>JAWNPN010000003.1:0-350000 GCA_035047485.1 Drosophila peninsularis
GCACGCTGATTGGCCAGCCAGGCGTCCAGACAATCGGACAGGGCTATATCAACTCAGCTCAACGAGCTGATCAAGAATATATGTATATACTTTATGGGGTCTGCCACGCCTTCTCCCTGTTACATGCATTTCAACAAAACCATTATACCATGATTTCCCATTTTCAATGGGATCAGGGTATAAAACGTTATTAAACATTTAAATTTAAACATTTTCCCATAGCATAGGCGGCTTGCAGCCCAAGCGCAGTCGCTACGTCAACTGCGCAGCTGGCAGAGCGAGTACTTGAGCGTGTGTCTGTGTGTGTTGCTCATAATGTACATACATATAAAAGAAACAGAGAATTTGCGGAATAGCGGTTCTTCGCTTGGTTATCCCCTAGTTGGACGCCACCCTCTAGAGTTTTCTTACCTGTTTATTTCTGCTGCTTCACGTATTCAAAGAACCGCCATCAATGATTAAGCTCTACGCATACCAAAATACCAATTAGTTAATCATTTTGTAATCGACCGAGGGGCACACCTCTCAAAACCGGGTGGCTTAAATGGCAGGTCAACTCAACTTACAGCCCACTATGAGGCATGGCGGTGGCAGTGTCATGGTTTGGGCATGCATGGCGGCTTCTGAAGTTGGAAACCTGGTTTTCATCGAAGGAACAATGGACAGACATATGTTTTAAAGGAGAATTTGCTTCAAAGTGCTCCTCCAGTCTCCTGACCTTAACGTGATAGAAAACTTGTGGGCAATATTGGACATGGCCATCCGGAAAAGGTCAAATTCCAATAAAAATGACCTTAAAAATGCTCTACTGGAAGGATGGGGAAAAATTTCTACTGAAGTCACCAAAAAATTGGTTTCCTCGATGGAAACACGCATGAAAGAGGTGATTAAACAAAAAGGAGGTCACACCAAATACTGGTTTAATTTGTTTAGAATTATTTTTAGAGCTAAGTGCAGTGCACGAAATAAGCTGTGACATAGAAAAAGCCACTGATGTTCCTTTTTTTTAGTTAAATAGTTATTTTATAAATAAGAAAAACAATGAAGTGCCGAAATATATTATAAATGACCACTAAATAAAACTGCATTTAAATTTTTTTGATATCTTCCATAGTTTAAGAGGTACACGCTGTTGAAGTTTTTGCTATTTGCGTAACTGACTGTTATCGTAACCGGGTCGACTGCTCTATATGATGGCCAGCGGCAGATCCGCATACAGCAGAGACGGTTCAAATTTGGCGTTTTATGCTGGCATGTCTGCCAATATTTCGATGATCCTTCTGCCGAGGTCAACATATGGTTCCTGTAGCAATGTAAACTTATCTACCGAATGCCTCATACTGATTCGATGAGTGCAGCTCAACTGCGGCTGCAGTTCGCAAGGATAACTCTAAGGTAACCACACGTGGGCGCTTCCACTCAGTGGGGAAATACCCATCTGCCAGGCAGCGGGAGTAGACCGCTGTCATGTGCTCCGGGATGGCGCGCCAGGCCGCTTTGACCATACCCCCAGTGATGCCATCTAGGCCAGGTGAGCGCCTGCTCCGAACCTTGGCGATGCATGCATCCACCTCGCACGGGTCGAGGTCTGGGGGCACATCATGTGGAACTGGAACGTCCACGGGCCTCTCCGCGGCGGGGAAAAAGCTGTGGAGCAGGACGTTCGCGCAGTCGTGCCAGGTTACGACCAGCTGGTTGTTCCAAAGAAGGCAGCCAAGATCGGTGCACTTCTTGCGGCCACGGCATATCCTGTAGACAGACCCCCAGGGGTCGTCTTGGTGCTCGCCGACATATCGTCTCCAGTGTTCCTCTTTGACGCGTAGCATCATCCTCTCGTATTCCTTTCGGGTGATCCTGAAATACGAGGCAAGGTGTTCTGCACTGTCACTGTGCGTGCGACGCGCATGCTGCAGCCGGCGCCGGGCTCTCCTGAGCTCACGGCGTGCGTCAGTGAGAGCGGCATTCCACCAACTCACACGACGTTTGGCCCGCAGTTGCTGACGTCCAAACACAGCGTCGCTCACCTGATAGACAAGGGAGCGAAGAGCAGACACCTGGACATCTGATGCCATTTCGCGAAACTGCTCAAGAGGAATCTCCATCGATGCAGTCGTTAGCTCACTACTGAAGCGCCGCCAGTCAGCACTGTGGAGCTTCCACGAGGGCACAGGAGCATGGCTCTCAACTGTGCTTGCCGGATCGAGTGTCACAACAACATTAATGATGTTGTGGTCGCTCAGATCCCACTCGCTTACACTCCACTCATACGCAGCCCACGTATAGACTGAATCACTGACGATTGTCACGTCGATATCGCTCCTTGCCCTGCGATTATCAAACGTGTACACATTGTTGTGGACATTGAGCACGCCGGCTCGACTGCCCTGAACCCAATCAGCTAGCAGTTCACCCCGCTGCCTGTTCAAGTAGCCCCGAGATCGCTCAGGGAGCTTACTGAACCACAGGGGGGATACTGCGTTCGCGTCTAGGCCATAGATGACAGGCGTGCGGCTGGCTAGCAGCAGCACCGCATCCATGTACAGCAGGTACGGCTCCAATTCCGCGTTGAATTGGCAGTATACGGAGGTGAGGAAAATCGAGCCGAAGTTTCCAGACACACTCACGCATACGCCATACTCAGTAGTGAGCGTTGAGACAGGCATGCAGACAACCTCCTGGTCATCTACAACCACAGCGGCCTTGTTCCGGCGGTCGGAGAAGACTCGCATGCCTGCCGGTAATCCGGTGATCCTTCCTCCACGGTCAACGTAAGGCTCCTGGAGCAATGCGAACATGACCCCTGAGTCTCTCATCCGGACTCCGAGGTCAATTACGGCAGCTCTACTGCGTCCACAGTTAGCCTGGATGACTCTAAACATTAATGTCTAGAGGCCACCCTGGCGAGCACTGCTCCGTAAATCGGGCACGTCGGCGAAAGCATACGATGCTTCAACGGCAGCCCCTTGAAACTGCAGTTCCTGCATGATACAGGGTTACTGCAGTTAGAGGCACGGTGCCCGGGTTGTCCGCATTGCCTGCAGATCTGCTCCTTCATTCTGCATTGCGCTGCTCTGTGGTCAAAGCTGACGCACCTGAAGCAAGCGTAGGACGGCGTGACGGTGTGCCAGCGGAAGGAAAACCAGTCGATGTATATCCTATCATGCTCCTCAAGGATGTCCAGGGCCTTTTGATCCAGGTCGAGCTGCAGGTTGACCGTGGGTCCAGCTTCGCTTGTCCATGGCTTGGACGCGATCTTAACCGACTTCTCAGAGGCCACACTTGACATGCGACCCAGGAAGTGGTTCTTCCACAGTCCATCCATGAACTGCTTCGCGGTGATGCTGCTGTCCACGTCGCGGACAGTCACCTTTGGCTTCGCTGCGGCATTCTGCTTAACCTCAAGTCCAATCTCCTTGAACTTGGGGTTAGCCACCACCTTGCGCATCTCGCCTGAGGACGGAGTGCGGATGATGGCACCGCCACGCTTCAGCTCACGCACTTCGTGCACACGCACACCAAGTGCGGGCGCAACCTCCCGGCGAACACGCTCAGCAACTTGCTGAGGTGTCTCCTCGGGGTTGTTGCTCGTCACGATTGCTGACCATGTTTCCGCAATCTTGCGGGCACGGGGCGCAGCAATCGGAGCAGCGGGGGCAGCAGTGGGGGCGGCAACGGCAGGAGCAGCTATAGTGACTCGGGGCAGGGCGCGGATCCTCTGCTCCGTCTCCAGCTCCTTCATCCTCCCAAACATCTCGAGGACGAGCTCCTGGTACTTCGCCGCTAAGTCCAGCACGCTAAGAGCGACGGCGCCGGGCACATCTTCTCCCAAGACGGCCCGTCTGAGCTTCTTCTCAATGTGCTGCATACGCTGCAGCACAGAGTCGGAAGCCACGGCATCGGCTCCAGCCGACGCCAGGGCAGTTGCGCTCCTAGCGGCAACGGTAGCGGCGGCAGCGGCAGACGTCGACGGCATTCTGTCGTCGATGGCAGCAACAGGAGGGGCAGCGGCTGGGGGGGCAGCGCATGGGTGGTCATCAGAAGGAGGGGCAGCAGCAGGAGGGGCAGCAGCAGCAGGAATGACAGCAGCGGGGAGGGCGGCAACAGCAGGAGGGGCGTCAGTGGCAGCGGTGACAGCGCCAGTGGCTGCGGCAGCGGCAGCGGCAGCGGCAGCGGCAGCAGCAGCAGCAGAGGCAGCAGCGTGGGCGCCTTTACCGGCCATAACGGCGGCAAGTGACGCGTCACTTTCCTCCGATGAGGCCACGTCTCTCGCGACAAACTTTCTCGGCGGCGAGTCAGTCGGCGGCGGCATCGCGGTGGCATCGACGGTCATTGACCGGGTGAGCACCCGGCCACGACCACGCTTCTTGCGCCCGCCACGCGATGACAGCGTTAAGCTCCCGGCACTGCTGCTCGCGTCGCTCATGGCGTCGCTCATTGTGCCTTATTGATAGGCCACAAAAATAGTACGTTTCTTAAAGTATGCAGTACTTTTTATATCCGCCCGAAAGTATGCTACACTTTTTATTTAGCTCTGTTCTGATTGGCTAGCCAATCAGCGCACAGTAGCGGTGAATTAACACGCACGCACTAACACACGCGCACAGCAAAGATCGCTTATCGCGAAACGCTCGAAATAAGCAATCTTAACGCGCTCAACCGGTACTTTATGTTGCGAGAGAAAATAAACGGCCGCGATAACTAGCATAAACACGTCTGCTCGCGCTGAGCGTTTGATGCTAGCTGTGCATCCATGTACAGCAGGTACGGCTCCAATTCTGCGTTGAACTGGCAGTATACGGAGGTGAGGAAAATCGACCGAAGTTTCCGGGCACGTCGCCGAAAGCATGCGATGCTTCGACGGCAGCCCCTTAAAACTGCAATTTCTGCAAGACACAGGATTGCAGCAGTTAGAGGCACGATGCCTGGGCTGTCCGCATTGCCGACAGATTTGTTCCTTCATACGGCACTGCGCTGCTCGGTGGTCAAAACTGACGCACCTGAAGCAAGCGTATGTCGGCGTGACAGAGTGCCATCGGAAAGCAAACCAATCCACGTAGATTCTGTCATGATCCTCCAATATATCCAGGGCCTTTTGCTCGATGTCCAGTTGCAGGTTGACCGTGGGTCCAACATCGCTAGTCCATGGCTTTGATGTAATCTTGACCGACTTCTCGAAGGCCGCACTAGGCATGCGACCCAGGAAGTGGTTTTTCCACAGGCCATCCATGAACTGCTTAGATGTGATGCTGCTGTCCACATCACGGACGATGACTTTAGCCTTCACTGCGGCGTTCTGCGTCACTTCCAGTCCAACCTCCTTGAATTTGGGGTTCGCCACCACACGACGCATCTCGCCTGAGGACGGGGTGCGGATGATGGCACCTCCCCGCTTGAGCTCACGCACTTCGTGCACACGGACACCCGCACGTGCAAGCTAAGGTAGCAAAATAAAATATTCTGTCGTTTTCCCCCACCCGTGGTAAGAAACACAGAAAATAACAATTAACACTCAAGGGTAAAAAAAAACCCTAAGAGTTGTTTAAAAAAAAAAAAAAAAAAAATTAAAAAACAAAAACCTAAAAAAAAAGGGTTTATGTTTCAAAAAATTTTATACACAAAAAATTATAAAGCGTTCCGAGGCTAAAAACATCGGATGAAACAGAAAAAATTCATCTGAGGAGCAAAGAAGCAGCATTCACGGAGCAACCGAGAAGCTACAACCAGGGAACAGCCCAGAAACGACAGCCGAGAAGAAGCAGCCGAGAAGCAGCATCCAGGGAGCAACCGAGAAGCAGCAAAAGGACATCATTTCCAGATAAGTTGAGAGATAAATAGTATAAATAAGAAAAATGATGTCCGAGGCGACAATTCAGTTATTAAATAATCAGTCGGCACTGATGACAGAAATCCAGCAAATGGAAGCTGGTATAATAAGTAGTGAGGAGGTTCGAAAATTAGAATCCATTAGATCAAAGTTTATGAGCAATCATAAGACACTATTAAAAATCGGAATAGTAGATCATGAATATTTCAACAAAAATTTATATGAAAAAACAGTAGGTAAAATTAAAAGTATCATTGAAATACAGTCGTGTTCAAAACAGGTTGTTGATACCGGGACAGTAATAATGTCAGAGAAAAGCGACGTGCAGAAACAAGCCGACAATTTGAATGAACAAAATTTAAATCAGCTCAGAGTATATTTAGAAGAAACCGAAAAGGGGTTGAATAATTCTACCTTGAGATGGAGTAACATCAGAAAAAACAAAATTAATTTTCTTTGGAGTAGGATCCAAGAAAAAATAAATTATTTTACTTCGTTAAAATATTCATTAAACGAAGATGTTAATGAGTTAAAATTCGATGCTCAGAATATGGTAGACACTTTAGAGCGCGTATCTCTGGATACAAAACCATTTAAGGTAGACGTAAAAACAGAGGATCTTCCGACGCTACCTAAAATTCAAATACCCACATTTTTTGGTGAACCCAAAGAGTGGGATCTTTTTTATGAATTATTTACAGAAATAATTCATAATAGGGAAGATTTAAGTATGCCAGTAAAATTTAATTATTTAAAAACGGCATTAAAGGGTGAAGCCAAGAGCATGGTTTCTCATTTGCTAACTGGCTCAGTTGGGAATTACCATTCAGTTTGGGAATTATTAATTAAGCGATTCAAAAATAAAAGGAAAATTTTTTCCGATGAAATGAATCGATTAACTGAATTACCAAATTTGAATATGGATTCCGCAAAAAATATTAAAAGTTTTATTGATAATAGCAATGAGGCTATACATATAATAAAACTTAAAACTAATTTACCCGCAGAAGTGGACATAATTTTCGCCCACACTTTGTTGAGAAAGTTCAACAAAGAAACGCTGCAGCTCTATGAATCTCACGTCAAAAAGACAAAAGAAATTCAAGAGTTGTCAGATGTAATGGAATTTTTGGAACAGCGTTATAATTCTATAGCTTCATTGAGTAATGAAGAAAAAAATAAAAATTCTAACAATAAATTTAATAAAAATTCAAATGGTAAAGAAAGCTGTCCAGTTTGTGGAATACCTGGACACTATGCATCACAATGCTACAAGTTTAAAGCAATGAATCCAAAAGATAGATGCGAGACGGCAAAAAAGCGCAGCTGTGCTGGAAGTGCCTTAAAATATCAAAGCACAAAAAATGCTCCTGCGAATATTCATGTGCGTTTTGCAAAAAAGCTCATAACACTATGCTTCACATTTCAAATGAAAAAGTGAACACATGTGTTTCAAAAGATACAGCACTATTGGCTACAGCAATAGTGAAGATCAGAGCAAAGAATGGTGAATATGAAAATTTTAGAGCATTGATCGATAGTGGATCTCAATTCACTATTATCTCAGAAGAGGCAGCTCAAATTCTGAAATTATACAGAATCAAAACTGTCACAGAAATAAGTGGCGTATCAGAAACGAATTCAAGTACTTCAAAGTACAAAGTTAAGATATGTATTCAATTTTTGTGCTCAAACTATAACGTTGTACCATTATTTACACTAAGCATTAATGTCTAGAAAACATCTATATGAGGCAGGCCGCTGAGAGAACTTATGCTCTCAGGTCAGCATAGTGTATTGGACAATCTTAGAAGGAGGAGCATCAATCAACGAATATGTTCTCGTCCTCGTTAAGGATTTCTAGAAGCCCATTCAAAGTAGACAGGCGCTGCAGGAAGTGGTTATAGGCAAGCTAATTGTTTTGAATAAAATGTATTTACAATTTAAGTAATTAATGATTGAGTTATTTGCTAACTATTTTCGATTCAATAAAAGCCAAACAACAGCTGAGCTGACGTGATTGGCCAACAAAATATGAATGAAATTTGATAAATATACATAAGTGTGTAGGTCCGGAGTCCATTAAACCTATATAACCATATGTGATATAACAGCTTTGGCGTTCGTGTGGATATCCACTTAATTATGCGTGTGGCGATGATACACGGCCAGTATGTTAAACATGAAAACTGTCGAAATGCGGAAATGTGGCTCGAGCACCAACTGCCCTAGCCCATGCTCATATGCGGTGAAATGGGCGTAACCAAGCAACCGGAATGTGAATTTATTTGTTTATTTTTAGTTAATTCCCATGGCGAATTGATAAAAAGTTCGGCACTAGTATTAGCTGACCTCTTTAAGCTTTAGGTTTCTTAGAGGAGGTCGGCTTGATCATAGGGCTGTGAAGAGTATCATTGCTTGCATTATCATTATTATCGAGCAATAAATCTTATAAATCCGGGGACAATTGCAGCCAGTCTTGTCGTTTTAGGGTTTTTCCGCCAGATTGGGGCTTTATACCCTGAGCCCAGTGAAAATGGGAAATCAGGGTATACTTATTGTGTGAAAATGTATGTAACAGGCAGAAGGAGACGTCGCAGACCCCACAAAGTATATATATTCTTGATCTGTGTAGATGCCTGTTACGAATACAAACATTTTGTAATTTTTTTATTTTGAATGCCACGCCCCTTCGCCCTAAACACAGACTGACGCACAAGCACACGCTTTGCTAACTGCGCAGGTCACGTAACGACTGCGCTTGGGCTGCATGACACCTATGTTGTGAAAAATTAAATGTTTAATAATTTTTTTTCTAAAAGGAATTTCTTTATGGGCAACAATCTAGGGTTTTTTGCTCAAAAAATTTCGGCAACACTGATTGCAGCAAGTCATAAATACATTTTGCTGGATATTAAAGAATTCCAAATCGGAACATCTCAGATGTAATTCGCAGCAAATGAGTTCCAATATAAGTTATTCACTTAGCGCAAGGACAGGTGTGAGCATATCCAGACACACTGACGCAGTCCTCTCAATAAATCTCATTTTTAAAGTAAAGTTAATCCATTTACTATTTTATTTGTCTAATGAACACACAAAATGTTCTAATTTTGCAGATTAAATTAATCATGCCAATGTTGTGGACTACCAAAATACCGGTTCGTATCATAAATTATCATCCAAGGGCAAACACGGCCGAAATAACCAGCACGGTCGTAATAAAAACAGCACCTGACTATGATTATGATAAATCAGCATACTATTAGTGCTCACCCACAATGTGAACATCCTTTGCCAAGTCAAAAACCCTCCAACTTTTGCTACGAGCAACCACTGATAAAACTTGCAAGCTCGCCTGCGTCTTCCTATGCTTGCCGAGCTGTAACCAGTTGAGAATTTTATGTTCGCTATATTTGCAAATAGAACAATAGCAAGTGAAGCGAGCTTATCAGCGTTTGCCAGCATTCTACATGTATGTGCATGTATGTATGTATATGCATGCAATAAAAGATAAATACATACACTACGCGGCACAAGTATTTTGACAAAGAAAATATTGCGAATTTTGTAGTTTAACTTTTAAATTTCTTTATGGAAAATTATTATTTATTTTTCCATCTTGTGTATGGTTAATACAAACTTAAATATAGGAAAACAAATTTTTTCTAATACAAACAACAAAATAATAATTCATTTGATATTCAAGAGTATGGCATAAGTATTTTGACAAGCCCTGTTTTACTAACTAAATACATATATTTAAAGCAAACAAAATTAATTGAACGAGTTAATATTTAGTAAAACGTATAAAACATATAAATTTAGAGAAAAACACAAAATAGAAAAATAAATCGAACTATTTAAATTAACGAAGCGAAAATAAAGTCAATCAAATTAAAATTACGATTACAAGAAAATGTAAAAAACAAGTAAGAGAACTCTAGTCGGTGGCGCCTGAACCTGAACCCAGCGAAGAACTTCTATTCCGCGAATTCGGTTTCTTTTATATGTATGTACATATGTATGTACATATGTACATACATCACACACAGAGACGCACGCACAAGCACATGCTCTACCAACTGCGCAGTTGACGTAGCGAGTTCGCTTGGGCTGCAAGACGCCTATGTTATGAGAAATTAAATGTTTAATATGTAACTTTTTTCTGGATTGACTTTCTAAATGAAACTTTAAGGGCATGATTATGTTATTCATATGTATGTACATATGTACATATGTATACTTTATGAGGTTTGCCACGCTTCCTTCTCCCTGTTACATACATTTCAACAAAATCATTATACACTGACATATACATTTTACATTTATTTATACATTTTCAATGGGATCAGGGTATAATAAAAGACAGATTTTGATATAATTGCGGATTTCTCTGTTTATACCAGTTAACTTCCCGTATTTGCATAATTGACCGATCGTTAAACGAACTTTGATGAATCAATAAAATAGAAATGAGTCAACAACTTTGAGTACTTTTTGTTTTCCTCCTTTTTTGCCCACGCGCCCGGCAGGCAAGTGGGCAAGTGCTATAGAGGAATGTTGGTCATTGATCAACCACATGCCATGGCATACATATGTATGTATATTCATACGCGGACAGTTAGCTGTCTGCAGGGAAATAAAATGGAATGCAGTCGAATGCAATGGAATCATCCTCAGCAACTGTATAATCGTCCACATCTCTGAGCAGTGGAATGTTTTGACACTATTTCCAAGTGATAAAATGCCAATCGCAATTCATTTCAACAAAATGCAAGAGCGAAGAAGACAACAACAATAAATGCATATGTACATATGTATGTATTTCAAATCGTTTGAAGTGATATAAGCGACCTGCGGCGCAGACGTCGACTACGAAGATGTTCACGGCTCAAAGCTAACAACAGATTGGCTCAATCGACAAGAGGCCAACAACAACATGAAAGCCACAACAGCAATAAGAGCAACAACAACAAGAGAAACAAGTAAGAAAACTCTGTCGGTAGTCGGTGACTAGGGGATACCCTGAACCCAGCGAAGAACCGCTATTCCGCGAATTCTGTTTCTTATATACATATGTATGTACATACATCTCAAGCAACACATACACACACACACAGACGCACGCACAAGCAGACGCTCTGCCACCTGCGCAGTTGACGTAGCGAATTCGCTTGGACTGCAAGATGCCTATATTGCGGATTTATTTATTTAAATGTGTTACATACAAAATTTGCAATGCTCTTAGCCTCTTTTAGCAACACGGCTGGCTCACAAGACACTTAGAGCACTGGAAATTTAAATTAACTCAAATTGCAAATATATGTACATATGTACTTTATGAGGTCTGCCACGCCTCCTTCTCCATGTTACATACATTTCAACAAAACCATTATACGCGGATTTCCCATTTTCAATGGAATCAGGGTATAAAAACAAATCTTGAATCGATAATCATATGCAAAAAGCCGGTCAATTTCTGATACACGTGGGATCTGTGCCCCAGGTGCGGAGGTGAGCGGAGACGAGGGAGGAGCCGGGGGACTATGTGCTGTGGCTCGCTCGGCTCGAAGCTGCGCTAATGCTCGTGTTATTGTTGCATATTTTTCTTATTCGAATAAACAAATAATACATACATATGTATACAGGGTGTCTGCTGGCACTGTCGTTATGTATTACGATATTGAAAGCAAGTCTGTAACTTGAACCAAATACCTCGCCTAATTGATACCTCGCTCCGATTTCTGCGTTTGTTGAGCAATTTGAGTTCATTTAAATTTCCAGTGCTCTAAGTGTCTTGTGAGCCAGCCGTGTTGAAGAGCCTAAGAGCATTGCAAATTTTGTATGTAACATATTTACATAAATATTTTTTTATACCCTGATAATGTTTTTGTGAAAATGTATGTAACAGATAGAAGGAGATGTCGCAGACCCCACAAAGTATACATACATATGTATATATTCTTGATCAGCTCGATGAACTGAGTTAATATAGCCCAATCCGTCTGTCCGTCTGTGTGAACGCAGCGATCTCGAAAGCCACAGAAGCTAGAGAGCTGAAATTTGACATGTATACTCGTGAATACCCTACGCAAAACGAGTTTTTTTTTCAAGAGTTCGATAACATTTCCCGTTCTTTTTATCGATAAATTTCGATATCTTTTCTTCGCTTTTGCATACCGTAAGAGCTAGACATGTGAAATTCACTGTGTAGATGCCTGTTGTGAATACAAACATTTTGTAATTTTTGGATGCCACTCCCTCTTCGCTCTAAATTTGCAAAAAACGCATTTCAAATACTAGAGACGTGTGCTTGGGAACATACATATGTAGACACATATGAATAACATAATCATGACCTGAAAGTTTCAATAAGAAAGTCCTTCCAGAAAAAAACTTATTATTATTAAAACATTTAATTTACATTTTGAAGATCTATAATACAATTTATTATGTAACATATGTACATATATCGAATTATATTCCTTCTATTTATTATGGCTAAAACATAGAAACAAAGCACCCTGTATAATAAAATTTAGTGGAGCAGGAAAAAAGTGCGGCAAAAAACTATGCTGCTCCTCTTCATTTCAATATACCCTGTAAAAGTTGTTCCACTTACGGCTGTTATTATATAACATAGGCTTTAACACACATTGCATAGAAATGATCGATTCTAGCCTTAAGACAATGCCTTTGTACCGTGTAGGCTCTCGGGTGTGCCTAAGATAAGGTGAAGCTTCCAATGTCCCACGCTCATACAATATTCAAACATAAGTCATTATTTGACGCTATATACTATATACATACATATGTATATTTATCACAATTTTAAGTTATCTTACCTGATTATAAATAAATATAAATATAAATATAAATATAAATATAAATATAAATATAAATATAAATATAAATATAAATATAAATATAAATATAAATATAAATATAAATATAAATATAAATATAAATATAAATATAAATATAAATATAAATATAAATATAAATAAATATAAATATAAATATATAAATATAAATATTATAAATAAATATATATAAATAAATTTTAAAATCGCTTTGAAACTTTAAGAATTTGGTAGGAAAAAGACATTGAACACCTTATAGCTGATGCTAAGCTATCTGCACTGGTATATTCCAGCTTATCTTTCGATCTAAAGTTTAGTGCTGAATATTCTGGCCAAGGTATCTTCAAGTCAGTCAATATCATATTCAGCTCTTGTCTGTGCTTCTTTCAAATATCTTAAGTGAATTATGAGAGCTGAGATGAGCAGCGAACGAAAGCAAAATGATTTGACTTTGGCGTTAGAGCCGACTGTTGCGTCGCGTCGGCTAGCATCGGCTTGCGTCGCATTACGCGTATCTTCCAATTACCATTTGCATTCCCCTTCGCATGCGTAACGCCGGCTCTTCATCTTCGACGTCATCGCCAAGCATACGAATTTTAGCAGCGGGCAGCGAGTAGCGCGTTGTTGCAACCGATTCCGGACACCGGACGATAGACGATGGACGGCCCTTTAACGGGAACTGTGTAGCTGAGTAGCCCCTATAAAAGCTCAAAGACAACGCGAAAGTAGCATCATTCGCTAACCGGGAACAGCTCAACGCGCACAGGTGCTCGAGCATAACATCAATTTAATTCAAGTGAGAAAGAGATAGATTTAGAGAAAGCCGAAATGAAGGTAAGTCAGTAGCTGCTCCTTTGGATAACCCATGCGCCGATGACTGATGCATAGCTCTGCTCTCGTCTCAGGTCTTCGTTTGTCTACTAGCCACGTTCGCCGTCTGCAATGCCACATTCTTGTCATTCCTGGGAGTAGGCGGAGGTGGCGGCGGTGGAGGAGGCAGTAAGACCACCTACAATGTCATAGCCACGCCGAACAATGGAGGAGCTCACGGAAATGGACATGCCTATGCACATGCAGGAGGTGGAGGAGGAGGAGGCAGCGGCTCTTATGGCCATGGACATGGCTATTCATATGGCAACGGCGGTGGCGGTGGCTCCACTCAGCTGATCAAGGTCATTCTGGAAAATGGCAACGGCTATGGCAATGGAGGCGGCGCTACCGTCGGACAAGACTATGGACATGGCTATGCCAGCGCACACAGTCAGGGCTCCTACGGCGAACAGGTGTACAAGGTGATTGAGCACGCGGCTCCTGTTGAACCCATCGCTTATCATGCCAGCAGCGGCGGCAGCAGCTCCGGTTATTCCTATGGCCAATCCTATGCAACTGGCCATAGCTATGGCGGCGGCGATGCGTCCTACAACAACCAGCAGCTGAATGCGATTCTGCCACAGATCATCCAGCTTGTGCTGCAGGAGGATGCACTCTATGGAAGCGGCGGCAGCGGCGGTGGTGGCTATGGCAATGTGGACGCCATCAACGGCCAGCTGATTGACACCTTCGGGCACAAGGGCAAGGCCATCATCATGCGCGCGGATCAAGCGCAGGGCGCCTACTTCAAGAGCGGGCATGTCGTGCAGCGCGGCACGCTCAAGGTGATGCGGGTCCAAGAGCAGCAGCAGCAGCAACAGCAGCATCATACAGCTAGAGGCCATGTCGGTGGCTTCGGTGGAGGTGGCTGGAGCAGCGCTGGTTCTTCAATAGGCGGCGGCGGTGGAGGCTGGAGCAACGCTCAGCCCGCCGGCTGGTAGACACAGCACTCATCTTGCTTAATTAGACCAAATGAATTGTTTTTTTTTAAATTTTTTTTTTTGCTAGGCTAACTCATCGCGCAGTCATTAAGTGCATATGCATATGTTTATCCTATGTATATATATATATATATATATATATATATATATATATATATGTATGCGTATGCTCGTCATTGTTAAATTATTTGTTAATAAATATCTATATATACAATATATATATATATATATATATATATATATATATATATATATATATATATATATATATATGTATATATATATACATATATGAAAAGAAAGATTCATTTTGTAACTTGTTGTGGACCAAAAAGTTATATCATAATGGCACGACTTTCGTTGTCTGCCCTTGGCAGTGGGCAGCTAACGATGTCGGCCGCAATGCGTCGGCAAAGCGGGAGCGGGGAGGGGGCAGATGGGGGCCACTTGAATTGATTTCCCGTCAAGCTAGTTGCCAAATGCGTAGATCCGAGCTGTGCAGTGTGCCGAGCACCTAAGCCAAAGGTGAAACTTGTCTGCGGGTCGCTGCAGCAGCAGCGTAGCAGCTGGCGTAACTCTAAATTGATTTTAGATAGCATCGCATTGTTGTTGTTGTTGTTGTTGTTGCTGCTGCTGCTGCCGATGATGTAGCACCTACGAATCTCGTACAAAATCTTAAACAATCTTCAAAGCTCAATTGTCTCGGCGATGAATGTGAAATCTTATTTCTTATATAACCCATCGAGCAGCGAAGCACAAGGCAAAGAGTCAATTCATAGAAATTTGAATATGCGTTTGATAACAGCGTCAGAGACTTATTATTGTATTTATTTTATACAATTTGAATTTATTTTGTTAAAAGTATTTTGTTGTCAATATTCCAATAGGTACTTCATATTTTCATTATGCAGATTTAGGCATAGTTCCAAGCTCACTTTTTAACATATGTACATATGTATGTATGTAGATTAATATGGCATATGTATGTATGTATGTATGTACATTTATCAAGTTGTACATATATACATTTGTGAAGCCATTTTTTAAGGCAATATTAATAATCAAATTGGATTAAGCAAGGTTCATGCTTTCATACAAAACCGTTTTCATAACTTACTTTTTTCGAACCTGGTCCATTAGCGCAAATTAAATTATTTCTTACTCAATGCGATAAAAATAAACTCGTTTCAGTTCTCACATTTATTTCAAATACTCAAATTCAATCGATATTTCTTCTTTCCAATTTATGTTTATATGTACATATACGAATGAATATCTTTCGCCATCAATTGTGTGAAGTAGAATTAACTTGTTATGGCTACATATACTTTCATTCATACCATTATAAAACAAAGATTAGTGCAAGGCAGAAGAACCCGACTAGGAACTACCCTGAGAAATGTATTTAGTTTTTGTAGAGCGGAGAAAATGGAGATGTTTAGACTTTAGGATTTTGGAAATTTCATTGAGATATTCTCAATTTTCTAGACTTTCGTATCGGTTGTATGGAACTCGTAAAAATAGCCAATAATATGAAAGAAACTTGATATGCATACCCCGTAAGCTGGTCTCTAAATAGATATAGTCTCTAGCCCTAGCAATTTTCATTGAATGCAATGGGTATACAGAAAGCAATCGACTATAGAACTCTTGATCTTGCCTACGCGAGCTCGATCGAAAAGTATGAAATACTTATGGTCAAACTGAATATTTAATGTGATGTGTGATTGTGTTTTATCTAAAAGCCAATTTAATTTGAACAAATAAGTATGGTTAAATTTTGGACTAGCACGACTTGCATATACTATACCTATTTGGTTAAGATTTTGAAAGAAAATATATTTTTATTATTTATTATATTTATTATATGCTGTTATTATATTTTATAATTATATATTTTTTTCTTTAAATAATCAATATTAATATTTTTAGTTTAATTAATTTTTTAATATTATAAACATAAACAACGATTGTAGATTCCTAATCAATTACGAGATCCGAGAGCTGCATTCATTATCTATAGTGACACTGGAGCTTTCAGTCATCAAATATCTTACTCAGACACTTCAATAAATACGGGGCACCAAAAGCAAGAGTAACAACAAAAAAGAATTAACAACTATTATTTATAAAATTGTTTTGTTATAGAGTTTTTTTGAGTGTTTTGGAAACGCAGCATGAAATCATATGGGGAAGCTAAACTAAATGTTGGGGGCATTGATTAGCATTTGAGTTGACTGATTAAACAATATGCCATAAACTACGATCGATAAATTTACACAATGAAAAGAATCAATCAAGCCACCGGAGCCGGAGACGGAGACGGAGGCGGAGCCAGATGCTCGATTGTACTAAGCTGTGTGCAGGAACAAGTTCTCATTGTTCTGTCAAATAGAATGGGGCGTTCGACAAGCCGATTGGGGCAGATGAGCATCATTCGTCGAAGTATTTAACAAATATGGACAATTTCAATAATAATGCCAAACATCTAATTCCCTACCTTTAGTTAAGCGTAAATTTACATAACGCCATTCGATTCGCTTGGGTTTTTTGACATCGGGCCGTTCTATTTGCGTCTCCGGCCAGTTTTTTGCTGATCTAGTTTTCACAAGGTTCTCTGACAGATGCTGCTGCCTCTTCTGGGGCTGTTTCTCCGTTTATATAAGACCGCCAATCGCTCGAGCACTTCAATACAAATCAATCGGTAATCAGATCAACATGAAGGTAAGCTAACCACCATCGAGCGATGGCCAAGTGGATCAATCGAGTATTCATTGGACACCCTTTTGCAGTTCTTCCTTTCCTGTTTGCTGCTCGCCGCCTGCGTGGCTCTTGGTCAGAGCAGCGCCATCTATGGCACTAGTTACGCCCATGTGCCAGTCGTCCGTCACGTGCCCGTCGTCCGTCATGTGCCTGTGGTTCGTCATGTGCCCGTCGTCGATTCCGTTGCCGTGCCCGTTGTCCACTCTGTGGTGCCCGTGCACCGTGCCGCCTACATTTCATCACCCTCTCTGCTGCGCGTTGGACACGCCTACGAAACTCCTCTCGGCTACGGCGGCATCCTGAAGGAGAAGAAATAAGCATACTCCGATTGCCTGCACAGCTCAGAAAATAAGCTTAAATCTCCTTACAAAAGTTTTACGAACAATTTATTTTTTTCCTTTTTTTTTTTTTTTATATACATAATACTCCAATAAATTCAATTTCCATAAAGTCAAACATGACAAGTGCCTAAAAGTTTACGATAGACTGTAACAAAGTGGAGCATAACTAATGAAACGAAAAAAGTGTTTCTAATACGTGATGTTGATGACGTTCTTTCTCCACTGATGCTTTCAGTATCCCCGTAATATTTGTATATTGCATATAATTGTCTGTTCGCATACAGTGCCCCATTGTATGGAAGCTATCTGTCTATCATTATCAGTGTTTCTCGTTTCATGTTTCATGTCAAGATATTTAACCTAGTTTGAAGTCAGTAGATTGATATGTAACATATTCTAGTAATCAGAAATAGGTTGACTTCTGCAATGCGTTCACATCATTTGCTGCAAACACGCATTCAATTGTAAATGAACAATGTGATGGAACCTGACGACAACTGTTAATTCTGCGTAATCTAGCGCTGACTGCAGCAGTCGATCCAATACCTTCTGTGTCAGGTGAATTGGCTTAGATACAAGGAAATCTTCGATCCAGCTAATCCCAACGATGATGCCTTCTTCAGTAGTTCTTTATTGTATGCCTTGTTCAGGTCCGATACTAAAGAAACTCTTGACTGTGTGTAGTTTGGGCATTATTGAGGCCAATCGAATAAGTCAATGTGATTATTGGTACACTATTGAGAATGAAAGGATCAATGTTCGATCTCAATGCTAAAGTTTCATAAAAAGCTCCTTACGGGGACTTACTAACGACAAAGAGAAATAGGGTACTATGGGTACTATGAGATAGGGATCCTATAGATATATATGACAGCTGCAGCTAAAAATTGGCAGGTAAAGCTCAGATATTTTGATGAAATCTGTGTTTCCCACACTAATTGGGACACATCTAACACACTCGTGCACACTGGCATACATTAGCGATTACTGATGTTGTTTGCCGGTTTACGACCATTAAACAATAGTTGTGTGTATTAGATGGCTGACTTGTTGCTTTGGAATTTTACATAACCAGATGTTCGCTGGCGAACTCGATGCTGGTTTTAGTTGACAAACACAGACGATTCCCCTTGAAATGTTGGCTTGAAATTGAGACAAGATTTGGTGGGTTCGATTTGTCCGTGGGCTGCGTTAGACACCGAGCCGCCGGTTGAGCCAACTCCAGCACCAACAATGCTCATATGCAAATGTGTCCACAGATAAATAAAGAAAGAGAGAGACAGAGGGAGAGGATGGCAGAGTGAGACACCTGCTAGAGGCACCGTCTTATCAACAGTATCGGCAACGGCAACGGCGGCAGCCTCCACGGTCGCTTCATTTTCATGCTAATTAGGAGGCGGTCACTTTCGGAATTTCGGAAATGCATAAAGCATGCATAGACCGCAAGACGTTGCAACGTTACGTTAACGTTGAGGCTTTACGAAACTGCAAACTGGAACTCCGACAACGTTATGAAAATTGAAATTGAGCTGGAAATGGAAATGAAGAACCAACTGCGACCTCATGAAAATGAAAGCGGCGGCGGCGATTGCGGTGGCGGCAACTTCTTTACAACCAAACTTTGCATCATCTTCGATCATCATTATCATAAACATAATCATGATGATGTTAACAACGATGAGCTCAATGATGATGATTATGCTGCGGCCCTGGCCATTGCAAATGTTAATGAAATGCTTTTGTTTAACTCAAGCTCAGCTGTCGAGATACTGCCTCTGCTTGGACTTGGGCTGGGCTAGCTCTAGAGTTTGGGAAGCGTCGTTGCGCTGCTTTGACATTGCGTTGCTAATTTCGTAGCATCAAGCTCATCATGATCATCGGTTACAGCAGCTGCTGTTGATGTTGTTAATATTGCTTACAACGTCTTGGAATCGTATAAAAGCGAGCGATGACCGATGGATTGACATCAGTCGTGTTTGAAGAGCACACAAAACGTAGAATTTGGCATTAGAGTCGTCGTCAAGTCCAAGCAGGAATAGTCGTCAACATGAAGGTAAGCATCCCAAATCCACAACCAGCCCTTCCAAATGCATCTAATTTGATTTGCTTTAGGTCTTTGTGTGTCTGTGTGCGCTTTTTGCTGTGGCGAACGCCGGTTTTCTGGGACTGCTCGGAGGTGGCGGCGGCGGTGCTGGTGGCAGCGGCAAGTCGAGCCTCAGCCTGGGAGGCGGCGGCGGTGGTTATGGTGGTGGCTATGGCGGTGGACACGGTGGCTCACATGGCGGTCACTACGGTGGCTCTCACGGATCCGTCCAAGTTGTCAAAGTCATTCACCAACAGGGCGGCATCTCAGGCGGTGCTTACTCTGGCGGCGGCGGTTATGCTGGCAGCTACAGCTATGGACCCGCACCACAAGTGTATAAGGTGAAGGTGATTTCTGGCGGCGTCTCAGCTCCAGCGCCCATCTACCATAGCAGTGGACCAGCCTCTGTTAAGGTGATCAAGGTTTTGCATCAGGAGTCTGGTCCCATCGTTGAGAGTGGTCCGCAGATCATCAAGGTTTTACACGAGAATCACGATGCTGGTCATCACGTCCAAGTCGGTCAATCTGTGCAGGTGCCTACCAAGGTGGTGCGTGTCATCCACGAGCATTCTTCGGTTGCTGCTCCCGCTCCGATCTACAGTGCACCTGCTCCAGCTCCAATTTACAGCGCACCTGCACCTGCACCTGCTCCAATCTATAGTGCACCCGCACCAGCTCCAATTTACACTGCACCAGCTTCAGCTCCAATTTACAGCGCACCCATTTCAGTTTCGGCACCAGCGCCCGTTTACAATGCGCCCATCGCTGTCCCAGCACCTGCACCCATTCAGTACAGCGCTCCCATTCAAGTCAACGCTCCTGCTCCGATCCAGTATGCCGCTCCACTTCAGGCACCATCGCCCGCACTGAGCGTGCCCGAAGCCGCACCAGCACAAATCTTTAATCAGGCCCCGGTCTTGAGCCTCCCCGCACCAATTGAGCAGGTATCATTGCCCATCGGCCATGCACCTGCCCAGAGCTATGGCCCGCCTCACCTGTAAATAGCTATCAATTCGCAACACACCTGCACCTAGCACCATAGCACCACTGGAAGCGTCCACAATCACCAGCACCAGCACCAGCACCACATGATTCAGCATTTGGGGATACATCAAAGATCTCCACTTCTATGACTTCTGTTTCTTATCGACCTATCGACCTAGTTTCTTTATGCACTCGAAACTCTTCTGAGCGACGCCATAAATTATTTTAAATTTTTTTTTTATATAATATATATATTTTGTTTGTTAAAAAGAAAAAATAGATAATAAACCGACTGTTAAACGAATTCAGAACATACTGAAGATTTATAAAAGCAAAGTTTGGGAATTGAAATATGCGGACCAAGTCGATATCCGTTATAAAGCAGTTGACCAGTTGATATGTGTCTATAATTGGAGTGTCAGCAAGATTAGTCTGGGAAATAAAGGCAAGTTTTCTAGGCATATAAAAGAAATTGTAGCTGGGTTCTATGATAGCTAGCTACGACGAAAAACTATATCACTGGAGACCACTCTAGACTTGACCTTCGCTCTGGCGCCTATGGGCTAGTTGCAAAACCATCTGTTGCGCATGCGCAAATACCAATAGATAACAATCTCGTGCATTTGCATAAACAAACTGTTAAATTTCACATTTTCTTTTATCTTTGACGGGGCTTTACAAGTGTTTGAACACGCGAACAAAAAAAAAAAAAAAAAATGTTGCTTATAGTTGGGCTGTTGCTGTGATGTTGCTGTTGCTGGTGAGCATTTGCTATCACGACGATATTATATGTATTCGCTTATTTTATTGTTTCATAACAAATTTGTTGATGCACGCGCGCTAACGTCGACAAATTTGTTTTGCTTTAATTATTTTAAACACAATTGTAAACTGTTGATGTTGTTGTGGATTCGGTTGTTTAATGTTATTAAAGTTGTTTTCAGATTTTTAAATTTTATTCGGCAGCTTTGACTAGCGCTTCAGCAACTTCCACGGCAATGGCAGCTTCTGCCTTGGCCTGCAATGTGAATTGAAGAATTAGTTGTCTGTACTTCTCATTTGGCCTTTTTCGAGTGCGTTGAGCGGTCACTCACCTTGTCGCTTCCAGCGGAGCTCATCTCTGACTGATATTTGGAAAGCAGCTGCCTGGCCTCGCTGATGTCGATGTCCTCGATGTTGTGTGCCTCCTCGGCGAGCACCTGCACAGAGGAGTCCTCATTGACGGTCACTGAGCCGCTGGAGACAAAGTACTTTGTGACTTTGCCATCGTTGTCGGTGACCTGGACAACACCGGGCTTCAGTACAGCTTCGAGAAGAACGGGGAAACAAATTAATTAATAATTGGCGTTGCACTAATAACAACGATTCACACGTACCTAATGTGGGCACATGCTTGGCCAGAATACCGAAAGAGCCGCTGAAAGAGGGCACATCGATTTGTCGCACAACTGCAGCATCGAAGAAGGTCTTGTTGGCAGCAGCGAAGGTAAGCTTCATGTCGTCCGAGTAGGAGCGATTCTGGCTGAGGCGAACGCCGCGCATGGCCAACAGACGAGCGTTTCTCACGAACGACATTTTGCTCTGAAAAAGAAAAACAGAGGGAATAGTATTCAAATGGTAAACCATTAATTTAACACCTTACAAAACAGTTAACTACTTTCAACATTAAATATATACAAATTATGTAACTTTGTAGGTTAGACCACAGGTGATAAGTGGCAAATATTAAGTTTATTGAGCACTGTAAAAGTGCCACGGAATACACCCTTTTTTATTGTTTTTCCAAGTGAAAACATCCCTTTAACATTTATTGTATTACCTTTTATTTATTTGGAGTGTGGAGAAAATTAAGAATAATATAGAAACGTCGCTCAGCTCGTAACCAGTGCCGCTGCTTAGAGATGTCAATCAAATCGAAAATAAGACATTTGTCTCATATCGATAGCACGAATTCTCAATTAACATCGATACAACTGAGTATTTATTACACTCTATCGCCTATCCGCCACAAACTATCGGCATTACTCTCGAGGCTAGTATGGAGCGCTATAAACATCATTAGATAATATAATTATAAATGTATTAACGAATATAAACACATACAATACTTATCAATAATTAACAACAAAAAAATAAATAAATAAAAATAAAATAAAAAATTACGTCATATTTCGCGGTGTGTACAAACGTAGTCGACATTTGCATTTAGTGTAGACTTTGGATAGATTGTCAAAATGTACAGCTTACACACAGGCGGTAGTCGCTTTGCAAAAGCTATCTCCCTATAAATTTGTTTATTTATTAATGTTTCTTTTTGTGTGTGTATGTCGTAATAAACTCTCATCGAATTGAGAGTAACTGTAAACTTAAAAGTCTGCAACTTCTTAGTCAAAACTAAAATGAGTATCTTACAAGTATTGCTGGTTTTGGCTCTGCTAGCATTCAAGCCGGCAATTGCCGGCCGCCCTCAATCTGATACCGTGTATCTCTCTGTCGGCACTTCGATTGATATAACTGCAAATCGTTACGGGAAAAATTTGCTACGGATATTCTGCTATCCGGGTAAGACACGCTCACCGTTTAGCCTCTTTGAGACAGTGGAGCTGCTGCTCTCCATTGCCAGCGATGACTATACCGAGTATGACGGGCGAACTCCCGAAGAGGTCCTTGATCATTTCACTGAAAAGCGTTCGCTGTTTAGCTTCACGCTCTTCTCACAGAAGCGCCAAAATATCCAGTTATCGCCGTTTGAACAGCAATGTATCGGCGTCAGCTCCAGTCAACCGTACAACATCAGCCTGAAGCACTTGCAATTAGACGTATGGCGCTTGATACAAATGGCTCTAGGCTTAGCAATCTTCTGGAGTGCCGGCCGGTTGGTCAAGAACAGCATTTTTTATTACTTGGCTGGCATGGTGATGGGCATATGCGCCTCGCTGTTGGTCATAATTGTCGTAACTTCGAAACTTTTCCCTCGCCGGCCAATGATGTACGGTGTACTAATCGGAGGATGGACCATCGGTCTTTACATATTAAAACAACTATCGGACAACATACGTGTCATATTAATCACCTATCGCGAGTACGTGCTTTGGTATCTGGTGATTACTGGTCTAATATCGTTTCTCGTTTGCTATCGTATCGGACCGCCCAGGAATCCGCGCTCGCAAAATATTATTATGTGGGTGCTACAGGCAGTTGGCTCCGCCATCGTTTACTTTAGTAGTTGGCATACAAGTGCTTGCGTTATCCTGCTTGTGCTCGTCTGTGCAGCCCACTATTGTCCTGACTCGGTGCTGCACCTAGTGCACAGCTTCTACAAGCGACGCTTTCCCCCCAAACGTCGCCTACTCACCCAGGAGGAGTACTATGAGCAGTCCGTGAACGAGACTGCCCGTTCGCTGGCCGAGCTGCGCGAATATGTGAACAGCTCGAATTGCCGCCAATGGAGCGTTATCAACGCCCTCCGTGACCCGATGCGTTTTGCCACCTTTGCAAATGGCGCTCCACACTTGTTTGATGAAGAAATCGAGGACTACTCGCGCACCATTGAGGACTCTCTTGAAGGCGCTGACGAGGAAGAGGCTTATGACTTTTTGCAATCCAGCATGTACTATCGTCCCACCGGCAGGCTTATCAATCCACATCGCACTGCGTCCAGTCTGCCCACTTACCCCCTCATACGTGGCCCGTCCCGTGGCAGGCAGTTAGGCAACGGCAACAACTTCAACGCCAACCCCTTCCTGGGCAACAATGATGATGACGACGACGACGACGACGATGAATTTATGGACTAGGAGTTAAACCTAAACAGACATAAGATAAGGCTCATTAGTTTATATGATATATTTTGAGATTTTTTTTCAAATCGATGCCAAAAGATAGTTTGATATTAAGTCCCTCTTAATTTTAACTGTAGTTCCTAAACGTAGTGTATATATGTTTCTATGCAATGTGTCTATGTAAATTGTGAAGAGTTTTAGAGTACGTTTATATGTGTTTCGTAAAAGGCCTAATTGAACTGGCCCCTTTCGCTCAAGTCCTCAGTCCAGAGACAATTACTTAAGATTCGATAGTTTATACCAGCATGGAGGCAACGAGGAGCTATACATATGTAGGTCTGTTACCATTTTTTTGAAATTTTGTTCGTTTTTAAAAGAAATGCATTTATATTTTATATTTTAAATTAAATTCAACTTAAATAAATATTAAGGTGAAACTGTCTATTCTATAAGGTATACCTAATCAGCCAAATGTCAAATTCTCGAAAACACAATCTCCTGCCGAAAAATACATATGTATGTAAATGTGTATTAATACATACACACATTATGTGTGTATCTATCCGACAGCAGCTCTCGCTCTGTCTCGCTCATTGCCGTGTGTGTGCGCGTCATGCCATCCGTTTCAATTTGGCACACACAGGCGCCATGACGGTTGGCAAAAGCAACTACTTTGAATGCAGATAAATTTAAGCTAATACATACATGCATATGTACATGTGTACAGCTCCGAAAAATAAAATAGCACCACTCATATACCATAACCCATTTAAAGCTACATATATTTGTGAACTCAAGTAAGTTTCGACTATATTTTTAGAATATGAATACAATAAACTACCTTGAAAAGG
This sequence comes from Drosophila peninsularis, assembly GCA_035047485.1. NCBI lineage: Eukaryota > Metazoa > Arthropoda > Insecta > Diptera > Drosophilidae > Drosophila > Drosophila peninsularis. The sequence continues at coordinate 25,306 of JAWNPN010000003.1, forward strand.
AATGAAATTAACAAATTTATTTACACTTTCGTTTGTACTAGAGGGTCTTTGGTTAAACCAGAAGAAATTCACTTCTACAATTAAAGCTACAATTAAATGGCATATTGGTGATATTACTTAGTGCACCTGTTTATATATACATGGTACTACGTGGACCTACAGTTAGTCTGTCAGTAAACTTCATATCTACAGCTCTAAGGCACAACTTGGTTACTTTTACTTGGTTACTCTTACTTGCCTCCATGACGAATTACTCTTGCTCTTTTATCAGCACAACTGATAGCCGTCAATACTGATTCACGAGAGATAAAGGGAGAGAGAAAGTGAGATCACCGCTGCAGATCAATTTTGATGCGCTTCCGTGGGTTGTTGAGCAGATGCCCTAGAGATTCTGTAGGGAGTTCGCTGGGACGCTTCCCACTGGTCACGCAGACCACTTTGACGCACTGCATCAGCCGTTCTGATTCCAAAGACGAGCTTTGATTGGTGCGCTTTGGCAGTGTCTCAGAAAACGTGCGCCGTCGCTCACGCCGCTCCCGACGCGGATGTGGTGTAATGAAATTGTTGTAGATGTACAACAGCTGTTCCATTGGCAAACACTCGGCATTCGGCACGTACAATTCGCGCTGCATAAAGAAAAACAAAAATTTTATGATAACAATAAGAGAAATTCGGAATTCAAATACATACATATGTACATACCATTCTGAGTTGCTGCAAGATGTCGGCACGCGTTACTTGTACATTCTGCGTGACTTCCATGAAATTCGTCAAATCTGTGAGCTGCATTGGACAAGTACATTAGCATTGCACTGCTTTCGAGCGCACAAAATTGAATAAGCAAGAATTTTAATTTAAGTGAAGTTTCGTCTCGCGGAACAGCTGATTAGGCGTGCCAGGGCTGCCAACTTTCTTAAAGTGAATTTTAAATTCAAATAAATTGCAGTTATGCTGACCTTGTTTTTAGCAATGCAAAATATAGAAGCTACATTTTTAAGTCTACATAGGTGAAAAGATATTAATATTTGATTTATAATTTTTAATCTTTTTAATGTATTTAGCATAATGTATGCTAATGTATTATTTGATGCAAAGCCCACTATTTGAAGTGCAGCATAAGAGAAGCCATAATATTTAAAGGAGCAGCATAATTTCGAGCTGTCAAATAATATTTATGCAGCATACTTGTAGGATTAAACTGTTATTGTTTGGGCGGAATTTAGAGATTAAATAGAAATGCTAGTGGTTCAGGTTCTACTCAACCAATGTATATGAATTCAGATGTCAAGTATTGGCAAATAGCATAAATAATAAATGCAGATAGTTCAGAAACGCCAGCACAATAAATGCGGGAAACCTAAAGCACATCAAGTCTATCTGGAGATGCGCTCAGCCTGTCCGATGAACTACATTCTGAAGTGGCTCATCCACTGATATAGACAATTATATTGTGGTTGAGCTCGTATGCTGGGAACGTAGAGCCTGTCTACTCTCCTCTTCTTTTCGTCTCTTTGTCCTCGTCTTCTCTTCCTCTTCCTCTTTCTCATCTCGTCTCGCACATTAACATTGACGCCGACAGCGCTGTTGACGTCGCGTCGGCGACTGCCAATTTCCTTTTGCCATAATTTTTGGCACTTTATGTGCCAGCAGATAAGAATATGCCTGACTTTTGGGTATTTCGGTTTTTAGTTTTTTTCCCGAGTCTTTGTTGTTGTTTTTTTTTTTTGTGATGAGAAGGCGTGCTTAAGTGTTTAATGCTAAATGTTTCCTTGGCACAGCAATTGATATGCGCTTAACGAACTCCTGTTGCGTTATCCTTTAGAGCCGTAGATACAAAAATATTTGAGAAACGCTTCACGTGCATCAGGTCAGGCAGCCAAAGTGCTGCTCTCCGTTCAATTTGTCACTTCACTTGGCTGCACTCTACACAAATTAAACTCAATATCATTTCGTGATCGTTCGCCTGTGCCTGTGCCTGTGCCTGTGTCTGTGTGCGTGTGTGTGTGCGCAGGGTTAAATGCTGTTTAGAGAGACGGAACGGAACGGCTCTCATCGGTAGGGGGTCACACAATTACCTAACTGTTGCGTGGGCTGCTGATTGAGAATGTTCGGTAAGTGCATTCAGGAATTACGTATGCCCATTTTAGAGTCTTTCCCTTGCACTCTGTGAAAGATAATAGTCTTCTTAGGCACACACAGGCATAGGCATATACAACATTTCAATACTTCATTGATTATGTTAATATGGAAATGGAGTCGATGCAGTCGCTCCCCTTGATTAACCTTATCACTGGCGCATTTCTAGTCATTTTTTATACCCTGAGCCCATTGAAAATGGGAAACCAGGGTATAATGTTTTTGTGAAAATGTATGTAACAGGCAGAAGGAGACGTCGCAGACCTCACAAAGTACATATATTCTTGATCAGCTCGATGAACTGAGTTGATATAGCCCTGTCCGTCTGCCCGTCCGTCCGTCCGTCTGTGTGAGCGCTGCGATCTCGTAAACCACAGAAGCTAGAGAGCTGAAATTTGACATGTTTACTCGTGAATACCATACGCAGAACGGGTATTTTCAAAAGTCCGATAACTCTTCCCGTTCTCTTGTTATCGATCAATTTCGATAACTAATCTTTGCTTTTGCGTACCGTGAGAGCTAGAGACATAAAATTCACTGTGTAGATCCCTGTTATGAATACAAACATTTTGTAATTTTTGGATTGTAGATGCCACGCCCCCTTCTCGCACTAGAGACTTGTGCTTCGGCACATATACACATATGAATAACATAATCATGGCCGGAAAGTTTGAATAAGAAACTCTTTCCAGAAAAACAGTCATTAAACATTTAATTTCCCATAGCATAGGCGTCTTGCAGCCCAAGCGCAGTCGCTACGTCAACTGCGCAGTTGACAGAGTGTGTGCTTGAGCGTGCGTCTGTGTGTGTGTGTGTGTGTGTGTGTGTGTAGCGTATAATATTTGAAGAATCGGCACTTCGCAGGGCTCAGGGTATCTCCTAGTCGAGCCGTCTTGACTAGAGCACTCTTACTTGTTTTTTGTTAGCAGCAGCGGAAAAGCAGAAATTATATATATATATATATATATATATATATATATATATATATATATATATATATATATATATATATATATGCATGTATGTATGTAAGTATGGCTGCATTTGATGTGTGGACAGTTTTTCACATTCTCTGTCTCTGTCTCTCTTTGTCTCTCGCTGCTCGTATTTGTTTTGGTTTCTTTACCTCTGTGGGCTTTCCCGTTCACACGTTCCCCATGGAAAATTTCGTCGCTTGTAATTAAATATGTATGTATGTATACTGATCAGTTTTATGTCGTTTACATGTAAATCAAAACAATTTCAGCTAAACGAAGGAGAGAGAGAGAGAGAGAGAGAGAGAGAGAGAGAGAGAGAGAGAGAGGGGGGATTCGAAATTACAAAAGTGCTGAAAAACTAGCAAACCAGTCAGCTTTATGCCTCCCTGTGCCTTTCCCTAAGTAGAGATTTAGTATTGAAAAGGGTTATTAAATAATAGCAGCCGAAGCTTTTCTGATTTATTTACTTAATATTATATGAATGCATAAATTATTAAAGTCTCGTTTAACTTGTCCTGATGCAGTCCATCCAGTGCCTACGTTTCCCACGGGATGATTACATATTGAAAAGTTTCTATTAGCTCATTATGCCAAAACGCTTATTTACAAATAAATCTGAATTTTAGTATTTAAGAGTTTTGCATAGTTATTGTTGGTGATCCTTAATGTATTATATTTAACAAGAAAGAGTGCTCTAGTCGAGACGGCTCGACTAGGAGATACCCTGAGCCCTGTCAAAGTCCCGATACTTCAAATGTTCTATGCTTAGTTTACATATACAAATATTGCAAGCAACACATACACACACACAGACGCACGCTCAAGCACACACTCTGCCAACTGCGCAGTTGACTAGCGACTGCGCTTGGGCTGCAAGACGCCTATGCTGTGGAAAATTAAATGTTTAATAATTATGTTATTTATATGTGTGTATGTGCCGAAGCACAAGTCTCTAGTATTTGAAATACGTTTTTTGCAAATATTGGGCGAAGGGGACGTGGCATCCAAAATCCAAAAATTACAAAATGTCTGTATTCACAACAGGAATCTATATTGTGAATTTCAGATCTCTAGCTTTTACGGTACGTAAAAGAGACGAAAAGTTATCGAAAATTATCAATAAAAAGAGAACGGGAAGAGTTATCGAATTTTTGAAAAAAAACTCGTATAGCGTATGGTATTCAGGAGTATACATGTCAAATTTCAGCTCTCTAGCTTCTGTGGTTTACGAGATCGCTGCGTTCACACAGACGGACGGACGGACGGACGGACGGACGGACGGACGGACAGACGGACAGGGCTATTTCAACTCAGCTCATCGAGCTGATCAAGAATATATATACTTTGTATGGTCTGCGACGTCTCCTTCTGCCTGTTACATACATTTTCACAAAAACATTATACCCTGATTTTCCATTTTCAATGGGCTCAGGGTATAAAAAGAGAACGGGAGGAGTTATTAAACTTTTGACGTTCTGCGTATGGTATTTACGAATAAACATGTCAAATTTCAGCTCTCTAGCTTCTGTGGTTTACGAGATCGCCGCGTTCACACAGACGGACGGACGGACGGACAGACGGACAGGTCTATATCAACTCAGCTCATCGAGCTGATCAAGAATATATATACTTTATGGGAGAGGTCGCACTCTACTGGAGATCTTCGCGACGCTGGATGTGGCTCTGCTCAACTCTGGGCATGAGTTCAGTTACAGCCGGGCTGGCTATTCGTCCATAATTGACATAACTTTTGTCACTTCGTCCCTTTTTCGTGAGGCAAAGTGGAGCACCTGCGATAGCTATACGGGCAGCGATCACTCCGCAATATTGTTCATAATCGGTGAGCCAGTTGGCAGGGCGCCAACACTATGGAGGGAGGCTTATCGGCTGGATACATTTAACCCGACAGCCTTCTCGGAGGCCATCCAGTCGCAGGGCACATCTGGCAATGCTGAGGTCAGAGCTTGCCAAATGGTGACCCACATGCAGAATGCCTGCAAGGCTAGCATGAAGCAACGCGAGCAGTTCACACGACACCAAGCGCCTGTGTACTGGTGGACGGAACAAATAAGCGAAATCCAGAGTCAAATGACTTTACGCCGGCAAGTAAGTGCAGCCTATGGATCGATTGGAGCTTAAGACAATCGTGGAAACGCTGTTTCTAGATTGATTTAGCTCCATTCATGGACCTGACTACACATCAGCAAGGTGGGAGTCGAGCAGCGATCAGCCTCTTCTAGCAACAGATGTAGAAATTTTGGTAACTGCCAGGAATCTAAGACCCAACTATGCGCCTGGGCCGGACGGGATTCCCAACGTCAAAGGCAGAGAGAGAAAGGGCGAGAGAGAGAAAGGTGGAGAGAGAGAGGGGGAAGTGTGTAAGGCCTGTGTAAGTGGATACTTGGACAGGCACTTTTGGCTGTCATTTGTTCGTAATAAATATTGGAAAGAAAAGAGAAAAAAGTAAAAATAAAGGATCGTTCCGCTCGGCCGTCATATTGAACATGTGTGCCGCCATGCCATGTCGTGCCGAAATGAAGCAATTATGTAAATAGTTATATGTATACAGCATAGATTATGCACAGGAATAGGAATAGGAATAGGCATAGGCATGGGCATGGGCATGTGCATATGTAGGCGTGCCTGCCCAATGGTTAGCTCAAGAGACAACAACAACAAGAAGCAGAAGCTGGGAAGAAAACAAAAAATATGAAGAAAAGCAAAAATGATTGTCAACACATGGAAAATGTCGCCGCGTTGGCATTTGCCATGGCTCAGGAATCTGGAATATGAGACTATGCACAATGAATGCAGCAGCAAAACATCTGAATAACTGTTTGCATAGGGGTATCTTGCTCTTGGTCTTGATCGTCGCCTTCGTCGTGGTCGTCTTGGCAGAGGTCAATAACATTTTGGAAACAATTTGCATGCATTGACTTCACGTACTCCAGTGCGGCAGCCCTTTATGCGATGCATTGAAACTGAAGCCGCTGTGCCTGAAATAGGCGCAACTTCCTTCCTGACTGACTGAGCGGTGCCTCAGCTTATCTCTCACTCGTGCAGGACCACTTCCTTCATAAAGTAGCAGCGAACAAAGCGCGAATCTGCTTTCATACGCAGATGAGATCGTTTGCAAAGCTTTTGCCAAAAGGAAGCGGCCTCATCATCCTCATCATCAGTATCATAATAATTATCAAGATCAACATCATTAACGGCTACTATCCACAATCAGCGCCGTTCCTCTCTCCTCTGGACGTGCCCCGAGACCCGAGCTCACATAAAACATGTTAATGTTGCAAGCTGCAATTTTTGCGACGCCGTCGTCGTCGTCGTCGTCGTCTGAGTTGTCGTCTTCCTTTCGGTTTGCTCCGCTTTGTTAAATACCCTCACCAAAAAACTAACCAGGCCAGTTTCCCATCACAACTTTTCATCCACTTCGGCTCTCCAAAGCGCTTTGCTCTTTGAGTAGATTTAGCTGAGGCACTTAGTCAAGGAATTTGCATTAAACACTTTCCTCTTCCTTTTGCCAACTTGAAAATTGAATCTTGAATTAAATAACTGTTGTCTTCTTTAATTTTCTTGATGAGAACAAAGAGAACGAGAGAAGAGTTAAAAAATTTACTCAAAAACCTCTCAGCTTAGAAGAATAAAAAGAAATCATACTACGAAATATGAATATGAAATATCAAATAAATACATATATATGTCGAGAGGAAAAGAGAAAATTTTTCAAACTTTAACAATAATCATGATAATAAATCTTTGTAAAAAGACAGGTTTAGATATTATATATATTATGAATGTATTATTTATATATTTAGTTTATTTTTAGTCAAACTAATTTTGATTGAATACGAAAATTTTAGTTCACGACGATCCAATAGTTTTATGCTTTGATTAAACTTTAATAATTAATTTACTTGAATTCATTTTTATACCCGAGCCCATTGAAAATGGAAAATCAGGGTATAATGTTTTTGTAAAAACAGGCAGAAGGAGACGTCGCAGACCCCACCCCACAAAGTAAATATATTCTTGATCAGCTCGATGAGCTGACTTGATATAGCGCTGTCCGTACGTCAGTCTGTGTGAACGCTGCGATCTCGTAAACCACAGAAGCTAGAGAGCTGAAATTTGACATGTATACTCGCGAATACCATAGGCAGTAGGATTTTTTTCTCAAAAATTCGATAACTCTTTCCGTTATCTTTTTATCGATAAGTTTTCTTCGCTTTTGCGTACCGTGAAAGCTAGAGACATAAAATTCACTGTGTAGATCCCTGTTATGAATACAAACATTTTGTAATTTTTGGATTGTAGATGCCACGCCCCCTTCTCGCACTAGAGACTTGTGCTTCGGCACATATACACATATGAATAACATAATCATGGCCGGAAAGTTTGAATAAGAAACTTTTTCCAGAAAAACAGTCATTAAACATTTAATTTCCCATAGCATAGGCGTCTTGCAGCCCAAGCGCAGTCGCTACGTCAACTGCGCAGTTGGCAGAGCGTGTGCTTGAGCGTGCGTCTGTGTGTGTGTATGTGTTGCTTGCAATATATGTATATGTAAACTAAGCATAGAATATTTGAAGTATCGGCACTTCACAGGGCTCAGGGTATCTCCTAGTCGCGCCGTCTCGACTAGAGCATTCTTACTTGTTAAATATTTCATTCATACATACATATATTTAAATCCACAGCTCGAGTTAAGTTTATGTGCGAACCGAGCCACAGCTTGCAACTTCGGCGTGTGTGTGTGTGTGAGTTTTAAAGCATATATGCTTACAACATACTTTTAATTTATAGCTGCTGCGGCAAGTACAGATGAGGCTGAGGCTGAGGTTGAGGCAAGCAACAGGCATCTGTTTGGATTGCGTCTGCCCCTGCCAGTAGGCTCATGGTTGACTCAGTCGGATTTTCTATGCATAAGTAAATAATACGAGAAAAAAGCAATAAAACGACCATCTCGTATATGGCCCCTTGTCCCTGCACTTTTGGCCAGACGGAAGATAAGCAAAATATTATCTTTTTGTTTGATTGCTCTAGGACCTGGGCAGCGCCGCCAGAGCTCGTCGCTCTTACAGTTGTTGCACCCAGAGGTGGTTAAAGTAGATCAACAGCTGTCACCTAGAAAGCCGACGTCGGGCATAAACAAGTTTCGCTGCATCCTTTGTGCTTTGGCAAGCGTCTGCCAACGGCTACGGCCACAGCTACAGCTACGGCACAACTACGTGGCAGCGATTGTCGCTTATTAGCTTCATGTATCGCCATTGCATCCACACAATTATGATGGATGGCAATTTGCCTCGGACAATGCAGTTGCGTGTCCTCCGGCCATGCAACATATGGCTGCTGCTGCTGCTGCTGATGGTGATGCTGATGCAACACGCCTCTGTCAGCACAATCAAGTGATGCGCCGCACTTCAAAAGCCAGCGCCCAAGCGCTGCCTAGTGCTTCCAACCCAATCATAATTAGTATTACAAAACCGTTAATGAAGCTGTAAGGGAATGGATGAGACTGCGCCTGAGCGGCTGAGCACTAAATATCTAAAGTGGGATCCAGTGAGGCGCAAGCGCCAGCGCCAGCACGCGATCCCAATACCGCTGCACTTCGTCCAATTTCATCCCCATTTACAAACTCAACTCATCTCCATTCGGCGTAATCAAGTCAATTAGGTATAATAATTCAAACTAAATAATTTTCAATTTTCAATATTTGACATCAATATTTAGCTTTTTCTTTCTTTTAGTATTTCAGGTTAGGCCCAGTTTAAACGCGTGCATATGATATGATTTAATAAATGAGTAAAATTTAATCTAGTTAAGAAACTGCATAATTAACTGTGTTTAATTTAAGTAATTCATTTAATATAATTTATATAATTAATTTATGTTAATTTATTTTAATTTATTTTAATTTACATATTTTGTAATTTAACAGGCAGAAGGAGACGTCGCAGTCCCCACAAAGTATATATATTCTTGATCAGCTCGATAAGCTGAGTTGATATAGCCCTGTCCGTGAAAGTTTGAATAAGAAATTCCTTCCAGAAAAAAATTATATATATACATATATATATATATAGATATATATATATTTATAGTTTGTCAAGAAACTCTTTAGACACCGCAAAAAAAAATTACATATTTGACTTTAGATCCTTTTATTAACATTTTTGAAATTTTGTAATGCTAAGTTGTTTAATGAATAATTTTAAGTTACATTATCAAAAACAGATTGCAAAACTAACAATGTGTACCAAAAACAACTATGATACATATTGCCTTGTCCGCATCTATTTTGCTGTACTCTGAGATGTAACGGTGCTTTACCGGTATCAATGCTTTGTGCGTCGCTTGATGCCAGTTTGTTTTGGCAAATACGAATACGAATACGAATCTAAAATAATGTTATACTATGATAATGACTCACGCAGTGTATAGCGCAAGCCATTGACAGCATTAGAGAACAGAAACATAATTCCAACTGTGAAATTTGGCAAGCTCTCTGCTATGGTTTGGGGGTGTATTTCCAACAGAGGGTCGGAGAACTGGTATTCATAGAATGCAGCTCAGTACCTCGAAATTTTAAAATCAAATTTGAGGAAAAGTGGGCTTATAAACAGCAACAAGCTAACATTGCAATTTTATCAAGACAATGACCCCAAACATAAAGAGCTTACTGTGCGGACCTGGCTTTTATAGTCCCGATCCCAATATATATATTTTTTCTAGTGGGACACTTTCCACTAGAGCACTTAGCGTAAAACAGAGATATTTGATTTTCGACGGTCCGTCCACTGCATAAGTGCTCTGAGCTCCGAAGTAGACTGAACATGAATGTTAATCTGCTCATCTGTAAGGATGCATACCATTATTAGCTGTGCACACTTGAGTGCTAATCCAATCCTAACTTTGGCAGCTGCAGCCGAGGGGGCAGCGCGCCTGAAGAACTATTCGGTACAGGACAAAGGATTCTCTAGAGACAAATCGAGACACGAGACACGAGCAGAAGGTAAACAGATAACACGAAGACAAAAACAAAAACAAAACTACTTGAAAGCAACTGCCATCAATCAAGCCACAAAGCCGCAAAAACAACATGCCGTGCGAGCTGACTGATCAATCATGCATCGCATATGAACTAAGCCACTTTTGCGTGTCGCAAACGATTTCTCTCTCTCTCTCTCTCTCTCTCTCTCACACGCAAGCACTCAACACAGATACATATATGTGGAGTGCTCTAACAAGGAAAACCCCGAAACGGAGCCTGTTTACCTGGCTTGGCTAGGTAATGCTTAAGTTGTCAACGCAATGGCAAAAGAAAAGCACTGAAAGGTGTTACCCAAACTGCGGTCAGGGAGGCAGAGTCTCGAGTGTATCAGGTAATTAGCCCAGGTCTCAAGACAATTTGAGCGGCCCTCAGCTGGCGGGGGGCCCTGCCCGCTGCCAGCGTTACTTCAGCTTGGTTAGACACCGGCTCAGCTAAGCTGCCGATAACTAAGTGCTTACACATTTACATGTGGCTTAAATCTCTTTGCTCGGTGGCAGCTGCTGCAGAATGTTGCAATACCTACTCATTAACACAGCTCTGCGAGGGCAACCGTGATCTAATGACCCCGCCCCCCTTTTGACAAAAAATAAAAAGAGGCCTAGCACACATGATGTCTGTCCATGTTGCTGTTGCTGGGCTGAAGTTCAACAATGGTTCAGACTTTCTTTTTAGGGGCCGCGCGCGTCGCGTTGGTAAATTATTTTCACTTTATTGCCTTTTGGCTGCGTTGGGCCCATGATTTAATTGCGTTTACACTTAGAACATATCATAGATGTATCTGCCCCGGCATTTGTATGCGTATCTATGAATCTGAGTATCTGCGCTGCTGGCAATTACAATGGGCCAAAAAACATGAACAATCTCAACAAAAACAAGTAAGAAAACTCTAGTCGGTGGCGCCCGACTAGGGGATACCCTGAAGAACCGCTATTCCGCGAATTCCATTCCTTTTGTATGTATGATATCACAAGCAACACATACAAACACACACACACACAGACGCACGCTCAAGCACACGCTCTGCCAACTGCGCAGTTGACGTAGCGACTGCGCTTGGGCTGCAAGACGCTTATGTTGTGGAAAATTAAATGTTTAATAACTTTTTTTCTGGATGGACTTTCTAAGTTAAACTTTAAGGGCGTAATTATGTCATTTATATGTATGTATTTGAGAAAGCACAAGTCTCTAGTATTTGAAATGCGTGTTTTGCTAATTTTGAGAGAAGGGGAGCCTTCTAAAATATAACAAAAATCAAAATTGTATTAAACATATATTAATCTAAAAACCACATTTAAACTCTCTAGCTATAAAAATGAATTAGTTATAATTTTTTTAGCTGAATATCGTTTTCGTTTTTATCAAAATTTTAAAACAACCTGAGCGTGTCATACAGGGATCGACATAACAGATTTCAAGTCTCTATAGATGCTGAGATCGACGCGTTCACACATACGGACAGACGGACAGGGGTAAATCGACTCGTCTTATCTGCCTGATCAAGATTATATATACTTTATGGGGCCATGCCTCCTTCTCCCTGTTACATACATTTCAACAAAACCATTATACCCTGATTTCCCATTATCTATGGGTTCAGGATAAGTAAGAGTGCTCTAGTCTAGACGGCTCAACTAGGAGATACCCTGAGCCCTGCGAAGTGCCGATACTTCAAATATTCTACGCATAGTTTACATATACATATATTGGAAGCAACATATACACACACAGACGCACGCTCCGTCCGTCCGTCCGTACGTCCGACTGTGTGAACGCAGCGATCTCGTAAACCACAGAAGCTAGAGAGCTGAAATTTGACATGTATATTCGTGAATACCATACGTAGTACGAGTTTTTTCAAAAGTTCAATAACTCCTCCCGTTCTCTTGTTATCGATCAATTTCGATAACTTGTCTTCGCTTTTGCGTACCGTATGAACTAGAGATATGAAATTCACTGTGTAGATTCCGGTTATGAATACAAGGATTTGTAATTTTTGGATTTTGGATGCCACGCCCCCTTCGCCCTAAATTTTCAAAGACCCCATTTCAAATACTAGAGACTTGTGCTTCGGCACATACACACATATGAATAACATAATCATGCCCTGAAGGGCATGAATAGGAAAGTCCACCCACAAAAAAAGTTAATAAACATTTAATGGCAGAGTGTGTGCTTGAGCGTGCGTCTGTGTGTGTATGTGTTGCTTGTGATGTACACACATACAAAAGGAACAGAATTCGCGGAATAGCGGTTCTTCAGGGTATACCCTAGTCGGGCGCCACCGACTAGAGTTTTCTTACTTGTTCGATTTTGCTTTTGTTGTGGCAAGTGATAATGATGATTAAATTTACCGTCGAGTGGCGACAAGTGTATGTCGCCCACGAAATGTCATTGAACCCCACAAAACAGTTCACAAAAAATAAAGCGCCCAAATTATTGAAAGCTAACAACTTATAACGAGAATGACTTTTTATCATAAGAAGCGTCGTGCCGCCGTCTGACTGCTGCTTCTTTGGCTTTTCTTTCCACTTTCCATTTGCCCCCTTACTCGCTCTCGCTATCGCGCGCGCAGCGCTTCGATTTTCTTGACACAAATCAACTGAGTGTTAGTTGACGTTTTGAGACAAAGCCAACAGGAGCAACGAATGAAGGTGAATTGCAAACAAATACCAAAAGAAAAGAAAGTGAAATATGTGTCAATCAGCCAACAGCTGTCGCCGACACTCTCGCGAATATACCCCAACCCGCAGCGAAGGTAGGGTATCACAGCTATTTCTCTATGTCTCTATGTCCAGCTTTGTTTCTCAAACTTTTCGATCTTGAACTCCAGATTAAGCTTATTTAGCAGTTGCTAGTTTATTCGGATAACTTGAAGAGCAACCCCATTTATTAGCCATACTTACACATACCCTGTAAATAATATGATGTTTAATTCAAAATAATCGAAAAAGTATGGCACTGAGAGTTGTTGAAAAAGAGCCTACAGCTAACAGCCATTAGCTGAATTCCACTCGAAAACACTTAAAGGGTATCTGCAAGTCAGCCTCGTGGCGCTCAAAGCAGAGAACTTGTTGAATCTTTTTTGTTAGACAAATATGAATTCGCATTGGCAATTATATGAGCCTCTCCTTGCGTTTCTCATGAAACGTGAGCTATGTTGTCGATATGTAAGTATGTGGTGCATATAGCCCTGCATACACGAACTCCATATCAAATATCAAATACCAACGACTACATCACTTGATAGTTCACATTTTGTTGGAAATCAATTAAACGCTCGCCTCTCCGCTCATAGTATAACTGAGGCAAGTAATGCTTTACCCACCCAGAGTCGAACTCGTGCCTGAACTACATACATGCATACATGCATACATACATAATATATATATATATATATATATATATATATATATATATATATATATATATATATATATATATATATATATATATATACATGCATACATGCATATTATAGAGTGTATTCGGCCGTGATGTAGCTCTTACCTCTCATAAGTAATTAGGCAGTCAAGAGTTGCGCTATCGTACTAGACTTCAAGAATGCCGGCCCATTTCATTATACCCTGAGCCCATTGAAAGTGGGAAACCATACGCAGTACGAGTTTTTTTTTTTTTTTCAAAAATTCGATAACTCTTCCCGTTCTCTAATTATCTATCAATTTCGATCATTTTTCTTCGCTTTTGCGTACCGTAAGAGCTAGATACATGAAATTTACTGTGTAGTTCGCTGTTATGAATTCAAACATGTTGTAATTTTTCGATCTTGGATGCCACGCCCCCTTCGCTATAATTTTGCCAAAAACGTATTTAAAATACTTAAAACTTCGGTACATACATACGTATATGTAAATAACATAATCATGCTCTGAATAAGAGTGTCCTTCCCGAAAAAAGTTATTAAACATTTCATTTCCCACAACATATTTGTATATGTAACCTAAGCATAGAATATTTGAAGTATCGGCAGTAATCGCAATATTCACAGGGCTCAGGGTATTTCCTAGTCGAGCCGTCTCAACTAGAGCACTCTTACTTATTATATTTTAAGTTTCTTCTCTTCTTTTTATCGTTTTTCTTTTGTATTTCTGTCTTTTTGTTGTGTTCTGTGTTTGGGCCAATATATGAGGCGATAGGCTTTTCCTGTATGATAAATTACTTAATGAGCAGAGCTTTGCAGGGGTGCGAGCTAAGCGAGCTGGTCGTACGGGTAATGTACTCCACGGCAAATATCGTACAAATATATATATATTTATCTATATATATAAACATATTATATGCCGTAGTTATGTATATGGTATTTAAAAGTCTTTGGTCTGTGGGCGTGCGTCTGAGTGTCGGTCCACTTGGCCCGACTATTTCTGTTAGTTGTCTGGGTTGTCGCGACAAATGTTTCTTTGCTTTTGGCTTGTCAATCTATTTAGCGCGCATTTTCGAATGGAAAATTTGACTAATTTGTGCCCTGGGGGTCGAAGACCCCTTGACGACCGACTAAACACAAATGTGAATACAATATTAGTTTTTGCCACCTAAGTGCGCAGAAAACATCACAATTAATGCTTTATAAGATATATATATTCGACTAGCATATACACTATACGGTTGCTACTAGTGCATTATAGTGATGACAGACTCAAGCTAGATTTTAAGATCTTGCTTTGACTTATAAGTACATTCACGACATAATTTTAAAACTAATGCTGTTTACTTTAATAACATGCAATTTATTACTATATGATTAGAGTTTATACAGGTAGAGTTCATCCAGATATATCAATTATTTAATACAATTTTTGATCACTCTAGCAAATTTGAAAATTCCAATTTTGTCAAAAAAAAAAAAATATTTATAGACAATTTTAATACATGCAAAATTTGAATGCTTCATAAAAATTAAATAATTTAAGTATCAGAAGATGTATGTGCCAAAAACTGGGCTTACAGTTATGCAATTACAATAGAAACTGCTATGAAGGATCGAAATTTTGTAACTAAAGGTAAGGGCAAAGTAGAGACTAGAGCAGAACAAATGTGCAACAGATGCTTGGAACAGAGTCTGTCACTTCGCTGGAAAGGTTTGTCATTGAAAAAGTGACACCTGGACAGAGCTGGCTCCAATGTGTAAAGCAGGAGAGGCTCTTAAGTTGGGAAACAGCGATATCAATAATATCAGTCTGTCACACTGGTTCATTATCATTATCATAATTGTTAGCATTTTCATGAATACTCTAATTATTACCTATATCACAGAAATGTTTATTATCGTCTTCATTACCATTCCATAATTATCATCATCTTCATTACAATTTCAATGATAATCGTAATTATTATCAAAATTTACTAGGAAATCTTGTCCGAAAATCGCTACGTGAACTTGGTGTCAATCACTCACATATTGATGGCGCTGCATGTTGCATTTAAAGCGGCAACTATACCACGCCCTCTTTAAACGGTTTATTATATATAGCGCATAACTGTGAACCATACTTAAACAAGTAAGAATGCTCTAGTCGAGACGGCTCGACTAGGAGATACCCTGAGCCCTGCGAAGTGCCGAAGTGCGTGGCATCCAAAATCCAAAAATTACAAAATGTCTGTATTCACAACAGGAATCTACATAGTGAATTTCAGGTCTCTAGCTCTTATGGTACGTAAAAGAGACGAAAAGTTAAATTTATCGATAAAAAGAGAACGGAAAGAGTAATCGAATTTTTGAAAAAAACTCGTATAGAGTATGGTATTCAGGAGTATACATGTCAAATTTCAGCTCTCTAGCTTCTGTGGTTTACGAGATCGCTGCGTTCACACAGACGGACGGACGGACGGACGGACGGACGGACGGTCGGACGGACGGACAGACGGACAGGGCTATATCAACTCAGCTCATCGAGCTGATCAAGAATATAGATAATTTGTGTGGTCTGCGACTTCTCCTTCTGCCTGTTACATACATTTTCACAAAAACATTATACCCTGATTTCCCATTTTCAATGGGCTCAGGGTATAATAAAACAATCAACGCGCCTGCAGTGCTCATAATTATGAGCGCATAACTAGCCAAAAAAAAAAAATAATAATAAATAAAATGAGTCTGGCCATTCACGAGTGTTACATTTTCGCCAATTAAGCGGCAATCAACATGCCCATATTTAGGCTGCCTATGGGGTGAGTGGCGGAGTGGGTGTGGCCGTGTAGCTGTTTGGGCAGTTTATTAGGGCTCGTCAATGAAGTGTGTCACGCTCGATGTGTTAAAATTAAACTCTCGTAAAATAGTTACAAACCTAAATTGAAGCGTAACAAGCATTTAATGGCTCACAAAAAGGAAAACCAATTGCAGAGGCTACTAAAGTACGCACACACACACACACACACACTTACACAAATTTGCATAATACAAGTGGTCTATGGGGGCGAGTAGCCGCAAAGTGCAAATCACAATGAGAATGTATCATCCCAAAAGTGTGCTAAGCATTTGTTTAAACAAATTAAGCACTTTAAGTGCTTGCGAATATCTGATTTTTACAGTCAACTTCCATAATCGAAACGTGATTGAGCAACGAGACAAACTATTCGGCTATCCTAACGAAGAAAGCAGCACATGCTGGATATCCTTAAATATATTTTCAAAAATTATTATTAGCTAAAAATTTTGCATTGGATCTTCCAGCCTATAGTCCGAGGCTCAGTTATATACTGATACAGGGAGCTGATGGTAAATATGTAACTGTTTTAGCTGCTTAAATAGCCTCTAAGAACTTATCAGATATTAAAGATCAGCGGAATAGCTTGACACCCCACACACATGGAGCACAGTTATGGGAGTGTGGTTGCGACGACGGTGCTCGTGATGATGGTCCATTCAATGATCGATCGACTAGGATTGCAAATTCATTAAGAACTCTCACAGCGAAATCGGGAAAGTTACAACAGGCTGTGCCATGCGGGCTCAGGGGATGAAGACTGTGTGAGAGAGTGAGTTTTATGATAGATGTTTGCTGTTTGTTGACTTTCACTGGCCACATATGATATAGGGGCTGTATGCTCCATATGATGCGCCTTCCATAATCTGAAGAAATACGTTTCGTTCTCTCTCTCTCTCGCTCGCCTCATGTGTAGTTCCCAATTTTGCCATTTGCTTAACTTTCTTTTTCAGTCTGTCGCATTGCCTGCATGTTTGCGGTTGTTGTCTGTTGGTTGTTATTGCCTTTCAGCCTGTTTTGACTCTCTGACTTTGCTTTCGGGTTAAGCATTTCGTGACCTGCATTTTGTTTAAAATAAATTGGTCTCTGAGCCGGGCCAGACATATGGCATGCATGTGGCGCACGTACAAACCACTTCACTCCTTTCAATTATGTGCGAACGCACAAAGACACACCAACACACACATAGATATATATGTATTCACTGTCATATGCCATGGTAACTGCTCAGGATCTCAACTCCAAGTCGTACGCCTTCTGCTCTCCTTCTCCTGCTGCGCCTTTTGCGCTTGTTTTTAATTACAGCTGCAAATTTGCGCGAATCCGCGTACAAAGAGAGAAGAAAACAAGTAAGAAAACTCTAGTCGGGCGCCCCGACTAGGAGATCCCCTGAAACACGCTGGATCTGCGATTTTTTAAATACTGCAGAGCTGGTAAGTAGCATATACATACATACATACCTATACAAACAATTCCATTTTAAATTTTTTGCCAATAGAGCCATCTATGGTTCGACTCGCTGGAGCAGTAGCTAATACACAAACCATCTAGCCGATACACACACCAAAATTTGCAGTTCTTAGAATTTGCTAGATGCTCGCCATTCAATGTGAGCACACGCATAGGAAAACTGCCAACACTTAGCGTTGCTGACCACGTGTTTGCCGACTGGCCACAGGTTTTGTTTAATAACTTCTGTGTGACTGAATGGATGTTAATGAAATTTTTAGTATATTATCTACATGTTTTATTGAATTTTTTCCAATTTATAAAAAATCAAACTCATTCATATATTGCCTGTATTTGCAACTATCTTCAATTTAAATAATTGGGGATATTTAGATCCAGAATCCAAAATTTAACAAAAATCAAAATTGCATAAAATAAAAATAAAATTACCAAAAAAAATTTTGAGACTCTAGCTCCAAAAACGTGTGATATATAATTTAATAACTGAAGATCGATTTCGTTTTTATTCGATATCATTAAAACGGGATGAGTTATCGAATTTTAAAAATAGAAAACTTAACCTGCGCGTGCTATACAGGTACCTACATAACAAATTAAGTCTCTAGCTCTTATAGATGCTGAGATCGACACATTCACACATACGGACAGACAGACGGACGGGCGGACAGACGGACAGGGCTAAATCGACTGGTCTTCTCTCCCTGATCAAGAATATACATATATGTACATATACTTTATGGGGTCTGCCACGCCTTCTTCTCGCGGTTACACACATTTCAACTAAACCATTATACCCTGCTTTCCATTTTCAATGGGTTCAGGGTATAACAAAAGAGCAAAGATTGAAAGTGCTTAGAGAGTCCCTAACTAGAAGATACCCTGCAATACGTGTCCTAGGGCCAGATATATACTCTGTAGATAGTATAGATACCATATATACTGTAGATACTGCAGATACTGCAGATACCATAGATACTATAGGTACTATGGATACTATACATATGTAAGTACTATAGATACCATAGATTCTATTTAATTGGCAAAACAACTCAATTGATGTTAGTATCACAGGGTATACCAATAAAAGAGCCGCAGAAAATGCTTATGACACGATCTGGGAATCGTGAGTGTCACTTGCCTTTCGTAGGATCCAAATTTGCAAAACAAATCGAAGGCGAGTCGCAGCTGAAGTTGTATTTGCAGTAGAAATTGGAGTTGGAGTGGAGTTGGAGTTGGAGTTGGAAGCGGAGTGGGAGTTCATTGTGCATGGCACATATCAATACTCAGTTGAATGAGATGTTACGATCTCGCTCAGCTTGTGTCCGACCCATCTCAATCTGCTGAACGGCTAGCTGATTAGGTCTGCCGACCTTGTGCAGAGGTTAGTTGATAAAGCAACTGAACATATAAAATACTTATGTGCACACTGGCTCCGTCCGCCCTCTCCACATTCCGAGTCCCCACTTGGGGATAAAAGGGGCTGTTAAATGCGTCAGTGATAACGCCAGATGATGATAATCGATAGCGGAAGAGCCAAACCGACCATGACGACATCTTGGCTCGTTCACATGGCTCTCGCGCAAATAGCTGACTGTAAAGGATCTTTTTCGCTGATCACGATCAGCTAATGTGATCATTTAATTACTTCCGACTACTACTACATTTAGGAACGGTTGAATTATAGAAATTACATATATGTGAATATTAATTACAAAGATATTCAATCATACGGATTGATCGACTAGCTAAAGTAGCCTAAAAGGTACATAACTGTACATAGCTGATGACGACAAGCGACATAATACCTATGTTCATCCAAAGATTATACATGAAGAAGTTAGGAGAAATCGAGAAAAGCAGAAAAAGAGAGAGGCACACCCAGTGACAAATACAAAGAAGTTAATTAATTGTCTATGATGATATTTGTACTACTTATACATATCTATCTTTCTATATTCACATATATATATGTAGTCTACGTCAGTTCTATAACTTTCAAAGAAAAAAATTTCGCTTCGCATGACAAAAAGCTATGAATGGATGGAATAACAGTGGAGTGGAGGCATGCTGGTCTCTGATCTACAAGTGCTCTTTGTGTTCGCGATTAATTTATTCTGCTTTTTTGATTGATGATTAATCCAGACTTTGACTTTTGGCATTAACAGCCCCAGTCGCAGCCCCAGCCCCAGCTCCAGCCCCAAACACAGTGAGTAACAGCAACAATTCGAAGCACAACGAAATGTAGTTCTCATGTGAATATGCTCAACGAACGGAACACTAATGGAGTGAGCATATGAAGCTATCTATAGCCGATAGTGTACTCTGATTTAAGCAAAAAATAAGTGCATTGAGCCAAAGTTGGTTTCAGCTCATTCGTAGGAGGAGTTGATCGGTAGAGAGTATTTCAAACTTGTCACCACTTTCAATTCTAATTACAGAGTATTTGATAGTCGCTGCGACAATTGAGCGACTTATCTTTTTAATTGTAATTGCAAATATGGGCGGAAGCAAGCGCTTTTGAATGGATATCAGTGACCGCGATGAAGGAAATCGAGGTTACTTATAAGGGCAGCCCAGCTCAAGATCGCGCCAGTGGAGTGGAGCGCGGAGTGTGAGGCGGGTAGCGAAATATCCAAGTTGTGGCCGCAGACCCCACATAAATTCACACACGCACGCATTGGCGCCTTGATATCGCTTGGGAGAAATACTTTTGCGCATTTTTATTTCATATATTCTTAAGTGCGCACTTTTAATTTACTTAGAAATCATTTTTGGATACATGTATGTACTACATGTGCCTAAGAAATCAATTTAGCTCTGATAAGGATAAGCACTTGCCTCTACGTCCCCTTTGTGAGCTAAGCCAAGTGCCACGCTCATTCGGGCTAAGCAAACCCATGCTCTTGTGACGCAATTAAATAAAATATTATGCTCAAAATATAAACAAACGAATCGAATACCTCACCAACAGAAGAAGTATGTATTCAAGAACGAACTGAAATACTCTATATCTCATTCCATATCTTTATGAAAATAAGCAGCTAAATAGCTTTAAAAGCATTTCGACTCAGCTGATCGAGCTCGAGCTCTATTTAACATAGCTGAAGTACATACACCCAAAAATCCTCTCATGAACTGTATCAATTAATTTATGGATTTTCAGAAGTGTTTTCTAAACTCAACTGAACTCTGGACAAACTGTCCACATATAGCAGGTCGTATGGGGATCATGTGCTTATATTTATTTACACATACAAATTCATGACACGTTAATGTTTAGAATTTTCAAAAATTGGATGAACAAACGTTTCGTACTGTTCAACAGTCCTCAAGAGCAATTGGCATATCAAAGGGTTCTACTGAGAATAGTTGACGTCTACATGTGCCCGCATATTCCGCTATCGTCTGCAAAATCAGCTAAATATTGTTAATACTTCCATAGCCCATTATGCATACGATAAAAATATATAATTTATGGCTTTCAGGAATGTGTATGGAAAACATTACGTAAAGGATTTGCCAACAGATGGAAGCGAAAACAAAATCATCGGGGTTTGGTCTGGGAAGAGTCTTAGTCATAGAGACTTGCCGACTACATAAGTGAAAATGAAAGCTATCATAATACCCAATCAAAGCATTTGATGATTGCATACAAAGCCCAAAAGTCATATTCCCTTTATCCTTCCAATGAACACGAATGGTTGTACCCATTGATTATGTCTGTAACAAGCAGATATCCATATCGAACTACGCATTGGTAATCGACTTAGTTTTACTCTCAGCTATCGATAATTTGTTGCTATAGCATCGATATCTCACAAAAAAGATAAGTGTCGATATATTGCCTTGTCGTTTTATAAACCTGGTATGAAGTACTATCTTTCGGTGGTATCGATCACCTTGGACTGTTAAATTAAATCTATATATATAAATATATTTGTCATCAAAACGATGTCAACTTTAAACAGAATCGCAATCCTAACACATTCTTAAAATCTTCGGGCACACCCAACTATATAACAATTACATTTACTTATCTTAATAATAAAAGAAAATTGAGATCTTAAGAAGAGTAAACATAAAGTGAGTATGGTTTGTGTAATAGGTATATATTATGTAGTTACTCTGTATAAATTGCTTGAGCTGTTCCAATAATGGAATACTTAACAAGCCATTTCACTAGATATATGTCGAACGTTACACAAGCCATTGTTGTCACAAACGCCGTATTTGAAGTTCGTTTGGTAAAGACTCCAAAAGTGTTGGACACAATTTAAAAGCAGCCAAAGCCTTCTAAGGTTAGCCATAATAGCGATATGTATGCGTAGTATTTAAAGCATTTTGCATACATTTTGTTTGAGGGCAAACATTTGCTCAATAAACTTGAAATGCTTTATAATTAGTTGGTGTTAAATTGCCCAAGACTCGGCTTCAGCTTCGTCTCTCTCAGCTTCGTCTCTCTCTCTCTCTCTCTCTCTCTCTCTCTCTCTCTCTCTCTCTCTCTCTCTCTCTCTCTCTCTCTCTCTCTTGTCCATGAGCAATTGATAACGGCGCCCAGTTGGCAACAGAAACTAAATGGGGCAACTTACTGGGCAAACGTGATACGTATGCAACAAAAAAATAATATCGATATAGTTTTTGTATTCAATAGCTCAGATAGTGGGCAATGCGCAGTGATCAATAAAATGTAGGCACACTGGGCAGCTGCTCAATGCTAACAAACTATATCGTACTTATACATTGAGCCCATTGAAAATGGGAAATCAGGGTATAATGTTTTTGTGAAAATGTATGTAACAGGCAGAAGGAGACGTCGCAGACCACACACAGTATATATATTCTTGATCAGCTCGATGAGCTGAGTTGATATAGCCCTGTCCGTCTGTCCGTCCGACCGTCTGTATGAACGCAGCGATCTCGTAAACCACATAAGCTAGAGAGCTGAAATTTGACATGTATATTCCTAAATACCATACGCTATACGAGTTTTTTTTTTTTTTCGATCAATTTCGATAACTTTTCTTCTCTTTTTCGTACCGTAAGAGACATGAAATTCACTGTGTAGATCCCTGTTATGAATACAAACATTTTGTAATATTTTAATCTTGGATGCCACACCCCCTTCGCCATAAATTTTCAAAAAACTCATTTTCATTCGGCACATACATATGTATGTATAAATAACATAATCATGCCCTGAATCCCTGTATCCCCTAGTCAGGCGCCACCGACTACAGTTTTCTTACTTGTTTATTATTATGCCGGTTATTCATGTGTAAAGATATTTATATATATATATATATATATATATGTATGTGTATTAATAAATAATAAAATATCTTCTTTTTTTTTTTGCAAAATTTCAAATAAAGTCTGTATATTTACGCTGTGAAAGCTATAGATCAGCGTAATTCTATAGTTAGATATAGAAAGAGGCCCTCAAGTCAGTAGAAGCTGTAGGAATTTTGCTGGATCACAGCAAAGTTGGTGTTAAATTCAGCTTGAGAAGTCACTTTTGCTCATAGAGAAATGATCAAATGATCCGTTTTGAAAACAAAAATTGGTTTACGGATTAAAATGGAGTAGAATTAATAGTACAGGTCAATAGGACTAGGACTAGGACTAAGCACTAAGCCCGAAGCTGAACGTAACCCTGCAAGTCCCAGGCAAATATGTAAGAAATCAAGATTTATCACCAAAATACTATAAGTTGGATTTAACTGAACAGCAGCCCTGAACCTACCGCACCAACTGTCGCGCTCTTTCAACAGACAGATACCTCAGACTTGTATTAGTAGCTTAAATTTGGAAGGTTTATTCCCCCTTTCTTGACTGCTTAGAGTATACTCAATATTCATGTTCCACTTATATATTCATAAGAATGTATCTAAATCTATAAATTTGTCGTGTCTGTCTGTGTGTGTGTGTGCATGCGAGCACTAAGAATTATTATTATTGATGGAATCAACTCATTCATTAAATTAATATATGCCTAGTTTGCAAAAAAAAAAACAAGTAAGAATGCTCTAGTCGAGGCGGCTCGACTAGGAGATACCCTGACCCCTGTGAAGTGGCGATACTTCAAATATTCTATTCTAGTTTACATTCATATGCATACATATATTGCAAGCAACACATATACACACACAGACGCACGCTCAAGCACACGCTCTGCCAACTGCGCAGTTGACGTAGCGACTGCGCTTGGGCTGCATGACGCCTATGCTGTGGAAAATTAAATGTTTAATAACTAATAATTAATAATAATAATTGCAAATTTAGGGTGAAGGGGGCGTGACATCCAAAATCCAAAAGTTACAAAATCTTTGTATTCACAACAGCAATCTACACATTGAATTTCATATCTCTAGCTCTTACGGTACGCAAAAGCGAAGACAAATTATCGAAATTGATCGATAACAAGAGAACGGGATGAATTGTAGAATTTTTGAAAAAACTCGTATAGCGTATGGTATTCACGAGTATACATGTCAAATTTCAGCTCTCTAGCTTCTGTGGGTTACATGATCGCTGCGTTCACACAGACGGACGGACGGACGGACGGACGGACGGACGGACGGACGGACGGACGGACGGACGGACGGACGGACGGACGGGCAGACGGACATGGCTATATCAGCTCAGCTCATCGAGCTGATCAAGAATATATATACTTTGTGGGGTCTGCGACTTCTCCTTCTGCCTGTTACATACATTTTCACAAAAACATTATACCCTGATTTCCCATTTTCAATGTGCTCAGGGTATAAAAACACAGACACACATAGGCGCAGATGCACACGGATACAGGGGCAGAGACGGAGACGACGGAGTCGGAAACAATGAGCTATGAAGAGTCACGCGAGCGCAGTCGTAGCTATTGTATCTTTGTATCTTTAAGTATGCGCAAACTCGGCTTTGTGCCTATGGCCATAACGCGTATAACGAAACCTGCGCCTGCGCCTGGCCTGCAGCGCGCGCAGCCAGCCAAGCGAGCCGAAACACCAAATCCCAAGCTCAGCGCCGTATTAATTGTCGGCTAAATTCTGTTTGAACACCCGAAACCTGCAAACGGACGACTGGGACAGGCGACGGACGGACCAAATAGCTAGAACAGGTACCAAGAAAGGGCAATTAAATAGGTTGACCAATAAAACGCACACTCTAACATAAGGAGCAACAGAGAGAGAAGGAGAGTGAGCTTAGCTAGAGGAAGCATTTCCATAAGATACAGATACACATGTAAGCACATGAGCTATGCTCGGATTTTGTTCAGGTTTTTATACCCTGAGCCCATTGAAAATGGGAAATCAGGGTATAATGTTTTTGTGAAAATGTATGTAACAGGCAGAAGAAGACGTCGCAGACCACACAAAGTATATATATTCTTGATCAGCTCGATGAGCTGGGTTGATATAGCCCTGTCCGTCCGTCCGTCCGTTCGTCTGTGTGAACGCAGCGATCATGTAACCCACAGAAACTAGAGAGCTGAAATTTGACATGTATACTCCTGAATACCATACGCAGAACGAGTTTTTTTTTTCAAAAATTCGATAACTCATCCCGTTCTCTTGTTATCGATCAATTTCGATAACTTGTCTTCGCTTTTGCGTACCGTATGAGTTAGAGATATGAAATTCATTGTGTAGATTGCTGTTATGAATACAAATATTTTGTAACTTTTGGATTTTGGATGTCACGCCCCCTTCACCCTAAATTTGCAAAAAATTCGCAGGGCTGAGGGTATACCCTAGTCGAGCCGTCTCGACTAGAGCACTCTTACTTGTTTTTGGGCTCTGCATAACCTGGCTAACAGGTACATTTTGGCCCTCCCGCTGCTGCTGCTGCTGTTGTTGTTGTTGTTTTTTTTTTTTTTTTTGTTACAGAGCCCTATTTAAATAAATCGTAGATTAGTGTCGTTTAGCAATTCGAAATTTTCAATGCGATAAATTTCTGGCTATTATTTGTGGAATGTTTCGTGCTGCTGCCGCTGCAGACGAAGCTTCCCGAGATCATATTGATTAAGACCTTCAACAGAAAGAACTAAACAGAGTTCTCGATGATCGCGAGCAACTTAAAAATACCGTGTAAATAGCATAAGATCATGTAAGCTGTAACTTGTGCTTTATGATAAACAGAGAATCGATAGTCATCGATATAAATCAATTACTTGTTTCCTATAACTCATATGCATACATATACATGTATATACATAAGTTACATAATCAATACATACAATAATCATAATACATAATCAATACCCATTTATATATGGGCATAATTGCGCTCTCTAAGCTAGCTTAATAGAGTACTTGAGCATGAGTTGTGTTTACATAAACGTAGTACAAACCAAATGCTGAGGACTTATCAACCAAGTGCAAGTGAAGTGAGTTAAGAGTTCCATGAATTACTGTTTATAATGGATTCCTTTGACATAGAAAACTATATTGAATTATGACTAATAGCCATTTTGGTGCTTGGCAAATAAATGTCAGTTTGCAAAAATAATTGCAAAGTCAACAAGTAAGAAAACTCCATTCGGTGGCGCCCGACTAGGGGAACCCTGAACCCAGCGAAGAACCGCTATTCCGCAAACTCTCTGTTTCTTTTATGCATATAAGTTGTGCGTGCGTATGTGTTGCTTGTGATGTACATACATATAAAAGAAACAGAGAATTCGCTATTCCAGCGGTTCTTCGCTGGGTTTAGGGTCTCCCTTAGTCGGGCGCCACCGACTAGTTTTCTTACTTGGTAATCAATAACATTCAAACGGAAATAGTTATCGAAGTTTTGAAACAAACTCGATCGAATCGTGCTATTCACGAACCTCCGAAAATTTTCCCATTTACCAATTTCCATTTTTCAATGGGCTCAGGATATATGGTTAGTCTACAAAAAAGTATATAATATATATATTATATATAGTCTGTTATCTATGTGTGCACGTAGAAGAGAGAAGTATGGGAGAGTTTATTTCATGGCTCTTCTCTTTTACATACGTATTCTAGTCCTACAGTCGAATTCACCAATTAAATACTGAACTAAAACAAATATCAATCAGCGACATTCATGGGAGCAGTTGACTATCTAGCAAATGCTCGATAATTATGTGCTGATAATTAATAATTCACAGAGAAATTGTTGGCCATTTGAATATTGGTTTAATTAGCTACCCTTTAAACTTCTCCAATGTATGCGTATGCATAAATATTGATAAGTAATGGCGCGTGCGTTTGTATGTGATTGCGGGTAATTTTTATAGATCTCATCTAGCCAGGCGGTCGGGCGGTCGGGCGGTCGGGCAGTGGAGATCGAGAGGGGTGCAACAATTAGGACAGACGCGATCAGTGAAATGAAAGTTTCCGAATGGACTATTAATGTGATAAGATTAGATTGCAACCGTAGTACTTTGCGAACCAGACTCAATTTGTGATCTTTGACAACATTTCATCCCAGGCTGGGCGGCGGGGCAAGAAATCGATGTTCTCAAAATAGTTTAATAGTCACACAAAAAGCGAGCAGCTCAACAATGATTAAAATCGAATTTATCAAACGCAACCGGACTAAATATACATGTATGTGTGCTTAGCTGAGGTAACACACTCCGATAGAACTGGCGACACCTTTTTCACCCAACCACCCACCACGTATGCCCAGTGCTTGGCCATCTCAGCTGAGCTCAGCTGGTTAACGGCGTAGGATTCACACTTGAAGACCGAGCCTCGGCGTCGTTGCCACCCTGATATGCAATCTTAATAATACGCACAAATCAATCATCAAATAAAAAAAAAAAAAACAAGTAAGAAAACATTAGTCGGTGGCGATCGACTAGGGGATACCCTGAACCCAGCGAAGAACCCCTATTCCGCGAATTCTGTTTCTTTTATATTTATGTACATCACAAGCAACACATATACTCTGCCACCTGCGCAGTTGACGCGGAAACTGCGCTTGGGCTGCAAGACGACTATGTTGCTGTTGAAAATTGAATGTTTATTAACTTTTTTTTAGTATAGACTTTCTTATTCAATCTTTCGTGGCATGATTATGTTATTCATATGTGTGTATGTGCCGAAGCACAAGTCCCTAGTATTTGAAATGCGTGTTTTGCTAATTTTGGGCGAAGGGGGCATGGCATCCAAAATTTAACAAAAATCAAAATTGTATTAAACACACATGAAACTATAAACAAAATTTGAACACTCTACCTATAGAGATGAATTAGATAGAATTTTTTAGCTAAATATCGATTTCGTTTTTAATCGATAACATTAAAACGGGATGAGTTATCGAATGGATGCTGAGATCGACGCATTCACACATACGGACAGACAGACAGACGGACAGGGCTAAATCGACTCGGCTTGTCTCCCTTATCAAGAATATATATACTTTATTGAGTCTGCCACGCCTCCTTCTCCCTGTTACATACATTTCAAGAAAACCATTATACCCTGATTTCCCATTTTCAATGGGATCAGGGTATAATAAAAGAAACCGTAATTTCCAATCGGCTAGGCCCATGTGCGATACCGAGTATCGGTCCCCGGCAACACACACAGTCTACGTACGAGCCCAACTCCAACTGCCCGACGCACCAGCGTTGTGTTCCACTTTATAGACAAAATCCGGCTGAAACATTCAGTTAGTTGGGCCTGCGAGGGCCTTCCAAACTATTAAAGATATAATACCCTACCTTATAGTGCCTATGTATGTTGGGCGGGTAGCATTAGTTGCCTAACTAAGCTCACCACTTTCAACTGTCTACAAATGTACTAGTATATTTGAAGCTTCACTCTCTAAATGAAAGATATTATCATTATTAGTAGTATTATCGCTATCTAAATTTACATATAATTCCAGATGAACACCTTGATACCTATTGCTTAATTCATGACTCATCATTCGTCATCAAATTCCTATTTCTTCAGTTACATTCCTTATCATCATTAAATGTAAAATCGAATATTCTAATGAAACTTTCTTACAATAGTTATTTAGAAGTTCTTATACAAATTATATATAGTTTATCTTCTTATAATTTACTTCTTTAGATAATTCCACTTTGGGGTTAGTAAAGCATATAATTCCTGCTCGTTGAACCCTTGACATAATCACAATTGGTAGAGTTAACCTTATGAAATCTGGCATAGGATAAAATGGCAGTATAAAGATATTTAGGATAGTCCGTAATATGCTAGTTTTTACTATGCCTTCAAATGCAGAAACTCGGCTCAAGAATCGATCTATCAATCTAATGCATATGCCAATATCATGTGAACCTCGTATAATACAGCTGAAATAGTTGTGAAATGCTTCAAAAATGGAACTTTCTTTCTTAAGCGCTGTGTCCACAAGGGCATAAATTGTTCGGTTTGCTGTACTTTCTCACCTTCTGTTGGTACCAAGTTGCACGCACATACACACACAGGTGGAGGTAATATTTATTGTATTTAACTACAATTTAGTTTTATTTTCCAATTCTTTTACCCCTTTACAGTTCACGTTTTTGTACTTTTCCACTGCAGGCAGCATTTCGGAGCTCACTTTTATTATTTCTCAAATTCTATTTATTTTTTTCTTTTCAATTTTTTCTTGCTCTTCTTCTACTTCTTTTATCAATTTTTGTTTACACACTTTGCGCTGTTTGCATTTTCTTCAACATTTTTGATATGCTGCCATCGCATGGCACTTGTGTAATCACCGTTCCAAGCACACTGTATACATAGGTTTATACCAGACACGTATGTGTATATATGTATGTGCCTATGTGTGTGTGTTGGTAGGTAGCAATTGGAAATTAGCTAGCTGCTATATTTTAGTGATCTGTAAATGCATTTGGCTGCACTTTGTGCGCCTTCAACACGAGCGAGTAAATCTGTTGAGCAAACTCCATTCAGAGTCTCATTTGTGATCTGTGTCTGATTGTAACAGATGTCCATGTACTCGTTCTCACTGTGTCATTGGTAACACCTAGCCGTTTAATTTCTTGGCAGACTTCTTTTTTCCTCAACTTCGTTTTCCTCAACTTCCAACTTTATTGTTTATCTCTCTGGCTATCTCTCCGTCTCTCTCTTTCTCATTTGCCTTCTGTTTCTTTTTTAGACAAATAAAGCAAATCAAATGAGTATTCCCACAAAAGTATATGTATGTGATATCAGCTGTAAAAAAAGAAACGAATAAAAAAACTTTTTCCACTTCTTGGCTGTGTGCGTGGAGATCTGCTCTGTTATCAATGGTGCATGTAAGTGTATCTGTATCTGTATCTGAATGTTTGTCTATTTGACTGTCTTGTTTGCCCACAAAATTCTCACGTCCCTCAAGAGGCAGCACTTGGAATTATCATCTAAAACCCATCTGTCGGCGAGCTAGATTACAGTGCAGAGCATTGCACTGGCACAGAACTCTCAAATATCATTCATACTTCGTTTCGGATTGCTAAGGTGAACACCCAAGTTTTAAACATTATTATTATATTATAAGTAATAGTGCTCTAGACGGCTTGCAGCCCAAGCGCAGTCACTAGGTCAACTGCGCAGTTGGCAGAGCGTGTGCTTTGCGCGCGTCTGAGTTAGCGGAATTGCGGTTCTTCGCTGGGTTCAGGGTATCCCCTAGTCCGGCGCCAGCGACTAGAGTTTTCTTAATTGTTATATTCTGAGCCCATTGAAAAACGGGAAGTCAGGGTATAATGTTTTGATAAATGTTATATATAAATATATTTAATTGAGTTACGAAAGTGAATGATTTGTGCGCATCGGCTAGTCCAATACACTTACTGAAAGTGATATGCAAATGTTGACAGCAACAGAAATTTAAACAGCACGAGACCAAAGCATATCAACATCTCTCTGTCAGTCTTTCTGTGTGTGTGTGTCTGTGTGTACTTAGGTGTAGGAATCGGTTTTTATTTTGACCTGCAGGAAATGTTTCGATTTCAAACTGATGCCCAATATTTGCACAGCGATTGTGATTGGTTTGGCTCGGACCGAGGATCAGGTTTTATCTTCGCAGGCAGCAGATTGCGCAAGAATATCATTCTCGATTCAAGAGTGTGTAGTGGGATGGATGTAGTGGATGTTGCTTCCTGGTCTAGCTAGATGGCTGCTCTTAGCTTTTAGCTCTTGGCTGATGGCTGTTGGCTTTATTTTTGGATGGCGCCGTCGGTGCCGTCAACTGATTCCATCAAAATCGCATAAATCCAAAACAAACGTTTTAGGCCACCTCCGGCTCGCTTGCTGCTCGCCAGCCCAGAACTCTTCAAAAATAGTTTATGTACGAATTTTTGATTTGATGCCAAAATGTCGCTAGGAAAAAAACAAAAAATAAATAAATAATTTTTAAACGGCAAACGGCTGTGCACGATTCGCAATAGAAATGCTACATGCCGCATTGGACTTGCCTCCATGCCATGTGGGCGTGGCACAGAGGCAGTCACAGCCACAGCCACAGCCACAGCCACAGCCACAGCCACAGCCACAGCCAGCCAGCCAGACAGAGAGATACTTTCACAGCTGTAGATACAGTTTGGCTATGGCAAAACTTTCAGAACTTCTTTCGATGTGTCTCACTATGTATAAAGGAGTGATATCTTTGATCTAATACCAAATCAGGTCTCAAGGCCCAGCACTGATGGTAAGGAAAGCAACACGAGAGATAGCCTCAGACCGGTTAAGGCTGCAAATCAACAAATACACAAAATATTCAAATATGGAGAGCAAAGCACAGTTTCTATACCTACATATGTATGTATGTATATAGCCCACCTCTACTCCTACCCCTACCCATAGCCCAAATGCTAATGTCGATTTTCAGTTAAATAAGAACAGAAATTCAAGCATTTTCCAGCATTTGACACCAAATTGCGTAGCAGCAACCAGAAAACGAAAGATGCCAAAATATTTAAAATTCAAGGTATTAATCAAGCCGCATACCCATCAGATGTTCGACAAACGGGTTTCACAATACGGAACGCACATATGTAACCGCCTCAATGAATCTTGATTGCTGAAATACCGCGAATATCAAGAGCTAAGCAGGAATCCCCCTGAACTGTATCTTAAGTCTGGCCACTGCCAACTTTGGTGATTAGTGGAGATTTCTTTGATTATTCCGGAGAGTGTAATTCACGGTCTCAGCAAACTGATTCAAATGACAGAAGAAGCTAATTAATCACACAATAATGTAGTGCTTTCGGAAAACCTGTATTATGAATATATACGTACACATACATATATTTTTTTGAGTATACATATATTATCCAGTGAATTACCCATATTAAATAAAAATGTATTTTATGTGTTGTAACTTGTGTTAGGTTGTCCTTAAATAGGCTTCTTTCCCCTTCCTTCTTCGTCCTTCTTTCTTCATGTTTGTTTCTTCCTTCATGATATTTAATTCAAATTCCTCCTTCTCAATCTCTTTATTTTCCTAGTCCTCGTCTAGCATCTTCTCCTACTCCTACTGCCCTACCTCTCATACTCTAGCTGTCTAACTATCCATATTGCTTCCTCCTCTTTGTCATGCCTCATGTCCTCATGCTTTCTTATTCCTTCTTATCTATCATAAAGTCTCTCAGAGCACTTGCCTATTACCTCTTATTTATATTATTATTATTTTTTTTTTTATGGCTCTTGCTGCTGCTGCTGCTGCTGCTGCTGTTCACACAAATTGAATTTATTATTTCATGCTAATTTTGACTTTTTAATTTTTGACATTTTGTGCGTTTATTTCGCTCACATTTAGTTGGGACGAACATCCCACGAGCACATACACCCACACACCCATTATTCTAATTGTTGTTTCTATAAATAAAATTTGGCATTTGTCTCTGTGTCTAATGCGAAACGTGCCGCCATTTACTGAATTTACATTTTCTCTTACAAAATATTTATGTATCACAAATGATGTTTCCATTTCCGAGAAGACAGAACAGAATGAGAAAACCTGAGCGAACTTTCCTGACCTGAAGGATTAGCGAAGATCAATGATAACCACATATTATCAAATGATTGTGATACATAAACAAAGACTAAGCAATAAAGTTCAAATACATTTTGGATTGGATTTCGGATTTCGATTTTGATTTCAATTTCAATACCAAAGCAAATTTTCCATTGAAGTTTGAAAACAAGTTCGTCTTGAGACTTGATTTCTGAATTATGTATAAGCCGAAAGCAGGCGGTCGCAGAATAGTTTCCAAGTGGCTGTAATTATGTTTTACTGCCCGATCATAAAAACAAATGCAAATGCGCAAAAGAATCCAAATAACAACAACAACAACAATAATAATAATATAACAAGTAAGAGTGATCTAGTCGAGACGGCTCGACTAGAAGATACCCTGAGCCCTGTGAAGTTCCGTTACTTCAAATATTCTATGCTTAGTTTTCATATACATATATTGCAAGCAACACATACACATACACACACACAGACGCACGCTCAAGCACACGCTCTGCCAACTGCGCAGTTGACGTAGCGACTGCGCTTGGGCTGCAAGACGCCTATGTTGTGGAAAATTAAATGTTTAATAACTTTTTTCTGGATGGAATTTCTTAATGAAACTTTCGGGGCGTGCCGAAGCACAAGTCTCTAGTATTGCGTTTTTTTTTTAATTTAGGGCCAAGAAGGCGTGGCATCCAAAATCCAAAAATTACAAAATGTTTGTATTCATAACAGTGATCTACACAGTGAATTTCAACTCTCTAGCTCTTACAGTACGAAAATAGAAAGAAAAGTTATCGAAATTTATCTATAATAAGGGAACGGGAAGAGTTATCGAATTTAAAAAAAAAAAAAACTCGTATAACGTATGGTATTCACGAGTATACATGTCAAATTTCAGCTCTCCAGCTTCTGTAGTTTACGAGATCGGTGCGTTTACACAGAGGGACGGACGGACAGACGGACAGGGCTATATCCACTCAGCTTATCGAGCTGATCAAGAATATATATACTTTGTGGGGTCTGCAACGTCTCCTTCTGCCTGTTACATACATTTTCACAAAAACATTATACCCTGACTTCCCATTTTCAATGGGCTCAGGGTATAAAAATTGAAAATCGACAAAGCAAAAAACGCTTTCAAGTTCGTTTTTCTCTTCTTTTATTTGTATTTTCCTTTTGTTGTTGTTGTTGTTGTGTGGCGTGCAGCGTCAACGTTTTGAGTCTGTCTACAGGGTATAAGGTGACATTTCCTGCGGTCCCTGGGCGAAATGGCCTTCGAAGCACTTTTGTGATTGCCGTTGCCGTTGGCATTGGCATTGCCATTGATGGGGACAAAGACAAAGGCGAAGACGCCGCTGTTGATTTCGCGTCGCAATTCGCAGTTGCAATGGACTTTTACCGCTTTCAACAAATGTGGCCGAAATGCCAGTGGCCATAGTGCTGACACCCGCTTAATGCCCGCCAATAGCAATTGACAATCCACGCAGTATTTTGAAGCCTTTCTGCACACAGCACAAAATAATCACACTGGAAGTGTTTGTAATCGAAGCAGCCAGCGCGAACAGGGAGAATACATAATATGTAAATCGGAGTGCAAGTGCATTTAACATTAATTTGCCGACTCGCTGCTTTTCATCAACTGCTGAGCTGCAGGGGAACAACGCGGCCTTTAGGCACGATCGCTAGCTAGAACCTTGAAGGTTAGTGGTCAAAAGAAAACGGAAATCTTTGGCGTGTGCAAGGCGAGATCTTCGGTGGGCAAGGTCTTGGCTTTGTGCAGAGAACGCTTTTCAGTTCTGCCACTAAATGAAGAAATAGGCATTAAGATCCATAAACCAGGTAGTAGATCGCCAAATGCCTCTGAGAATACTTACTGGAGAGCTAATTGAAAGCTAAGCTGAAGACTCGAAAACATTGAAGGCACAGAAGCTGGCGAGAAAATAAATAATTATTAGTTTAATGAACCCGAAGATAGAGCTGCTTAAGACAAGATATAATTAACAGCACTACCAAAGCCAAAAGACAAAACTAGCCAAGCATAGTTTAGAGATGATATATGTATGATCTATATAAAGCAGACTGTAGTAGCGTGCACGCCAAGTCATCCAGGCCCAAAGAGCCCAAAGTGTTGTGCTGGGGCGCACCATGAATTGGTTTCGAATTAACGAACGTAATCAAAACATGTAATAACAATTTATTGAATCAAAATATGCCTTGTGCGAATGACCTTAAATATATATTTACATAAATATAATCATACACCCCACACGTTATCAAACAACCCGATGCTTAAGTCTTTCGCTATCAGCAGATTATTTGTTACATTTCACGTGTGCACCTCACAATTTGTGTAGTCTAAAATTACAGAGAAAGAAGAAGAGAAATAAAACAAACAAAAAGCATATAAGGTTAATACTTTGCGTTTAAGAAAGCTCCAACAACAAATTCCCAGAACCAAACATGAGAATCGAGGAATTTTATGAAATAAGATACAGAGCTTTAAAGCTTACATATAGGAAAATACAGATACATATATGTAGATATAGATATACATAGATATAGATATAGATATAGATATAGATATAGATATAGATATAGATATAGATATAGATATAGATATAGATATAGATATAGATATAGATATAGATATAGATATAGATATAGATATAGATATAGATATAGATATAGATATAGATATAGATATAGATATAGATATAGATATAGATATAGATATAGATATAGATATAGATATAGATATAGATATAGATATAGATATAGATATAGATATAGATATAGATATAGATATAGATATAGATATAGATATAGATATAGATATAGATATAGATATAGATATAGATATAGATATAGATATAGATATAGATATAGATATAGATATAGATATAGATATAGATATAGATATAGATATAGATATAGATATAGATATAGATATAGATATAGATATAGATATAGATATAGATATAGATATAGATATAGATATAGATATAGATATAGATATAGATATAGATATAGATATAGATATAGATATAGATATAGATATAGATATAGATATAGATATAGATATAGATATAGATATAGATATAGATATAGATATAGATATAGATATAGATATAGATATAGATATAGATATAGATATAGATATAGATATAGATATAGATATAGATATAGATATAGATATAGATATAGATATAGATATAGATATAGATATAGATATAGATATAGATATAGATATAGATATAGATATAGATATAGATATAGATATAGATATAGATATAGATATAGATATAGATATAGATATAGAAATAGATATAGATATAGATATAGATATAGATATAGATATAGATATAGATATAGATATAGATATAGATATAGATATAGATATAGATATAGATATAGATATAGATATAGATATAGATATAGATATAGATATAGATATAGATATAGATATAGATATAGATATAGATATAGATATAGATATAGATATAGATATAGATATAGATATAGATATAGATATAGATATAGATATAGATATAGATATAGATATAGATATAGATATAGATATAGATATAGATATAGATATAGATATAGATATAGATATAGATATAGATATAGATATAGATATAGATATAGATATAGATATAGATATAGATATAGATATAGATATAGATATAGATATAGATATAGATATAGATATAGATATAGATATAGATATAGATATAGATATAGATATAGATATAGATATAGATATAGATATAGATATAGATATAGATATAGATATAGATATAGATATAGATATAGATATAGATATAGATATAGATATAGATATAGATATAGATATAGATATAGATATAGATATAGATATAGATATAGATATAGATATAGATATAGATATAGATATAGATATAGATATAGATATAGATATAGATATAGATATAGATATAGATATAGATATAGATATAGATATAGATATAGATATAGATATAGATATAGATATAGATATAGATATAGATATAGATATAGATATAGATATAGATATAGATATAGATATAGATATAGATATAGATATAGATATAGATATAGATATAGATAATTCTTGTCGTCGCATAGCTGCAGGGTGGTACTGAGGTCGCAATCTCAACACAAGGTCGCCTCCTATAGGGTATTTAAGCGTGCTGCTCGCTCTACTGGACGTTTTATCTAGCTCGTTCAACGCCAACAGCTTTGTGGTTTGGTTATTTTCTCACGCGCAGGCTCGCAAACCCCCCAGGCGGTACTGAAGCTGGTGCTGAAGCAGAAGCAAAACAGAAACAGAGGCAGAGACAGAGGCAGAAACAAAAGACGAGTGTCAAAGCACAGATTCTTTCACATATATGTACATATGTACATTCATGTACATTGATGTATATTCGAGTGTGTGTGTGTGTGTGTGTGTGTGTGTGTGTGTGTGCTTACAGGCATAAGCGATATTAGCATAACTATCCGGCTTTGCTCGGTTAAGTTCCCACATTCAAACTTTTACAACTCCTGCATAAATTCCTTTCTTCGTTCAATTTCTGATTATTTTGGGTCATCAAGCAAACAAATCGAATCTTATTCTTTGAAGTGAAAGTTCTATTTAGATTCATATTCATTTCAATGAAGTATATTCGAACATAAGCCAAGAAAGATTTCACATCAAAATTATGTAAATTATCGTATATTTTCCATAATTTATAGTATGTACTATAGTATATACTATACAATTAGGACAGCTTAGTCAGCTTTTGAATCTTAAAATATTTCTTCCCAAATATTGCAGATACATATATGATGATTAAATTTCGATTGTTTGATCTATCAAATCAGAACGCGAGCAAGAAGTTTGTCACCAATTTTCCACAGTAGCGGGTGGAAGTTTCTGAAAGTTTCTCTGTCAGTCTACATATTCAGAACAATCTACATACATACAGCTAGTTTTATAATCTGCCAGTCAATCAATCACTCAATCAATTAGCTAGTTTCAGATATAGATAGACTTATCAAGTTCGATACTTACTCGATAATCAGTTCGTCATTCAGTCAATATCAACATAGTTTCACATATACATACATATCAAGACACACATCTGTATGCGAAGTGTACATGAAATTTTAATTTAAAATAATTTTCACGCATTAGTCCAAAAAAAAAACAAGTAAGAGTGATCTAGTAGAGACGGCTCGACTAGGAGATACCCTGAGCCCTGCGAAGTGGCGATTCTTCAAATATTATACGGTTAGTTTACATATACATACATATATTACAAGCAACACATACACACACACAGACGCACGCTCTGCCAACTGCGCAGTTGACGTAGCGACTGCGCTTGGGCTGCGAGGCGCTTATGTTATGGAAAATTGAATGTTTAATAACTTTTTTCTGGATGGAATTTCTTAATGATACTATCAGGGCGTGATTATGTCATTCATATGTGTATATGTGCCGAAGCACAAGTCTCTAGAATTTGAAGTGCGTTTTTTGAAAATTTAGGGCCAAGAAGGCGTGGAATCCAAAATCCAAAATTTACAAAATGTTTGTATTCATAACAGTGATCTACACAGTGTATTTCAAGTCTCTAGCTCTTACAGTACGAAAATAGAAAGAAAAGTTATCGAAATTTATCTATAATAAGGGAACGGGAAGAGTTCTCGAATTTTTGGAAAAAAAACTCATACTGCGTATGGTATTCACGAGTTACATGTCAAATTTCAGCTCTCTAGTTTCTGTGGGTTACGCGATCGGTGCGTTCACACAGACGGACAGGCGGACAGACGGACGGCCCTATAGCAACTCTGCTCATAGAGCTGATCTGACATCTCGCGACGTCTTCTTCTGAATGTTACATACATTTTCACAAAAAGATTATACCCTGATTTCCCATTTTCAATGGGCTCAGGGTATAAAAAAAACGCATGACGAATCTAATGAATTAGACAGACGCTAACTGAGAATTTGTCAAATCTTTGGAATGTGGCAGACCACATACTTAGTTGTGGGATCATCATAGTTCAGCCCAAACGCTTCAGGTTATTGTACGCACTGCCTCCTCCCCACCGTCCATGCCCCCCTCACTATATATTTCAGTGAATTAACAAAAATTAACAGCTTCAACAGCCTCCGACAGGCGCATGTGCCGTGCCAGTCGAGCGATAGAGCGATCGTCGGTTCGAACAATCTACCAATATTTAATGCGCCATTGGCACACGCGACAAACCCGATCGGCTTTGGATGTGACTCGCCGTTTCTGGCTATTTCTATACACTTGTCTTTGACAGCAACCATAAAAAAAGCCAAAAACAAAACAGAGCCAACAAAAATCAATATTTTTACGGTTTGGGCACTTTGCGCAAAAGGGCTACGAACCGGGCGGCATCGACGCCAAATCTCAGCACAGCAACAAGATCACTGTGCGTGCACAGTGGGCCTCAGGCCAACGAAAAACGGAATCATGTTTCCTGAAAAGTGAGAGTCACTTTCCATTTTTCACTATGTCAAGTGAAATGTTACAGGTGTTTAGCGTTTAGACACAGTCAAAGCTAAGGTTGTACTAGTAGTAATCGAACAAAAGTTTTTTAACCTTTAATAGTTCCTTTCCCAATGAACCTTGAGAAATCGACAAGTAAAATACGTTCCGTGTAAGAATAGATATTTATTGATTAAAGCGTTTCCCAAAATCAGCAGAAACGAAAAAGTTTTAGCTTAGATACATACAAATGTACATGGAAAAGTAGGATTGTATAGATCCATAAACCAAGCGCTTGTATGTGACATACTTTAGTTCAGTTCAATATATTACAGATGTGGAATAATATATATATATATATATATATATATATATATATATATATATATATATATATATATATATATATATATATATATATATATATATATATATATATATATATATATATATATATATATTCCACATCTGTAATATATTGAACTGAACTAAAGTATGATAGTATAATATTTGTATATAATAATGAATCATTTATATATTTTGGGATGTTTTGGAAGGCAAATCAAATCGAATTAATCTTATTTTCTCTTCTCCTTTTCTTATTTCTTTTCGTCAAACTTAGTTTGATGTGTAATAATTCTCGAGCTCTTTTGAGTGGGCTTATTTGTCATTCAAGTTTTGTGGAACTATCAAATAGTATTTGGCCCACTGTGCCAGCTTGATTCAATATTCGCAGCGCTTTTCATGGTCAACCATGTAATATTTTAATTTCTGTGGCGTTCTTTATATCGCTTACACATACAGTGACTCCAACGCCAAATCGGACAAGACTTTTTATACCCTGAGCCCATTGAAAATGGGAAATCAGGGTATAATGTTTTTGTGAAAATCTATGTAACAGGCAGAAGGAGACGTAGTAGACCATACCAAGTATGTATATATATTCTAGATCAGCTACATTTTCACAAAAACATTATACTCTGATTTCCCAGGGTCAGTTTATAAAAACCAACTGAAAACTTTAGAAATTAATATTTAATCGCAATACCGTTGTATGCTAGTACAGCATACAAGCGATTTGGTATGAATTTGCCAAAATATTGCAGATTTCTGGCTGTATGGAGTTCCAACCTAAAATTTTACCTTCTTTTAATTGGTCACCCTTTTGTGCAGCAAAAGCGACCCAGTTTGCAGGCGCTCTTCCCCTCTCCTCTCGATTATGCACAGTTTCATCATCCACGTAGCTATTGGGATAACATTTCCCATGAACAGATTCTTCAGCGTATCCCAGGCTCAATAGCATTCATTAATCTTAGCAATTGGTCATATTTATATATATATAAATATTATACATACATATGTATATACATACATATATAGCCGCTGACACCCCCCATTGTGCGTGCGGCACCTACCGCCCCTTTCACCGATTCGCAATTTTGCGGCTTTTGTTCTACCAATTTGCTTAATTAACTTCTAAACGTCGCCTTTAGCATATTTGGCTCCACACTCGCCTATTTCTGATTTATTTTTATTTCGTTTCGCATTTTCCTTTGTGCCACTTTTTATACCCTGGGCCCATTGAAAATGGGAAATCAGGGTATAATGCTTTTGTGAAAATGTATGTAACAGGCAGAAGGAGACGTCGCAGACCATACAAAATATATATATTCTTGATCAGCTCGACGAGCTGAGTTGATATAGCCCTATCCGTATGTCCGTCCGTCTGTGTGAACGCAGCGATCTCGTAAACCACAGAATCTAGAGACCTGAAATTTGACATGTATACTCCTGAATACCATACGCAGTACGAGTTTTATTTTTTAATTCGATAACTTTTCTTTCTATTTGCGTACTGTAGGAACTAGAGACTTCACTGTATAGATCACTGTTATGAATACAAACATTTTGTAATTTTTGGATTTTGAATGCCCCGCTTTCTTGGCCCTAAATTAAAAAAAAAAAAACGCACTTCAAATACTAGAGACTTGTGCTTCGGCATATATACACATATGAATGACATAATCACGACCTGAAAGTTTCATTAAGAAAAAATTCCAAATTCCATACAAACATATAAAAGAAACAGAATTCGCGGAAGAGCGGTTCTTCAGGGTATCCCCTATTCGGGCGCCACCGACTAATATTTTCTTACTTGTTTCTTTTCTTTTCTATTCTCTTCCACTTCTTATTCTTCTTTTGCCCATTAATTAGCAGCATTGCTTTGCCTTTTTTTTCGCACTTCTGTAGCCAACTAATAATAGAGTTCATTAAGTATTTGCCTAAGCTCTAGCCGATCGCCCAAATACTCTAAGATATGTGAGCTCGAACTCTAAGAATGACTAAGCTCAAACTTGGAACTATGTATATACATACATATGTTCATATGTATGTATGAAAAGCACTTTGACGATAGTAGGGCTATGTCAGAGCTGTAGTCGACATCCCATATACCCTATAGCTAATCCGACTTTCCTGCATTCCTTATAAATCATATGCAAGACATAAGATCTAACTTATATACGTATGTATTGCTCGATGTATCCATATCTCAAACTAGTATTTCCCCAAACTCAAGAAAACTCTCTTCTTCTTCAAGAGACACTTACATGTATACTTAAGATTTCTTTCAATATGTTAAAGACTTAGATCTAGCCTCTATATATATATATATATATATATATATATATATATATATATATATATATATATATATATATATATATATATATATATATATATATATATATATATATATATATATATATCATCTCTTCCAGTTACCTGTGTGTGGTCGATTATGCATAGTTTCATCATCCACGTTCCTATTGGGATACCATTTCCCATGAACAGATTCAGATTCTTCCGTCAATGCTGCAAAATGAAGACTTAAAGTCTGATAGAAAGAGAAGGAAGATGAAAGTGAAGAAAAGATTAAATATCTGACTAGCAAAACGTTGATATTCTAGTAAGTTAGGTGTGATCTGTAAATTTGTGGATCTCCAGTGGAAATTTCGGCATAAGTAAATCGCATTTTCCTGCTTTCCAATCACAATCTCGTACAGTTTATAGACCAAAACGCAGTATCGCGAGCGGACTCTAGTGCCAAATACGCGACATGGCCTATGCGCGTTGGCGAAATTCATTATTGTTTCTATAATCAACGCCATCATTATTAATATAATCAAACACTGCCGCAAGAATAGTGCGAAAAAGAGAAAAGAAAAGTCGAAACCAACGTCCAAAAGATAAATCAAATTATAAATCCTAATAGTTCTAGCTAAATATTGTTGTTGTTGGTGTTGGGCTGTTTAAAATAAAACACACTAGCTCATACATACATATATGTACATACATACTAACTCTGTGTGTGCGCTATGTATTTGATGCGTGTGTGTGTGTGTGTGTGTGTGTGTGTGTGCTGTGTGAGATTAACAACGCATATTTGCGGAATCGTGCGATGAAGACCTTGATTGATAAGTACGTACACACACACGCATCAAATACATAGTTAAAAAAAACTATACATGCGACTATACGAAATATATTATTATATACATAAATATATATATATATATATATATATAAATATATATATGCATGCTACGCACATATCACTATATATACTACGTATGCGCTGAGAGCCGCCTTTGGGCGATACGGAAAAACGCAACCTTCGAAACTAATATAAAACAAGTAAGAATGCTCTAGTCGAGACGGCTCGACTAGGAGATACCCTGAGCCCTGCGAAGTGCCGATACTTCAAATATTCTATGCTTAGTTTACATATACATATATTGCAAGCAACACATACACACACACACAGACGCACGCTCAAGCATACGCTCTGCCAACTGCGCAGTTGACGTAGCGACTGAGCTTGGGCTACAACACGCCTACGCTATGGGAAATTAAATGTTTAATAACTTTTTTTCTAGCAGGACTTTTTGATTCAATCTTTCAGGGCATGATTATGTTATTCATATGTGTGTATGTGCCGAAGCAAAAGTCTCTAGTATTTGAAATGCGTTTTTTGCAAATTTAGGGCAAGGGAGCGTGGCATCCAAAATCCAAAAATTAAAAAATGTCTGTATTCACAACAGGAATCTACATAGTGAATTTCAGGTCTCTAGCTCTTACGGTACGTAAAAGAGACGAAAAGTTATCGAAATTTATCGATAAAAAGAGAACGGGAAGAGTTATCGAATTTTTGAAAAAAAAACTCGTATAGCGTATGGTATTCAGGAGTATACATGTCAAATTTCAGCTCTCTAGCTTCTGTGGTTTACGAGATCGCTGCGTTCACACAGACGGACGGACGGACGGACGGACGGACGGACGGACGGACAGACGGACAGGGCTATTTCAACTCAGCTCATCGAGCTGATCAAGAATATATATACTTTATATGGTCTGCGACGTCTCCTTCTGCCTGTTACATACATTTTCACAAAAACATTATACCCTGATTTCCCATTTTCAATGGGCTCAGGGTATAAAAAGTGATTGTGATTGTATTTTAAATACATTACATTTGAAAAACTTAAGTCTATGACATTTGATAAGATTGCGCAGCTAGCCCAAAGAGATATATATATATACGGCGACGCTTACGCATTCGTCAGCTGTATACGTGTATATATATATATATATATATAACTTATACTATATCTATATAAAGAAAATTCTGTTGCCATACCAAAGCTGTGTATACTATGGCTATAGGGAGCGAGAGTATTACGATGCGAGCTGGATCTAGGCATTCCACAATTTTAATCCAAATCAGCATGTATAACTTGAGATATTTAATCATACATTCAAAATATAGAAGAAGTTAGCTAATGATAAACTATATAAAAGATTTACTAAAGTTAGTTCGAATACAACAAACATAAAATTCAGTGAAGAAGAGAAAGAGGAAGAGTGAGAGAGCAATATATAGTATTACAGTAGTCTGACCATATATTGATGTTCCAGATCAGATTTAAGCGTTATTGTCATATGACTTACTATCCCATAAAGCCCATTTAATATAGACTTTAGTTTTTAGTAAACTTACAGCGCAAGCCAAAAGTGAAGAGACAAAGTTCTATAAAATATTCAATCGGAATGGCGAAATTTGAGCAAATATACATATATTCAAATT
This sequence comes from Drosophila peninsularis, assembly GCA_035047485.1. Taxonomy (NCBI): domain Eukaryota; kingdom Metazoa; phylum Arthropoda; class Insecta; order Diptera; family Drosophilidae; genus Drosophila; species Drosophila peninsularis. The sequence goes on from JAWNPN010000003.1 coordinate 69,759, forward strand.
AGAATTTTAACCTCAGCATGGTTAGGAACTTACCGATTTTCCTCAGCTCTAAAAGACGAGTGTTCGGTTGAGTCAGGAATATATTCACATTTGAACGGCAGAATGAACAAGAAGAGTGCTTTAATCGAGACGGCTCGACTAGGAGATACCCTGAGCCCTGCGAAGTGCCGATACTTCAAATATTCTATGCTTGGTTTACATATACATATTTTGCAAGCAACACATACACACACACAGACGCACGCTCAAGCACACGCTCTGCCAACTGCGCAGTTGACGTAGCGACTGCGCTTGGGCTGCAAGACGCCTATGTTGTGGAAAATTAAATGTTTAATAACTTTTTTCTGGATGGAATTTCTTAATGAAACTTTCGGGGCGTGCCGAAGCACAAGTCTCTAGTATTGCGTTTTTTTTTTAATTTAGGGCCAAGAAGGTGTGGCATCCAAAATCCAAAATTTACAAAATGTTTGTATTCATAACAGTGATCTACACAGTGAATTTCAAGTCTCTAGCTCTTACAGTACGCAAATAGAAAGAAAAGTTATCGAAATTTATCTATAATAAGGGAACGGGAAGAGGTCTCGAATTTTTGAAAAAAAAAAAAACTCGAACTGCGTATGGTGTTCACGAGTACACATGTCAATTTTCAACTCTTTTTCGAGATCGGTGCATTCACACAGACGGACGGACGGACAGACGGACAGGGCTATATCAACTCAGCTCATCGAGCTGATCAAGAATATATATACTTTGTGGGGTATGCGACGTCTCCTTCAGCCTGTTACTTAAATTTTCAAAAAAAAAAAACATTATACCCTGATTTCCCATTTTCAATGGGCTCAGGATATAAAAATAATTTTTGGGGAATCGATGGAGGAGATCACCAGTTACTCAACATTCAGTTTTGAAGCTTCTAGCACTAAAACTGCTGGAGATAGAAATTCGTTCGATTTGGGCGTAGAAAATCCAGCCATAGCTTTTCGATTTGACAACGCGAGTATACGTTCCAAATATCTACTTCTCCAAGTAGTGTTTCTGAGATGCAGGAATTCTCCGATTTGCCACGCCCCTAGGACGTACACTTTACACTTTATCTGGCGAGGGTATAAACGAGTGTACATACCAAATTTCAAGTCTCTAGCTTCATTAGTGTAGAAATGGTTTGCGGTAATACGGACAGACGTACGACCAGCATGACGGGCATTGCACTAAACCAATATACTTACACAAATATTAGCCCAAGATGTATATACATATATACGATATTCCAAGGCATATCGGGACTAGACACAATCTAAAAAGATTTCGAAATGTAAAACTTGAAAGACTATGAAGTAATTTTAATTATTATTAGTTATTGTAAGCTAATAGAAAGTTGGCTTTCAATTTCGAGCATACTTCCTCACAGTGCTCATATCATAAATAACATTTCGGCTAATCACATCACTACACTTTTCTAAGGAAGTCTATATGGCGGAACTCCGAATTCCGAATGTAATCGCATGTATACAAATATATATATTGATTATATAAGTCTGTTGACATTTCCGACCAGCTGTTTCCAGGGGAGCCACATCATATTAGATATTATATGTATTATATATTATATATTATATATTATATATTATATACTATATATTATATATTATATATTATATATATTATATATTATATATTATATATTATATATTATATATTATATATTATATATTATATATTATATATTATATATTATATATTATATATTATATATTATATATTATATATTATATATTATATATTATATATTATATATTATATATTATATATTATATATTATATATTATATACTATATATTATATATTATATATTATATATTATATATTATATATTATACATTATATATTATATATTACATATTAAATATTAGATATTTAGTGGAATCACCGACACCGATTGATCTTTTGTTCTTTATCTTTTTTCTCTCTGTGGCAAACACAAATTATCGAAAGGTGTGATAGAGTCTTTAATAGTCTACTACACTCGGGTCTCTCTCGAACTCTCATATGTGTCACTCTCACTTTCTCCGTTTCAGTAGACAATCCCCAGGTGGGCTAAATTTAAAAAGCATTGCCATGTCGTCGTGCCAACAAACTGCATTCTAAATCTGTTTGTAAAAATGTTCTAAGGGTGGCCAAAAATATCGCCAGTCTGCATATATATAATATATATATATATATATATATATATATATATATATATATATATATATATATATATATATATATATATATATATATATATATATATATATATATATATATATATATATATATATATATATATATATATATATATGTGTGTGTGTGTGTGTGTGTGTTTATAGGTATGTATATTTAGATGGGCTGCCCGCCCCTTTCAGTTGCATTTCATTTGAAGATGGCGCTGAAAAGGTCATGGCAATGCGACTTTCCGACTTTCGCGACTGTGGGCCAAACAAAGTGAAAGACTTTCAAGAAACATTTGGCCCGACTCGGGTGTACTCGGCCAACAAATACCTGACAATGCGCTTTCTCTTTCTTAATTTGAGATTGCTCATGGGAATTGGAACTGGAATCAGGTGAATCGGTTCGACATATCAAAAAAGTATCACTTATTGATTGATTGATTAATTGATTGATAGCTTGCTCAACAGTTAGAAATACAAAGAGTTAAAGTTGACACATTTTTTATATAGATCCGATTCATTTACTATAAGTGGAGCCAAAGACTATGCCTACTGAGTACTATTCTCCAGATTTCTGTGGATTCCGTGAATATTAAAGGTTTTTCTATATAATTCCAGACAAGACCTATAAATATTGATATGTATATATGGTATAATTAAATCAGAAATGCATATAAATTTAATATATTTTTATAATGGTTCGATGATACCTAGTTATAATAATATATGGGTCTTATGAAAGGCAATCTGAAATGGAGCAGAGCAACAACAAGAAGTGACGAAAACAGAAATTAAAAGCGAGAGCGAGAAGGCAAAATAGATTTTCATGCTTATTATCTGTGGCCATGTGTGTGTGTGTGTGTGTGTTTAACGATTTTCCTTAGAAAATCTCAAGTGCAACATTTTGACGAAGACGCAGAACGCCGAGCAATTAAGTGCCAAGACACAAATCGAGTACGAGAGAGAGGGAAGGAAAGAGAGAGAGTCAGAGAGAGAATGAGAGAGGGAGGGGGCAGAGTCGACAATCAGAAGGTAGATCCAACAGATCAGCTGAAACACACGGAATCGCCGCAGCGACAAGGCGTGGGGTCTATTGTTTTAGTTGTTTCTTGTGGGTGCTGCTTTGCACACCCTGTAAAATGAGCTGTGCAGCAAGCGGGTTGCATTGAAAAGTTCTCTACATCTATATATCTAATAATAACTAATCTAACAAGTAAGAAAACTCTAGGCAGTTGGCGTAGCCACTGCGCTTGGACTGCAAGACGCCTATGTATGTTATGGGAAATGAAATGTTTGGTAACTTTTATTCTGGATGGAATTTCTTAATTAAACTTTCAGGGCGTGATTGTGTCATTCGCATGTATATATGTATATGCCAAAGCACGTAGTATTCGAAATACGTGATTTACAAATTTAGACTGAAGGGGGCGTGGCATTCAAAATTTGTTAAAATTAAATTGTAACACACATGAAACTTTTTCTTTTTTTTTTTTAGCAATATGTGTATTTAACTTATTATACTTATTACCTTAACTTATTTTACATTCCCCGACGGTCCAGGGGATGCAGTCGCTTAAGCCTTCGCCTACTGCGGTTCGTAGCCAGATTGGATGCGAGCTGGTTCGCGTGCGCCACTAGTCTGTCCGCGTATCTGGAGCTGTGCCTGCCAATAAGTTCCGCGATGATATTGATGTTCAGGTCCCTATGGATAGATGAAACTATAAACAACTTTTGAAAAATCTAGCTATAAAGCTGAATTAGATAGAATTTTATAGCTGAATATCGATTTCGTTTTTAATCAATAACATTAAAAAGGCATGAGTTATGGAATTTTTAAAACAAACTTGACCTGCGCGTGCTACACAGGGACCTACATAAAAAAAATTTAAAGTTCAAGTCAAGCTCTTATGGACAAACGGACAGCGCTACCCTGCTCCTATTAGAACGGGGTATGCGCAGTAGGGACACACTTGCCAACACACACCAATGGGTATGCAACTGTTATGTTATTGTTGATGTTTCCCCACTTCGAATTTCGAGTGGGTCCTTTGTCGGAGTCCACTTGTGCCTCACTCTCCGTGCACTTGGGATGCTATTTGAAGCGGATGTGACAGACTTGATATAAACAATGTAACTAACGCCCCTCGTTAACGCTCTCCTCTCTCTCGCTCTCTGTCTCTCTCTCACTCTCACTCTCTCTCTCTCTTTATCTCTCTATTTCCCTCTCTCTCTCTATCTTTCTCTCTCTCTCTCTTTCTCTCTTTCCTCTCTCTCTCTCTCTCTCTCTCTCTCTCTCTCTCTCTCTCTTACGGTCTCTCAAGCTGACTCTCTCTCTCTCGTAAACTCCTTTTCCCTCTCTCACAATCTCCCACTTCCTCTCTCTCTCTCTCTCTATCTCTCTTTCATTCTTTCTTCGTCTTTCTCCTCCATATTCTTCCCTCTATATCTATCTCTCTCTCTCTCCCTCTCTCTCTCTCTCTCCGTCTCTAAGTGTCCCTCTCTCTTATCTTCTCTTCTTTTCCTGTCTCTCTCATTCTCTCTGTCTCATTCTCTTTCCCTCTCTCTCTCTCTCTCTCTCTCTCTTATTCTCTCTTTCACTACTTTCTATCCATCAATCAACACATCAGTCGATGAATTAGTCATTCCATCAGTCAATCACTCAGTCCTTCAAGCCGTGAATGCAGACACAAACAGATTAGAGACTTGACGCAACTCTCAAGATGTTTTTATCCTTGACTCTGCCACAATAATGTTATTTGGGCATTGGCCCTGCGCTGTTGTCCTTGAGCCTGGCAATGGAGCTGGAGTTGGAGCTGGTGTCGAAGTCGAACTTGGAGTTGGAGTTGGAGCTGTCTGCATGCCTTTTCCCTGTCTCTCTGGCGAAAAAGGACCCCAAAGCAGCTTATGCTGAGGGCAGACTCTGCCACTGCCGTAATCAGGACGCAGAGCAGGAAAAGATGCTGAGAGCAAGGATGCTAAGAATTGTTGTTATAGCTGTTGCTGTGTGACCTTCACGGATTGCGTGCGTGGGCAACAAGGACGAGCCGTCGAAGAAGGTCTGAATCTTAAGAGATTATTTCTTGATTGCGCCGCACGCAAGAGGCAAGCGGCAATCGACAATCAGCCTGCGCCTCACATCCGGGCCCAGCTCTGGGGCTGTCTGTGCGCCCCCAGCTCCAAGCGCCGGTTGAATGTCCTGCTCCTTTTTGTTGTCTGGCAAGTTTGTTTTGGAGCTCGCTGCTCGGATTTCATTATGCTTTCTGAAGGTCGCAGACAGCACGTACGAGACGGCAAGAGAAAGTGTGTGAGAGAGAGAGAGAGAGAGAGAGACACGTGTCACCTAATCAGAAAAACACCCCCTAGCCCTACATCCCCCGCCCACTTTCGCCTGCAAGCCTTGGCCAGCCCCTTGAATATTTTTGTGCCACATTTGCAGACAGGCCGCAGGTCTGGCGATATACCGAAAGCAAAGGGATACGCAGCCCCGCCCACGCCACCTGCCACGCCTTTCCGCGCAGACACCTTTAAATGTTTAATCTAATTTCGCTGCAGACTTTTCATGCGTTAAAGGCTAACGGCAACGGCAACGGCAACGACAACGGCAGCAGCAGCGACAGCGGCCACAGAGCGAATGTCCTTGATTAGTGCAAAATGAAACAAGTAAAAATGCTCTAGTCGAGACGGCTCGACTAGGAGATACCCTGAGCCCTGAGAAGTGCCGATACTTCAAATATTATATGCTTAGTCTACATAGTTCTAAGTATTTCCGTTTGCGCTCAGGGTAGTCATTTGGGCCCTCTACCATTCTCCCTTTTTATAAATGACCTTCCGAGCTGTATTTCTCATTCAAAGGTTTTCATGTATGCAGATGATGTAAAACTCTGTCTCTCATACAACAATTCACTGGATCATCTACGCTCACAAGATGATCTTGATTCCTTTCAATGTTGGTGTAAGGCTAATCAATTGCAGTTGAATTGCTCCAAATGTATGACAATGACCTTTAGTCGCATTTGTCCGTTTACTGTTTTATACAATCAATAATGATTCCTTGCAACGTATTTCTACAGTGCAAGATCTTGGGTTGCTCTTTGACTCTAAACTTAGTTTCAATGCCCATATATCAACCATCATTAATGAAGCCAAAAGTGTTCTTGGCTTTATTAAACGATGGGCTCAGGGTATAAAAATGACCAACAGCAAAGTGCCACGCCGTTTGTTTGTGTGTGGGTTACCCACCTCGACTACCTTCCTATCTGGCGCGGCTTGCTACCTAACTGTAAACGGTCTGGCAGTTGCGCTGCACGTTGCTTGTCAGCATGTTGCCGCAGCATGTTGCCGCAGCATGCTGCAAAGCGACAGCTACTTTTCCACTCAATTCGGCCGGCCACTCGCTTACTCGACGCGACAAAGCGCTCATGTGCTCAGTGAGTCGGCTCACCACACCACACTGTGGTGTATTAGCCTTTCTGCGCGCCACTCGTTTAGCTTTGAGTGTATCGAGTCTGACAGAAACGGACTCGGACTGTAAGTTGTTCTATAATTAATGACTTCGCTGGCTTTTCAATTGCTGGTGAAATTCAGCGCATGCATACAAATACATATATATGTACATATTCAAATGCATCGCTTACATATATAAATACATTAGAATACATAATATACAATGTATGTACTTACACACATACATACATACATATGTATGTACATATGTATATAGCAAATTGTGAAATACCAAGCTGGGAGAACGCAAACAAGAATTAGAGGCGGCAGAGATAGCGACAGCGACGGCAACGTCGACTGACTGCTTATGCCAAATTGTGTTATTCGCTTTTGTTTTGAGTGCACTTTCTCAGCAAACAAATAATAGTTTGTATGTATTTGGGCGCGCGCTTTCGTGTGTGAATACAGGCTCATTCCGTTATTAAGCTCTATGCTGCATTTGTCCGTCTCCTTTTACTACGCGTCTCGCCGGCCCTACCAGTGACTGGCTGTCCGTGAGTGTGTATGAGCCGCGACTGTACCATGCCGAGCAGCGTCTTCGTCATTGTCTTTGTCGCTGTCTTCTTTGCGTATTGTTATTTTTGCAGCTGCTGCTGCTGCCGGTGCCGTTTCAGCCTATCCCTCTCCCTCTGCCCTTCTGCTGATGATGCTGCTCTTTCTGTCTGTTTACTTGCGTTAGGCATATTATTGTTGATCTTGTAGTTGTTGCTGTTCTTGTCACGTCTCTTTTGTGTTTCGCATTTTGTTGTTGCACTTGTGCGTAAATCCTTGCGAAATTTACATCTGTATTTCCAATAGTCGTCGCGTCTGTTCGAGGGCAAAGCCAAAGCCTAAGCCACAGCAACAACTCATTTTCTATTGATAAGCAAATGCACTTCAAAGGGCAAGTGTATTCAAATTTTACCTACATACATACATATGTATGTATGTATATGTACATATGTATATGCATACATAAGTACATATATATATATGGATATGTATGTATGTACATACATATATATACATATATATGTACATACATAGATAAAAGCAATAACCCATTTAATTTATCAATATTCACACACACACATCTGGGTATTGTACAAAAATCAATCAGATCGCAGTTATTCACAAAATAATGAAATTCGAAACAAAAAGCTTTCTCGGCGCCTGTCCCTGGCGTTCGCCCCCAAATATTGGCAGCTTTCGAAAGCTCTTGCCAGATAGCTTAACATTGCATTATTTAATGCAAGCCCAACTGCTGGTGAGCAGCGCCAAGCACACGTCGAGCCGACTGCCGCATACCCTGTCTACTTTGCATTTCATGCGAAACAAAGTAAAAGTCAAAGTAAATTGATTAAAGAGAGACTAATTGTGTTATTTTCAAGATTACATGCAATAACAATTGAAATTAATCTTTTTATTAACTCTAATATATTTTGTTTTTATCGCCAAAGTTCTCACGTCTGCAATTTTGTCTTTTTGCGTTTCCATTTGGGAATTGGGTAACGACGCAGTTCACAACAAAGTTGCCAGAGTAAGTGCCGTAAAAGCTTAAGTTAAGTGTGACTATTGTAATAGACAAATATTTCACACATGCATACATATGTATGTATTTACATAGATTAGGGTGACCACAGGGCCCTAAGGGCATTCCGGGACGGTCGAAGAGTATGCCCACCCCCACCCCCTCCATAGAAAAAAACTTAAATAAAATTTACCAAACTTCATATTAACTACGTACTTAACTATACTGACTTAAGTACATTGGGAAAAAAATAACAAAAATTTTCATTAATAAGAAATCAAAAATTTAAGTACATATGTACATATGTACTTGTTTCATATACATATGTATGTATGTATGTATATCGATACAGTAGAAAACAGGAACAATTTCGTGTCAGGTCGGGATACCGGGACATACCTCCAAAAGCGGAACATGTCCAGGAATTTTTGGACGGATGGCAGCCCTAACATACATAAGTATGTACATACGATATCGCTCAGCTTTCATGATGTAATCTCTTTAAAATTTGAATAGAACCATGATGAGTTTTAGTAAAAACTGCATCTGATCCAATTGATCAATTGACTAAATTTCACAAAAAACTTAAAATTTAGTTTTAATTGAATATAGTTTAAGTCTACATACATGTACATACATATGTACATGTATGTAGATACATACATACATATGTACATATGGATAGAGAATGTTGCATTCCAGCTCTCACGCTTTGGGCTGTACTTTGATCCTCAGTCGATTACATGTGTAACTGTAAATAGCTCAGCACACACACACAAACACATGCAGTGAGATTTTGTGGCTTTGCATTGCAGTTGTTGCTACGACGCATTAAAATTGCAATTACACCAACACCTGCCAAACAAAAAAGTGCAACAACACCGGCAGCAGCGAAGGCGACGCCATCTTATCAACTTAAATGTAACAGCATGTCACTGGCAAGCCCAGCCGCCCCGCCCCGCCCCGCCCCGTTAAGTGTCCACCCTGCATGCCCCATTACAATGAAGTCACACGTGTGCAGCTAGCTCAACAGAGAGAGAGAGAGAGAGAGAGAGGTGGTATGTACATACATACATATGTATGTATGTAGTGGCGCCTTGGTGCTGAAAGCTCTCTCTCTCTCTCACACACACATATGTATGTACATACATATATACATACATATGTATATATGTACATATGTACGTACGCGCGTGCACACACTTGTAATAGAGTGTTATCGATGCGCCGTTACAAATTGCATGCTTGAAAATGTGCAAAGAGAAGGAGGAGAGAAATAGCTAAAGTATTAGCAATTCATTTTGTGATCTTAATGAGTTTTGTTTTGTTCGTCGAATTAGCATTCGAATTAGATAATTTGCAGTATTTAAGCATTACTAACATAAGCACAGCAACTAACAACTGTGACGCCGACCGCGCTGCCAGCGCAGCCACACTTGTTGCCTTTATTTACGCAGTTGGGTTTCGCCGCAATGGCGTAGCATTTTCTACTATGCCAAATGGCAAAGACGCAACAGCAACAGCAGCAGCAGCAGCAGCAGCAACAAAAACAACGGCAAGCAGAACGGGCGAAAATTGAAAACGCGCAAATAATTGCGCAAAATACCAACAGCAACAACATTTTACATATGTACGTGTATACATGTGTGTGTGTGTGTGTGTGTGTGTGTGTGTGTGTGTGTGTGTGTGTGTGCGTAAGACGTAAAGTACGCGCAGCCAGCGATTGTCATAGAACCAAAGCCAAGGAGCTAACGGCAACGGCGACAATAACGAAATGCACGCGCCGAAAAGTGGAAAATGCAAAATCACCGAAAATGAAAACGAAATAAATCGAATGCGAAGAAGATTCTTCTGACCGATATAACGGACAGAAGAATGAAAAGCGAACTCAGTCAAAGACACACACACACTCGCTTGTCCAATTGCTTTGCAATGTAGAAACAAAACGAAAAACGCTTTAACATCAGAATCAAGTATTGAACTTGGGCATAAGTTAACTGTTCACTCTCTCGTTTTACTGTTATATGTACATACATACATATGTATGTATGTACATATGTATGTATGTATATGGGCAACTTATGAATCGTTGAGCAAATGAGAACACGGAGGAAGTATAGTGATCAGTCTAAAGCAATGAGAGCAATTCAAGTATATGTACATACATACATATGTACCTGGAGCTTATTCAATTATGAATACATCGGATTTTACCCTCAGTGGGACATAAAATTCATAGCTCTACAACTTCTAGACAAGTAGTAGTAGCTATAAATCTGATATTCCTACATATGTATGTACATACATACATATGTCACTTGCACATTGATCTACATACATATGTGATAATTGTATGTATGTATGTACATACATACATATGTACATATTTCAATATCTGATTTCCCATATGATTGTGTGTGTGTGTGTGTGTGCGTGAGAGAGAGAGAGAGAGAGAGTATAATTCTCTTAAACCTTTGCCAGATGATGCCTTATCAAATTAGCTTTGCTTGATGCAATTAAGTCCATGCCACGCCCACCTTAAGGATGTTATTACGGCTAGTTCTGCGGTGTATGCACGTGTGTGTATGGGGGGGTGAATGAGAAATTTAATATGAGGTTTTCTTTGTTTGTTGAAAGTTTCGCAATAGTTGTATCTTAAGACTTCGACCTACATATACATAGTATATGTATGTATGTACATATGTACATACATACATATACTACATACTAGGAGTTGCTCATCACCTTCTTCTTTTTCTCTTATTCTTCTTCTCCTTTCTCTTGTTTATCTTCATTTGTCTTAGCACATTTTAATTAGATATGAAACCTACCTTAAACTCGGACACATTGAATACCTAAAGTAAACTTTGTTATTACTTTTTCCTTTTGTTTTGTTTCCTTTATTTTGCTGCTGTTTGCTATACTCTTTTTCTTTTGCTTTCAGAAAGTTCAAAGGTTCAATCAACTATTGCCCAAAGCGCTGTGAGGAGCTAGAACACAGAAGGAGCTTCAATTACATGTGTGTGTGTGCACCCTCATATGCACACACACGCAAAATGCTTGATCAGGCATTATCATATGTATATGTATGTATGTATGTACATATGTATGTGTGCGTATGTGTATATACAAATGTATACATACATATGTGTGTGCGTAATTGCAAGAGAAGTGTGCCCGCACATGCATCTGCATTTGCATATGCACAATATTTTCACCTAAATGTTATTGTTTATATTTTTTGCTTTGTAAACAAACCTGAACTGGTCGAACGCTTGCAAAATTCAAAACAATAAACCAACCGGCCGAAGCACATGCAAACGGTTTCACTCACTCGCCTAAGCACTCAGAAACTCACTCAATTACTCGGTCGTTCTCTCACTCAGTCGTTCTCTCACTCAGTCGCTCTCTCACTCAGTCGCTCGCACGCTCAGTCGTTCGACGCGCACATGCTGATGTACCGGCCGGCAGGGCCGAAAGAAAGGTAAATAAACAGAGAGAGACACGAAAGCTATTTTACGCCGTATCGTGAAATGTACATTGAGTCAGTCAACTAAGCAGGCAGAGGCAGAGGCAGAGACAGCGGCAGAGCCTGGGTAGGAGTAACGGCAGAGGCAGGCAGGCATTCTTCGTACACACCAAACGTTGAAATTAAAAAACTGACTCAATGGCGGCATTCGCCGGCATCTCACCACAATAAATGAACATGAGACAACACTCTTATTTGAGACTTCGGCACGGTTGCACGTGTTGCGCGTAGTTGGCTCTTCGTTTTTGTAGGTTTTTGGCTGTTTCCCGCTCAACAAAAAAATAAAATAAAATAAAATAAAAATAAAGAATAATAATAATAATTTAACGAAATAAAATATTAAGAATTATTCTGCAATGATTAGGCACAGCAGTACGATAACAGCAACAACATAAATAATAAAAAAATTTTTACCAAAAACAAGCTGAAACCTTAAAATTTCTATCGGGGATTAACTTTAATCAAATAGAGAGTACCAAAAAGAAATCTATTTCACAAGTGATTAAAAAAAATTTTTTAAATATATTGTAAAAACTGACACCGCTAAAAATAAGCGAGAAAAAACAAGAAATTTAGTAGACATTCTTAAAATTTGTAACAGTCGCAGCAACGGCAGTAGCAGCCGCTGTCGCCGCAAATTCTTCTCGAGCAAAGCTTCTGCGTCGAGGAAAAGTGAATGTGAAAATAACGCTACAACTGGACAATTGAGTGTTTCGCGGCGCGAGATGAGAGTGGTGCGAAAAGGATAGCGAAGGAGAGTGAATTGCAAATGAGTTTTGAAGTAATTTCAAAAACAACGAGAAACGAAAGAGAATAAAAGGAATTGCGAATTACTCGACATCGCGCGAATCGACATCGACGTCTAAGTTTTGAGTGTGATTTTTCTTATTTTTTTTTTTGTTCCTGCCAGCAGTGAGCGCAACCAGTTCTCACTGCTTCAGTTTTTTTCGGGTGATCCCAAACGGCGATCAAAGTACGCCAATCAAGCAAATTGCTGAAAACAAAAAGAAGCAACGCAAAAATTAACAACGAATCGGATTACAATTTTCATTGCATAAACTGGACACATAAATTACATATACATACATAAGTAGCAGGTAAGTTCAAGAGAAAATGCAATTTCGAATACTGGCGAAACGGGCGAGAAAATAAACAATAACGAAGTCGGACACACACATAGACACACACACACAATATGCCGGCACTTTGCTTTCTGTTTTATCCTTTGATTCTCTTTCTTATGAGCGGTGTCGCGACATTTCGGTATATTTATCGTTTCCGCTAAGCGCGAAGCGAGCAAAGAGCATAAGTTCGCACTGCAGTGAAGAGATCAGCTTTTTATCAGTTTAACTGTTATTTTAGTGTGCGCGCATGTGTGTGTGTCTATGCACATGTCTGCCAGCCAGCTTGCGCGCGCAACAAAAATTCGCTCGTGTTGCCAAGCAATTTGGCTGGCAAATCAAATAGAATCGAATAATTTATTTATAATTAAGGCTGTCGCGCATTTCTGTGATAACTTTTCTGAACTGTCGTCGTCGTCGTCGACTACGTGAGCGGCAGCAGCAGCAGCTGCTGCTTCGCATGATTTTCTCTGAATTTTACATCTCTTCTTCTTCCGTTCTCCGCAAATGGCTGCGTAAGTCGTAAGTGTTATACGCACTTTACTCGCGTTTTCTTCCTCTCCGTGTTTGCAAAAGCACAGCACAAACGTGAAGAAGATGAGCGTCAAAGAACACGCGAAAATTCGTTAGAAATTGTAGAATTAACTAGAAGTTAAACGAATTAGGGAAATCGAATTTTCAAAGCCGAAGTAGATATTCGGGTGGCCACATGGGTCATAGGGTATCCCTGGACGGTCGAAGAGTAACAAATTCATTTAAAGAAATCAAAAAATTTAAGTACATGTAAAAATATACTTATGTATATCTACATACATATATATCGATACAGTAGAAAACCGGGACAATTTCGTGTCAGGTCGGGACACCGGGACATTACCTGCAAAAGCGGGACATGTCCTGGAATTCCTGGACGGATAATTATTTGAAAAAATTATAGAAATAGAAAATGAAAAATCTCGTAAAATAAAATAAAACAAAGTCTAAAAAATAATCTTAAATATAAAACAATATTAAGTAAAACAGAGTTTAACAAAGTTATAAAATAAAAATTAAAAAAAAGTAATAAAAACAAAGCAAAATATATTTAAAAAAAAAGAGAAATGTGAATAAAATATAACAAGAAATATTTGTAACCAATAGCAAAATATAACATTTAAAAAAACAGAAAACAAGACTAATAAAATTGAAATGAAAAACTATAACTGTTTAAATTAAATAATACATAAAAGAAAATAAAATAAAACAATATCGGCAAAAAATATAAATAACAAATAAAATAAATTAAAATGAGAGTAAAAATGTGGAAAATAAAATAGAAAGATGAAAAATACAAAATACATAAGAAAAATAAATTAAAATATAAGAAAACTCAATAAAAATATAAAATAAAAAAATTTTTGAATATATTAAAAATACAAAAATTTAAAACTAAAATAAAAATTATGTGTTATTAATTTTTACTTTTTATTCCGAATTTAAATATATTTTAATTAATACATTTTACAATATTCGCAAGTTGTGATATAGAAATCAAATTGAAGATTCCTTTTTCTCTCGCTTTAAACATTTTTTTGCAGTTGGTGCTTCTGTGCTACTGTTATACAGTTCTACAGGAGAACGGACACCCTTCACCCCTAATCCCAAGTAGAAAGGAAAGAAGAGAAGTTTGCCAAAATGGCGACCGCATGTTTTTGCGGCATTTGCATGAGCGGCGATTTCGATTATATGGACGAAATAGAATTCAACGATCCGCTAGGCTACAGGTTGCCGAGCATACAGAACGACGTGGAGAAGATTGCCGCCGAGTACGCCTACAACATGAACAGCCTCTCGCAGAACGACGACTTCGACATCAAGCCAGAGATTCGCAACGGCGACTGCATGTGGTCCGCATTTGGCAGCTCCGGCAACGCCGGCACCAACGGCAGTAGCACTCAAAACAATCTCTCGGCCGCCTCCAGCTACAGCGAAAGCAGCGCCGTGCCGCCAGCCTTCGTCAGCGGCAGTACGCTCCACATCAAGCGTGAGCTGGAAGACGAAGTCCAGCTGGAGGAGGAGCACGAGCAGGATCAGGATCACGACAACGACAGCAACAGCGAAAACTGCCCTGTCAACAGCAACAGCAGCAGAAAGACCAACAGTTGCAGGTCAACTGGAGGCAACAGCAAGTCTACTGCGGCAACAGCAACGCCCACAATTCTGATACCCAACCGCATGATACAGCGGGATCCCATTATAGAGCCGTACATACCCCCAGGTGGCTCGCTGCTCCGCAAGAGCAACACACAACACAAGCTGCAACAACAGCAAAAGCTGCATCTAATACAGCAGCAGCAACAACAACAACAACGCTTGACATATTTGCTATCATGCAACAGCAGCAACAACAGTAATAACAGTAGCAACAGCAGCTACAGCATGTCGGAGGACGAGGTCCTGACCGAGTTCCGGCACAACGTGGACCTGCGCGCCTGCGTCATGGGCAGCAACAACATTTCCTTGATGAACAGCTCCGATGCGAACATCATCGATCTGCTTAGCCGAGAGCTGCAGAACACGAGCAAGGAGCGGATCGACCTGCCCTACCGCATAACAGGCGATCCGCCGATCATAACGGACGTACTTGAGGTGCTCAACCAGCAGGCACAGCAGTCGGGCTCCTCGGCGGCGGCAGCAGCAGCTGCAGCGGCGGCAACACTGTCCCCACCAGCCACAACGGCCACCAGCTCGGACTCCGATTCAGATTACGGAGACTGCTCCATGGGCGAGTCCAGCTGCACTGCATCTATCATGCGACACATAAGCGATCACAGTTATACGCGCTGCAACGAGGTAGAGGCCAATCTGGACACGCCCTCCGATTCCGGTGAGTGTTTTACAGCTGCTATACTACTTACGTATAACAGATTACTGTACTGTAATTTCATATAACAGTATAGGTCAATCGACTCTTGATCTCCCCGTCAACTCATTGACTCTATTCGTTAATCTCCCATCTCACTCTCTTATCCCATCGTTTTCGCTTGCGCCTCGCCCAGAGACATTCAACTAGTGTGTGCTCAACTCTGTGCGCTCTGCGTGGGTGAATGATGACGCACCCAAAAATCGATCGCCTACGTCAACAGCAAACGTAGTAAACTTTTTGCTACCGCTGTTGTTGCGCAGGCAGTACACACGCCCACTCGGCACCCCTCACGCCTATCCGCCCACACGCTGCGCGTCGTTTCTAAGTTTCGGGTAAAGAGCTTTCATTGATTTTCCTTTCCCAGCACTCGAGCTCCTCCAACCCCCAATTATTTGCACATTTCGTTGGCGCCTTGTAGCCTACGCATAACAGTGAACAACCCCCAACCAGCACCCTGCACCCCCTCTCGATTGCCCCTGCAAGTGATGGCGCGTGGCTTTCATGGCTCATTATGTGTTTGTGTGTGTGTAGCCATGGCGTCATCCTCTCGTTCATTTGTGGAGAAGCATCCCTAAACGCCGCCGTCTTGCGCAGTTTATACTACGCCCAAAAAAAGCCGTTGTTTCTCTCGCTCTCTCTCTCCCATGCTCCAGCGGTCTGTCGGGTGGGCAACAACCCATGGTTCAAGGATGTCTGCGCTCATGCCACGTGGCGTCAGCGGTGCCACACTGTGCACCCGCCCGCCTACCTCTCGCCCAGCTTGCCGATTTGGCCATAGTTTTCTATTGGGTTCAATGTCTTTTGGCCATTCCGCTTACTTCTCGGCAACATGTCGAGCTGGCCTCGCTACGTGATTTGCTCTCCACTATTGCTATACCCGACACAAATACAAATGCAATTTGGCGCGTAAACTTTTCATTCACAAACTGCACTCGCTTGCACACATGCACACACAACTGAGACACGCACACCCACACGTACGCGGGCCGACAGTCATGCTTGCATATGTGGGCCGCAATCTCCTTCCTTATTTCTTGCTTCTCCTCCCGCAACATTCACAATTGTTATTATTATTATCGTTTTAATGTTTTTTTTTTCTTTTCTTTTTTTTTTAACTTTTTTTCTGTCATAATAAAATAAGATGCACGAAAACAAAAGCAAATCAAAACATACATAAAAGCGCACAATCCAAACAGCAACCGGCGCACGTTGGCGTCGGAGTTGGCGTCGCTACCGGCAAATTGCACATGTGGGGTCTCTCGCTCACTCGTACGTTGACTGCATGTTTGCGCCGAGTGCACTCACACTCGCAGCAGCAGCAGTTGGTGCTGCTGTTGCTTAGCGTATTGACTGTCGATAGAGAGAGAGAGAGACAAAGACAAAGAGAAGCGCAGCACTGCTACTGCAGAGCATATGCGTTTGCACGATTTGTTTGCGGTGTTTTTTCAACTAGGGTATTTCGTGTGCGACTAAGTGCTTACCGTTATTCAAAAAGAAAATAGTAAAATAGCTTGTTGCTTAGTATGTGTTATAATTGATATGACACAATGAATTTCGTTATACGTTTATATATGTACATATATACGCCCACACAATAAACATTTATTTTATATATCTTTTGCTGTTGCTGCATGACTGCTCCACACACACATACACACACACACACACACACACACATAATATATAATATAATATATATATATATATATATATATATATATATATATATATATATATATATATATACACTCATGTATGTATGCTTATGCAAATGCGATTGCCAAAAAGTTAAGCGCGTGAGATGATAAAAAGAGGAATACGCGCCACGTTCGAAAGCCGGTATCAAAATTGTTGTTGTCCACTGATAGCAGCCGTCGTTGGCCAGCGTTGATAATTGAAAACGTAATGTATCTGTGTGCGTGTGCGTGTGTGTAGCATAGCAACAAAGCAGACAAAAATCAGAGCAGCAGCAACTACAACAGGTGCGTGCTGCATATTGTCAATGTGTGTGTGTGCGCGTGACACTTCATTAGCAATTTGATGGTAATGCGAGCGAGAGAGAGAGAGAGAGAGAGCGAGACGGATGAGAAGAGCGCAGCAAAGAGGAAGCGAACGAACTGTAATAGTAAACGAGTGAAGAACATGTTCAAGTGTTATACATATATATAATTGTTATATTTTTATAATGTTATACGTTTGTGTGTATGTATATTCGTGTGTGCTGGTGCTGCTGCCACCAGCTGATGCTATTGCTTTATTGACAGATTCGCACCTTTTGATTTGTGCGTAGAACAATAACAACTAAGCGAACTGTTCTACTCTCTGCTGCTGTTGTTATTGGTATTCGTGTGGTTTTTCGAGTACCGAAACCAAATCGAAATACGAGAAATGTTAATGAACTGAACGAAGGTCGAATAATCATAAAATAGTGCGTAGAAACCAAACCAAAACGAAACGAAACAGGAACGCAAAAGTTTATGGGAATAAGCTCGAGTGTTGTTGTTGTTGTTGTTGTTGCTATTTAAATTACCAATTAAATAAAACTAACAAGAAATAGTGCGGCGATGCGTGATGTGTGCAGACAACAGCGCGTTAGCAAAAGGGGGAGGGTATGGTCGAGGGTAAATGTCATTCGAAATTCTTCTTTTACCATATTTATACCCAATTTCATTTAGTCTTCTGGCTTTTTGGCCAAATTTGTTTTGCTGTCATTTCACTTTCGCTTGGCCAGCAAATTTATGCGTCTGGCTTTGGCAGCGTTTAGCGCCCAGTTACAACATGCGGCCAAACCCCCACCCAACGACCACAAAAAAAATCCACCCAGAAACAACATAAAAAGCTTTAACAATGGTCCAAAGGCTATGACGGCGACTAACAAATTTTTGTCTTTTATTTCGTATTTCGACTATGCTCGTGCTTCTTACGTCGCGCGCTGTTGCTAGGCGCGTCTTCTACGTTCGCATACACATACACACACACACACACGCAGCCGCAAGCACGCACTCACACACCCGCCGACTGTTGTCTCTCCTCGTGCTCGTTTCGTTCACAGAGTCGCTTTCGGCTTGTGCGTCCCGCTTACTCGCACGCATTCATTATGCTGCTTATTCGCGCACACGTGAAGCAATAAATTGTTATGCTCAAGGTCGACGGCGGCGACGGCCGGTATTGCGCTGCTCTTTACACACGCACTCGCTCTTGCTGCGTCGCTGCTTTTATTATTATTATTTTATGTTTTTTTTTTCGTGTTTCTTTTTTTGCAATGATGCCGACACCAACGAGCCTCCCTTTTTGGATGAATATTTGTTGTTGTTTCCTTTACTGGAGTCACAGCCTCGTACATACATATGTATACATAAACATTTGTATGTATATGTATATGTATATGCATGTGAATAGAATGTTGCCAAAGCTTAAGCTGGTATGCCAAAATTATGAAGAGGAAGAGAAGGAATGTTGCCAGACGCAATTCATTGTCATGTTAATAATTTATGTGATGCGTGCGTGTGTGTGTGTGGATATTGAAGTATTGACGTTAGAAGCTGTCGCACTGCGGCATTGTCAGTGGGCGACGTCGCTCCACCCCCACATTTAACGAAATTAAAAAAAATTTTATTGCGCTTTTCTGGCGACATTTGTCATTTGAAAAAGGGTTGGCGGGCATGACTCATTCTTAAATAACAAACAAAAAGCACAAAAGATGCACATGCCAATTCGAGTGTTGCGGCAACAAGTTGCGCGCAACAAAATGTAAGTGCAATCAACAAATTGTGGGAAGCAACGGCGACTGCGCATCAGATAAACTGTTTGTGTTTTGCTCTTTATACCCTGATCTGATCCCATTGAAATTGGGAAATTGGCAAATGCATACATAATCATGCCCTAAAAGTTTGATTAAGAAAGTTCATCCAGAAAAAAAGTTATTAAACATTTAATTTCCCATAGCGTAGGCTTTTTGCAGCCCAAGTGCAGTCGCTATGTCAACTGCGCAGTTGGCAGAGCGTGTGCTTCATCGTGCGTCTGTGTGTGTGTATATGTGTTGGTTGTGATGTACATATTAAAGAATCGGAATTCGCAGAATAGCGGTTCTTCGCTGGGTTCAGGTCTAGTTGGTTGCCACCGACTAGAGTTTTCTTACTTGTTATTTTTTTATGTTTTTAATTTGCAATTGCAACTGCAATTTTTATGTTGGTGAGGAAATCGCAAAGCGAAGCCTTCTTTGTCGCCAGCGACATGTTGCGAACACATGTTGTTGACAGCAGAGATTGCAACATCTAGATCCTGCTCTGCCGATTGGCTTGGTGCCACTGTGCGAACGTGGGATCACAGCCGCGCACTGTACAGCGTATTGCAAAATGCAAATGCTAACGCTAATGGCAAATGCCGTCATTTGAAATTTCTCAGAATCGTTAATATGTCGGTAAAACTCGTGCTCCAGCCAGTATAATAAACATTTATAATGAATACGCATGTAAAAGCTTTGTAAACACGAAGAAGTGAATTGAAATGAAATCATTGTCAGAAATTGTCGTGATATTCCCGTTTATGTCAATATATAGGAATATAAATAAGCACAGATACGCAGAAAAGGAGCGAGATAATAAGAAGAAGAATCTGAGAATAACAAGTGTGAAATGGGTCTGTTCCTTCTTCTTATTCATCTTCATCCTCATCTTCATCTTCCTGTTTATGGTGATGCTCTCTATTGTGAATTGAGACAATTGGGAGAGAGCCCAAACTAAAGGCAGAGCGAAAGAGGCAGCAAAAGCATAACAATTGAGCATAAGAAATGTTATTAAACAATTTACAAGCTAGCAACAACAATAAACACGGGCACACCCTTCTGCACAACTGCGTGGACGTGGGCGTTGGCAATTTGTTGTTAGCTAAGTGAATAGTTGTATTTTTTTATTGTATGTGTACAGTGGCCAGGCACGAGTAACATTTGAAGCGTAGATAAGTTTCTTTGCACCACTGTGCGCTCGTCATTTTATAGTCTCAAAATTCCTCTTGTGAGCATTACATCATATGCCATTTTTATACCCTGAGCCCATTGAAAATGGGAAGTCAGGGTATAATGTTTTATTGAAAATGTATGTAACAGGCAGAAGAAGACGTCACAGACCCCACCCCAAAAAGTATATATATTCTTGATCAGCTCGGTGAGCTGAGTTGATATAGCCCTGTCCGTCCCACCGTCCGTGCGTCGCTACATCAGCTGCGCAGTTGGCAGAGCGTGTGCTTGAGCGTGCGTCTGTGTGTGTATATGTGTTGCTTGCAATATATGTATGCATATGAATAGAATATTTGAAGTATCGGCACTTCGCAGGGCTCAGGGTATCTCGTAGTCGAGCCGTCTCGACTAGAGCATTCTTACTTGTTATTTTTATACTTCTCGATTTCAATTTCATTTTGCGCTCTGTATACAGTTGTGTTTACATTGCTCAATTTAAAAGCAGTTGTCGGTGGGAAGGAGATAGAGAGAACGAGAACTAGATCGAGAGAGGGTGTGTGTGTGGAAAAAGGCATTAGCGACAGCTTTTCCCTCTATCTTTACTTCTTTCTTTATATCTCTATCTCTTCTCTTTATCTTTGGTTATTATCTAGAGTAACGGGGGTTTTAGCCGAGGGCAGCAATGACGTCGATGCCGGCGCTGACGTCGCCTGCCCGCTGCGCCTCAATTAACATTTGCGTCTGGCCGCTTGGGGCGCTTCCATTTTGCATATATTGTCATATGCATGTGTGTGTGTATTGAACCCTGAGCGCTCTTCGCCTCGTCACGCTCTCGTTTGTCCATTGCCCACACTCTTTTTAGTTCACCGTTTCATCTTGCAGTCTCGCAAATTGAACACTTGTCATCCGCTGTCCCTTTTTGCTGTATGCAGATTTTATAGGGCAAGAGATTTGGTGGTTGCGGCAGCGCGAGTGAGTGAATGAATGCGTCTGTCCGAGCACATGCATGAGTGTGAGTGAGTGTTAATGTAGCTGTTGCTCTTCGTTTGACACCCACTGACGACAACGTAGCTGCATAAATGTTGCGCAACTTATTCAATCGTACTCGTGTCGATGGCTGCGTGTATGTGTGTGCACTTTATTTGCAATTGTAATTAACTATGCCAGTAGCAACAAGCGGTTTCCTCTACATACATATGCCTTTGGCTGGCAATTGTGCTTTACTACTATTACTATTTCAGCTAGGCTTGTTGTATGTAGTCTTGATTTGATCTTGGCGCGCTTAGCAACAAAAGTTGCCGAGCTGTCGATTATCGCAGCAAACGGGTTTTTCAAGTTTTTTTTTTTCTCATTTAGTTGGCGACGGCGACGTCAGTGTCAACAGCGAGAGCAGCAGTAGTAAAGCTGCCACTCTGAGCTTTGTGATATATTTATTTTGCAAATCTGCGTGCATTTGACTGTGTGCACCCTCGCCGTCTGCTATTTATTATACCCCGATCCCATTGAAAATGGGAAATTTTGTATGTAGGTCCCTGTATAGCACGCGCAGGTCAAGTTTGTTTTAAAAATTCGATAGCTCATCGCGTTTTAATGTTATCGAATAAAAACGAAATCAATATTCAGCTATAAAATTCTATCTAATTCATCTTTATAGCTAGAGTGTTCAAATTTTGTTTATAGTTTTATGTGTGTTTAATACAATTTAGATTTTTGTTAAATTTTGGATGCCACGCCCCAAAAACTAAAGACTTGTGCTTTGGCAAATGCATACATATGAATAACATAATCATGCCCTAAAAGTTTGATTAAGAAAGTTCATCCAGAAAAAAAGTTATTAAACATTTAATTTTCCATAGCGTAGGAGTCTTGCAGGCCAAGCGTAGTCACTACGTCAACTGCGCTGTTGGCAGATCGTGTGCTTGTGCGTGCGTCTGTGTGTGCGTGTGTATGTGTTTGATTGTGATGTACATACAAAGTTATAAAAGAAACAGAATTCGCGGAATAGCGGTTCTTCTCTGGGATCAGGGTATCCCCTCGTCGGGCGCCTCCGACTAGAGTTTTCTTACTTGTTTTGTATTCGTTTTTATTATCTACAACTAGTTTTACATTTTACTTTTGAGTTTGAGAGTAGCGAGCGGTGCTTACGTAACGTAACATCATAACATCATTTTAATGTTATCGATTAAAAACGAAATCGATATTCAATTAAAAAATGATATCTAATTCATATTTATAGCTAGAGTGTTCAAATTTTGTTTTTAGTTTTATGTGTGTACAATTTAGATTTTTGTTAAATTTTGGATGCCATGCCCCTTTCGCACTAATTTAGCAAACACGTATTTCAAATATTACGCATATGCATAACATAATCATGTCCTGAATCAAACTTTCAGAGCATGTGTTATTCATATGTGTGTATGTGCCGAAGCTTAAGTCTCTAGTTTTTGAATTGCGTTTTTTGCAAATTTAGGGCAAAGGGGGCGTGGCATCAAAAATCAAAAAGCCAAAAGTTACAAAATCTTTGTACTCATAACAGCAATCTACACAGTGAATTTCATATCTCTAGTTCATACGGTACGCAAAAGCGAAGACAAGTTATCGAAATTTATCGATAACAAGAGAACAGTCGCTACATTAACTGCGCAGTTGGCAGAGTGTGTGCTTGAGCGTGCGTCTGTGTGTGTGTATGTGTTGCTTGCAATATATGCATATGTAAACTAAGCATAGAATATTTGAAGTACCGGCACTTCGCAGGGCTCAGGGTATCTCGTAGTCGAGTCGTCTCGACTAGAGCACTCTTATTTGTTTTATATTTTTGCTGTGTCAGAAACAAGCGGAGCGACATTGTTGCAGTCGCATTCCACTCGCTGCGCTCAGCGGCTCCAAAAAGAAAGAAAATAAAATGGCCGTTGGGCAACATTCTTGTTGGGGTCTCGGGCAAGGTCTGCTGCTCGTCTAGCCAGCAGACTGATGATGATGATGTTCATTATCTCTGTTGGTGGTTGCTTGAGATTTTTGCTGTTGTTTCGTTTAGTTTGCAGCAGCGAAACGTGTATTGATAATGCAACGCTTCGTCGCAGTTAACTCATGCAACATGTTGCGAAAGGTAGTTACCCACTGTGGCAACGCTTGGCTGCCATTGCCCCTCCCCACCCCCGTAGTTGCAGCTGCTTTGCCTGGTTTCGATTTCGTTCGTTGCGGTCGCTCGCTCGCTGCACTTGGAAGTGGACTTGGACTTGGACTTGAAATATTGAACGTGGAACTTGAAGCTTTGCTGCTGCCGCCGCTGTTGTTGTAGCTTGAACTTTGAAGCTCTGCTACGTAGCAGTTGCTGTTATTTTGTATACCCTGATCCCATTGAAAATGGGAAATCAGGGTATAATGGTTTTCTTGAAATGTATGTAACAGGGAGAAGGAGGCGTGGCAGACTCAATAAAGTATATATATTCTTGATCAGGGAGACAAGCCAAGTCGATTTAGCCCTGTCCGTCTGTCTGTCTGTCCGTATGTGTGAACGCGTCGATCTCAGCATCCATTCGATAACTCATCTCGTTTTAATGTTATCGATTAAAAACGAAATCGATATTCAGCTAAAAAATTCTATCTAATTCAGCTTTATAGCTAGAGTTTTAAAATTTTGTCTTTAGTTTTATGTGTGTTTAATACAATTTAGATTTTTGGTAAATATTGGGTGCCACGCCCCCTTCGCCCAAAATTTGCAAAACACTTATTTCAAATACTAGAGACTTGTGTTTCGGCACATACACATATATGAATAATATAGTCATTCCTTGAAAGTCCTTCCAGAAAAATAGTTATTAAACATTTAATTTCCCATAGCGTAGGCGTCTTGCAGACCAAACGCAGTCGCTATGTCAACTGCGCAGTTGGCAGAGCAGGTGCTATGTGTAAACTAAGCATAGAATATTTGAAGTATCGGCACTTCGCAGGGCTCAGGGTATCTCCTAGTCGAGCCGTCTCGACTAGAGCACTCTTGTTTTCTTATATTTTTTGCAGTCTCCGACTTCTTTGTGGTCTACTCTGCACCACGCCCCCACCTCTCTCTCTTGTATGGCTTACGACTGTTTGCACAGCTGCCAACGCAAAAGGCAACATACATACATAAATACACATACACATACACATACACATACACATACACATACACATACACATACACATACACATACACATACACATACACATACACATACATGTACATGTACAATAAGCATATGTGCAAATATGCGTGTTTATTTGGCAAAAAGGGAGCCGGATTAGAGTAACGGTTGATAAGCTCTAGCAAAAGTTTCTGTATTAAATATTATTCCATATACATATATATATATTATTATTATTATTATTTTTTTTTTTTTTTTTGGCAATTTGTAATTTGAATAAAGGCATACAAAGTGGGGCCGGGCGAGCATTTTGATTGCAACAATTGTGACTGTGTCTGCGGCGGCGACGTTGCTTGGCTTGGTTCAATGGACGCGCGCGCGCGCGCGCCAGCGGAAGGCCCAAATTAGCAACGGAAGCTGAAATTCCGCATGGTTTTGGGTTGGGGCAGAGGCAGAGATCGCACCAGAGAGGAAAGAGTCGTATCTTTCTCCCCCGCGCTCTCGCTCCCTCTCTTTCTCTGCGTAAAAGCTTTATCAACGATAGCTTTAAAATATTTTGTATCATTTTGATTATTGTTTCAATTCTTACTTTTAGCTAAGTAAGTTTTCCGTTATGCGTCGTTTCACGTCAAGGAATAGCTGGAGTTGGCGGTTGCGTGATGAGGGGTTGGGGATTGCCCTTTCCCTTTCACCGTCTCTTGATGCCCATTGTCTGTGCGCAAATCTATTGCTTCCTGAATTCTGATACTGTTGCAAGTGGCGTCAAGCCACTTGTCTCGCAACGCTGACACACTAATCCGCTTTGCGTGGGGCCTAGCGCATGCCCCAGCCAGCCACCCACCCACACACGCAGCACGCACACAATAACATCACCATGTTTCTATGCTGTAGTCATTGAACTGTCGTTGACATTCGATAGACATTTGCAGGGCTTTCTTGAGACAGTAATATATGTATAGATATATTATATACATATGTGTGCATGTCCATATTGAATAGTGAATAGTTGTTATTGATCAATGGGAGACTGAAATATGTTTTACTTGAGTGCAACATGACAATCTATTCGTTAACTTTCAATGGTTACTCGTTGCTTGCTACTGTATTCTTGGGTACTCGGTCGTCACCTAGTCGCTATATCATACTCGTTTTAGTTTACTACTGGTCACCTTGTACTCGTTACTTGTGTATCCTGCTGCTCAGTTTTACTTCCTACTTGGACGCCCAGTCATCTACTCGTTACTCCATTCAATTACGTTACTCGTTATATATATATCTTTGTATGATTTTGACCTTTTGCCACTCGTTACTAACCCTTTCCTTTCTGTTGCTTCTCGTTTTCGCCGCAGATGAGGAAATCGACGTTGTCTCGCTAAACGACAAAAAGCTGCCGACAAATCCGTCGGATCGCGACCGACGCGTCCTGCAGACAAAGGTGGCTAACAAAATCTCGAGCGATAATCGCATCGTTGCCCATCGCTCATCCAGACGTTTTGAGCTGCCCTATACGCCGGCCAGCAGCAGCCCGGTTAAGTCTGTAGCCAACTCTCGCTTTCCGTCGCCCTCGAGCACGCCGTACCAGGGCGCAGGCGCTGTCGCAGCCACCTACTCGCCCGAGAGCAACAGTAGCAGCAGCAGCAGCGACTGCACGGCCCCGCCCGACGTGCTGACCGTGGGAGCTGGTGGCAAGAAAAACCGCAAGCCCTTTTATATGCCTGACTGCAATGACGATCTGCTGACGGCCAAGCGCCATCCTCGTGGCTATCTAATATCCAAAAAGCGCCCCCTGAAGCGTGCACAATTCAGTTCGTATGGCTTCGAAGCTAAGGTCGTCCGGAGCGTGATGTCGCAAGTCAGTAACTCCTCTAGCCTCATCGGCAACAGCAGCAGCAGCAATATCAGCAACAGCAGCAACAGCAGCAGCAACAGCAGCAACAGCAGCAACAGCAGCCACAGCAGCAACAGCAGCCACAGCAGCAACAGCAGCCACAGCACCGGCAGCAGCAACAGCAGCTGCATCAACACGCTGAAGCGCCACCTGAGCCTCGACGAGGCGGATACAATTGAGAAACGTAATCTGCATAACGATATGGAGCGTCAGCGCCGTATCGGGCTCAAGAATCTGTTCGAGGCGCTCAAGACGCAAATACCCAATATCAGGGATAAGGAGCGTGCACCCAAGGTCAACATCTTGAGGGAGGCGGCCAGGCTCTGCGAGCAGCTGACGAGCGAGGAGCGCGATCTGAACGTCAAGCGTCAGCTCTTGAAGGCCAAGCTCAAGCAACAGCAGGAGCAGTTAGCGCACCTGCGTCTGCGTCAGAGTAAGAATGAATGATGATAGCCGTAAGAGAGAGAGAGAGAGAGAGAGAGAGAGAGAGAGAGAAAGGGTAAAGGTTAAGAGTCAAGCAAGGGAGCAGATTGTGAAAGTACTTGCCGGGCGCTATTAGGATACAAGCGAAGAACGTGTTTACAAGCAAGCCCTGCTGAGCGAAAACTATTGATATGTCGATAGAGCGAGAAGATCAGTTATAAGATGACACATTTTTTTTTAGTGTACTTTGACGTAGGCTCAGATTAGCATTTTTTGAACTTCAATATCAGATTTTAGTATTAGCCAGTAGAGCGTACGCACGATCGATCGAACAGTGTCTCGATGTTGATAACAGCAGATAACAATGATAACACAATACCAATAATTACCATAACGATAACGATGACGATGCAGTCAGACCAGACAGTTATATGATGTCTGTTTTACTGATTTGATCGACTGCATCGGATGCTAAAAATAAAAGATAACAAGGAATAACGATCGTCGAATAGAATAGTTAAATAACGTTACATAACCTCTATATATATATATATATATATATATATATATATATATATATATATATATATATATATATATATATATATATATATATATATATATATAATCCTTTTTTAAGCTTTCAGGTTTGGCTTTATATATTGCTACATACGTAGGTATATAAGGGATAATAAATAAATAAATATATAAATAAATAAAATAAATATATATATATATATATATATATATATATATATATATATATATATATATATATATATATATATATATATGTCCTTGTATAACTGTAACATAGTGATTTAAATTGGATTTCTTTGATGTGATATTTTTTATTTGATTTTAAAGTAAAGCAAAATGCAAAAACTTTAAACGGAAAACGTTTATACGACCATAAAAGTAAGAGAAGGGCCATTTCGAAAAGAAACAAACGTAAAAACTTCTAATTCCCTTTTATTTTTATTTCATTTTTATTTTGTTTACGTTTTTAAATACCAACAAATATATATATGGATATATATAGAGCTATAGATGTAGATGTAGATGTAGATCTAGCGCTTAGGAATTTAGTTTCTATTTACTTAACCATGGAATGAATGAAAATAAGAATAACAAGGACAAAGCCCAAAACAAACGGAGAAAATGAAACAAAACAAAAAGAACTACATCATAGATCATAGATCATAGAGAGAAAATAAAAAACGGAAACTGAAACGGAAACGAAAAACAGACAAAGTGCAACGAATGAGCCACTAAAAGCAAACAACAACAACACGTAGTAGCTTTCTCGCTGAAAGTTAATTTAGAGAAAGAGAGAGAAAGTGAAGGCGAATATAAGAGTCAAAACAAACTGTGAGCAGAACAGTTAATGAAATTAGACGAAAATGAAGAAGCGCAAATTTTGAAGTAGCGCCAAAAATTGAAATGCGAAAGCATAAAAAAACTAAGGAAACAGAAAACTATAAATAAGAATAAAAGATAAACAATTTATGAACATTAGGTTATAGAGTTACTATTACACATATATATGAATATATATAACTATATATATATATTATATTCAATTAGCTGTATAGTCTATATTATTTCTACTTTTTTTTTTGAGGCATAAAAAAAAATATTAAATATCAGAACGACGACAGCGTCTCAAAAAGAAGAAGAAAACGTTACAAATCGATGGATAATTGCTTCATCGATAACACAATGTTATCGAGATCCGCATCGATGTCGATAGCTTTCCTAGACATACGCAAAATGCGCTTAAGCAATTTTTTTACTGCCTAAATAGAAAACACATTGCGTTTTATTCGAGTATTTTTTTTTTTTTTTTTTTTTATTATTATTATTATAATAATATTTATATGCATTACATACATGTTCGATATTTCTAATATTTCTAATAAGATTCAGATTATTATAACTTCCTTCGTTTTCGGTTGTCGTCTTTGCATACTTTGAGAATTAACAAAGGACTTAACAACATTTAAAACTATGCATATGAAAAGAGCAAAATAATAATTACAACAACATATATATATACATATATATATATATATATATATATATATATATATATATATATATATATATATATATATATATATATATATATATATATAATTGAACGAAACCAAGAGTTTAGAACTAGAAATAGGGAAAAATGAGATAGATATAACAACAACAACAAGATGAATATGATTGCTACAGGAGCAGGAGTTTATTTTCTTTGAAATATATTCTACAACAAAAAAGAAAAGAAGAGAAGAAGAAGAAGAAAACTGTGGAAGGATACATAAAAGAAGGGAAAATATTTTTGGCTACTCGGTTCGCGAGGGTCTTTTTAGGCCAGGCGAACTCTGTCAGCTGTTCAACTGTCGATTTTTTTGCTAATAAGAGATAAGTATATGTATGTGAGTATATATGCATATGATCCTTTCACATACGAAGTAAGGAAGCAACGCAAGTTACTGTTATGTATATACCGATATATACATATATGCGATATGTAAACTATTCAAATGGAGTCAGAAAACAAAAATAAAACATAACTTGATGTAAAACTGTTATTTAGGTTTACTTTTGGTTTTATTTACTATGCATAAACAATGATGAAAACGAAACAAAAACGAAGGAGGATGAGGAGGAGAAGCAGAAGCAGAAGAAAAAGAAAGAGAAGCACGCACTAACTAGAAACTAAAAAAAAAATATGAAGCTAGTACAACTATATATATATGCAAATGGCGCTCATCAATTCAAAAAATAAATTATACCTTTCTACAATAACAGCTATATATATATATATATATATATATATATATATATATATATTTTGCTTTACTACTTGATGTTTTACCTGGGTATATCTGGGTTCCTAACCTATGCTTACAGTTTCACATTTTCAACTTCAAATTAATGAGGAAGAAGAAGATGAGGATGAAGAGAATTGCTGGGACAATTTGTTTTATATTTTCCATTGTTTTCCCCATGGCTTGCAAACGTGTTTTTTCTTGCAGACAAGCAACATTGAAACACAATATAAAAACTAATGGAAACAGATTTAGTTTGTTTTGAAAAAAGTAAAAGGAAAACATAAACATAAATATAAATATTAATATATATATATATATATATATATATATATATATATATATATATATATATATATATATATATATATATATATATATATATATATATATATATATATATATAAATAATATATATAATCAAGCACTGCTGCTGCTTTAACAATATATATATTTTTTTTTACATAAATATATATTTTATACATACAAAATATATAGTATATAAATACTTATACAGTTCATTTAACGCGATATTAAAATAAAGAGAAAAGTAAAACATAAAATTTGTTAAATATATGTTAAATGCTATTCAGGTGTTTAAGCAGGTTATGGAAAACAAAATCAATTTTATACAAAAAACAAAAATAGACAAAAAAAAAAAAAAAAAACTAAAATGTAAATCTTAAAAAAAGTACTCTTTTTGTTGTTGTTAAATTGAAACCAATGTAAATAGAAATCTCGTTAAATACTAGTGACAAAACAAAAATAAAAAGTAAAAACCAAAATCAAAAAGGAAATCGATACCCAATATTTTCTTAAAATTTACACTAGCATCAGATGAAGCAATGAAGTGAAAACCGAAAATACAATAGATGAAATACCCATGTAAATTAAGCAAAAGAAAACAGAATACAGTAGGTAAAATACCAGTAAAGCCCCAAACACAAGATTCAAAATACAAAATAAGCAAAAGACTATTGTACAACTTATCATAAACAAACACACACACACATACATATATACTACACTCACACATAGACACAGCCAATCAATACGAATGCACTTAGTTTCCTATAGTACACACACTCACACTCACGCTCACACAAAATACAGAGTTTTAAATACAATTTGAAAACCGTACAAATTTATCTGTAACAATAAAACAAAACACACAAAACAAATCAAGAAAAAGAAAAGAACAAAAAAATGGTAAAAATGTAAAAAAAAAACAAACAAACAAAAACGAAAAGAAACAGAAAAAGGAAAAAAACTATTTCATGTATTGTTTGTTAAACTAAAATGAAAAAAAGAAGGAAAAAGCTAAGCTATGCATTTTGCAAATAAATTTTTGTTTTTATTACATTTTTTTTTAACCAAGTGAAATACAACAAAAACAACAACAACAACCAAAACCTCTAAATCCTCGCAAATATATTTAAAAAAAACAACAAAAAAACTTGCAACATGCAACTGTTGCATAAACACTTTTATGTTTATTTTTTATTTTACAATTTTTATACACATATATATATACATACATGTTTAACGTATGTTTATGCATACACATAGTTGTTGATATACATATATATATATATATATATATATATATATATATATATATATATATATATATATATATATATATATACTATACTAAAAACCAATGAAATCCCAAAAAAAAAAAAGAAAAAACTAAAAAATTGATAAGAAAACATTTTTTTTTGAAACTTTAATTTGTTCTTAATTTGGTGAATACAAAAAAACTTTTTGATTTCAACGAAATGCAAAATTCACATTATTTAAACATCCTATATATGTAAAGAAATGAAATATATTTCTATATGTACGCTATCTTATATGAACTTATGTCTAATAATTTTAAATCGTTATTTAGTTACTTATGTTAATGCGATTTGTCGATCTAATAAATGTATATAAATTACATGCGTATATGTATGTATGGATGCTGTAACCGTATGAATGGATGTTACATATATGTATGTGTATGTACGTGTCTATATATATGTGTAACTATCAATACCCCACATACATACATATATATATGTAAAGCAAACAAAAAAATGTTTAATTATTATTTTTTTTTTTCAAAATTTATGCTTATAAAATTACACAATAAATATTTGAACATACCAAGAAAAATTCAATTGATTTGTTAAACTTTATTTACTGTTTTCACGAGCTTTCGATTGTGTTTTACAGTTATTTTTTGCAGCAATGAGAGGTTAGCTCTGTAATTAGCAGAGTTGGAAGGCATAATTACCACATGATGGATGGATCGCTGGCAGAGTGGTCATCAAATGTGGAATAAATCTGGACAGACAATTGCTTGCAATCACTGATTAGTTGATTGACTGACTGTGTGATTGTTCGGCGAATTGATTTACTGATCACTGAGTATATATTGCATTCACTAGAACAAGCCGATGATGTATTAACTCTCTGACCAAACTTAACGACTAATTGATTGCTGGGACAATGATTGACTGAATGATCAATAAATAAATATGCAGTTGAATATAACTAACTTTGGTTCTAACTGATTGGTGGAACGGTGACAGATTGATTGAGAGACTTGCCGATTATATGGAGTATATATTGCAGATCAATATACTATACTACAAATCAATCTTACGAAGTGATGGGCCAATGATTGAATGATTGATTGACTATATACATTATATATATATATATATATATATATATATATATATATATATATATATATATATATATATATATATACATTATGTCATTTGTATGTGTATTCGAAATACGCGTTTTGCAAATTTTCAGGGTGTAAAAAGCGTAAGCGATGAGGGATGGAAAACATTTCGGATCGGAGGATTTGAATATTGATCTTTGGTAAATTTGATGCTATTTATGTCGATTTGCATTTCTTTCGCTCTGTTTATTGTGTGAATTGTCAGATGGACTCTTTGGCCGAGCCAAGCCAAGCCAAGCCAAGCCAAATCAATGAAATGTGTCATTCGAAGACCCGCCCATTATATATACGGATATTCTTTATTTGAGTTGAGAAATGATTAAAATTGTGGAAATGACTCGTCATCGTCTGGCTATTTATTCTAATATATTATATGTGATCGGATCTACCATGAATCACGCCTGTGCATGACACAGCTGCAGAGGGTAAAGCTCCGTGTTCATAGTGAATAGTTTTCTATAAATACAATATCTTCGCTTGTGCTCCATGCAGATGTACCTGCACTCATATATCGGACAGTATAGAATGCATGTATGTACATATATATGTAGCAACAATTGCTTCCAGTTCGAATTGTTGTCACATTAGCGAAATTACATCATTTCGCGTGTGACTCACACTTCGACTCGCACTCATACCTACTCAATTGAGTTTTCAAAGGCGGCCTCACACCTTTGCTCCCCCCGCTTTCGCTACCAGCCCCAAACCCCAACAACTAACTAACTGATTGACACTTATTCATAAACTGGCTGACTGAATTGAATGATTGAAATGAATGACCTACTGTCTGATTGACTGACTGTTTGATTAATGACTATTTTATTGAAGTATTTATTGAGTGAATAGCTTTTTGATTGACTGATTGATTGTGTGCTTGACAGACATATTGCATGCGTGACTAATTTATTACTTTGACTCACTGATTGACTGAATGATTGAGACTGACTGGTTAATAGATTTATAGACTGGTTAATTAATTTATAAATGAATAACTTTTTGA
This sequence comes from Drosophila peninsularis, assembly GCA_035047485.1. Classification (NCBI taxonomy): domain Eukaryota; kingdom Metazoa; phylum Arthropoda; class Insecta; order Diptera; family Drosophilidae; genus Drosophila; species Drosophila peninsularis. The sequence goes on from JAWNPN010000003.1 coordinate 103,488, forward strand.
CGGACTGATTGATTGATTATTTGACATACATTGTGACATCCTGATTGACTAAGGACTAAAGCAATAACAAGCTTGAGAATAATTCGAACACCTTTTGCACACAGCTTGGGCATTCCAAAATGTTGGCAATGCTGAACGATCAAGATTATTCTGCCAACAATTTCAAGCTGCGAAACTCAAGCGTTGACATCATAATGACAAAATGATTGTTTTATTTGTATATATTTACATCAATCATTCATATTCGTTTTTGAATCGCTTTCAGGCCATCAATGAAATTAGCCAAAAGTTACGTAGATAGGTGTTCGTAATCCCAAAGACTTTCTAGATAGACACATATAGATGGGGAAGAAAGAGATATGTATATTTATATTGAGAGGTTTAGCTTATTCGTGTGATCTGAAATATATAAAAAGAGATTTACACTTTCAACTCTTTGCCCCTATATAAATAAATCGAATTCGTATGTTCGCTTGGGCCTGACCTCTCTATCCGAATACCAGCCATAAATAACAATTTGATGGGAATGGGAAATACAAAAAAACTCTCAGATAACAGTATAATAGAAGATCTAGATGTAGGATGCATGTATATATATGTATATATATATATATATATATATATATATATATATATATATATATATATATATATATATATATATATATATATATATATATATATATATATATATATATATATATATATATATATATATATATATATATATATATATATATATATATATATATATATATATATATATATATGTGTGTGTGTGTGTGTGTGTGTGTGTGTGTGTGTGTGTGTATCGATGCAAGAGCTCGCACTCAACTCCAATTTGCAACCTTTCTGATTAGTATGCACATATATACATATATATCCGTATGTGTATATATACATATATAGCCGGCAAGCTCGTAGTAAATACATATCTAACGCACACACAAAGGTAGGCAGTCGGGCAGTCGGACAGTCAGACAGGGACAAAATTGCGCAATTGTGTTTAACTGCAAATTTGTATACCTCTGACCGCGATCGCTTTATTGGGTGAAGGTCACGTTGAGCTGCTCCGTTGCGTTTTCATACCCTGAGCCCATTGAAAATGGGAAATCGGGGTATAATGTTTTTGTGAAAATGTATGTAACAGGCAGAAGGAGACGTCGCAGACCATACAAAGTATATATATATTCTTGATCAGCTCGATGAGATGAGTTGATATAGCCCTGTCCGTCTGTCGTTCGTCCGTATGTGTGAACGCAGCGATCTCGTAAACCACAGAAGCTATAGAGCTGAAAATTGACATGTATACCCGTGAATACCATACGCTATACGAGTTATTTTTTTTTTAAATAAGAGCTAGAGAGAAATTCACAGTGTAGATTCCTGTTATGAATACAAACATTTTGTAATTTTTTGATTTTCGATGTCACGCCCCTTCGCCCCAAATTTGCAACATATGTATATTTAAACTAAGCATAGAATATTTGAAGTATCGGCACTTCGCAGGGCTCAGGGTATCTTCTAGTCGAGCCGTCTCGACTAGAGCACTCTTACTTGTTGTATTTTGCTTATCTTATTGTTGTTCTTGTTGTTTTTTTTTTTTTAATTTTATTTTCTCTGTTCTGTTTCATTTGCCAGCATTGTTGCTTTGTTATTGTCGAGTGCTTTTAGCGCTGATCGCTGTGACAACGTGGATCCCAGGGATGCCATTTTCCATTTGACAGCGGACCGAGTATGGATATATGTATGTACATATGTACATACATACATATGTATGTAGATATAAGTGCTGTTCTGGTCGGGGTTCTATTGATTGTTTCTATAGGAATTCATGTATATGAAAAGGCGAGTCAATTCATTATCACAGCCATGATACACAATCAGATACAAATGCTCAAGATTTATCGGGATAAGAAGATAAAGATACCCACACAAATGTCACTACTTCGATCGGTCTTGAGATTAAATGCAGATGGAAAGTCATATTCAAGTAGTGATTGGGCTAAAGAAGTCTATACTCGAATGCCTACTCAGATTGAGATTCAGATTCAGATTTAAACTAATTGAAATGTTGATGTCCATAGACATATGAAGGGACCCAAAGGCAGATAGTATAGAGATAAGTTTCTTATGATTTCGAAGGCTATTCACATAGAGATACAGATACATATGTACATAAATTGAGTCAACTTAGGATATCAATTCGTGTTGAAAGGATTCACCTTAAATTTTAGGTCAAGGTAGCGATTCCGCTGATTCACACAAAGTCTCAGATACATTGCCATATTCACATTAGGATACCATATGTACGTATAGAGTCAAATGTAAATACCGATGCAGACGCAGACTTAAGTAAGCTTGAATCTGAATTGGAATCTAAACAGAAACAGATTCAGACCAAGTTTCATTACCATGCAGAGATTTAGATACAAGTATATGCTGTTTCAGTTTGAGATTGAGTTTCAAATGTCGGCATTGATTCAGATACTGATTCAAATACAGATTTATATTCACATCAACATATAGATGCATATAGAATCATGAGCAGATTCAGATGTAGATGCCGACTAATACTGAATGTGAGGTACAGATGGAGTTGGAGAGTCGGATCAGATACAGATATGTATGTAGATACGTTCCCAAGTTGGTTGCCTGTGCCAGTGCGAGTGTCAGTGACTCGTTCACGCACTGTGACTGGCTCAGCACTGAAGTGTTGAAGTGATTTATTTGATTTGGCTTCGCTTTGTCTCATCTGCTTTTTGACTCGTTTTGGTTATGGTTTTGGTTTTATGGACTTGCCGTTTAGGTCTTATTACATTTCATTTTACTTATGTATGTAGTTCTTTGCGCGAATATCATTAAAATATTCATAAATTTCAACGCCTCTGCCATGAGCGAGACTCGCTGCTGCGTGCAGATACTTATGGCTGTCACTGTTAAATGTGCACTTTTTAATTTAATTAATTTAATTTCCATTGGCTAAGTGGCTGACAGAACTGAAGATTTTGTCTAGCTTCGGACCTTGACCACTAACCAAGTTACACACAGACTACTGAAAGCAATGCAAAAGTAGAATGTACGAAATGCTGAAAGCGTCTTGTTATACCCTGATCCCATTGAAAAATGGGAAATCAGGGATAATGGTTTTGTTAAAATGTATGTAACAGGCAGAAGGAGGCGTGGCAGACCCCATAAAGTATATATGTATGTATATTCTGGATCAGGGAGACAAGCCGAGTCGATTTAGCCCTCCCCTTCTGTATGTTTGTCTGTCCGTATGTTTGAACGCGTCGATCGATTTAATATATATATATATATATATATATATATATATATATATATATATATATATATATATATATATATATATATATATATATATATATATATATATATACATATATATAGTGACATAATCATAATGATTATGTCCACAATACATAAAAACTGTTCCCATAGCAACGTGCTAGTTCAGCTGAAATTTCGTGGATTTGCCAATCCAGAATAAACTGGATAGCTATGTAAATCACAAATACTGGCACAAAAATTGAGAATTTTTTCTCAACGTTGATGTTGATTCTGCCTAAATGCTGAGAATAACGCGCCCGACTGACGACAAAAGTACCGTTGCATTGACGCGTCATGTTGCTTTTCTCTGAATACTGAGAATAACGGACGGACAGACGGACAGGGATATTTCAACTCAGCTCATCGAGCTGATCAAGAATATATATATACATACATACATACATATACGTTGTGGGGTCTGCGACGTCTCCTTCTGCCTGTTACATACACTTTCACAAAAACATCATACCCTGATTTCCCATTTTCAATGGGCTCAGGGTATAAAAACAAATTAAGTCTATTATCAAGTGTGAGATAAACTTTTTAAGATGAGCTTGAAGGATGAGTCTTAGTCTATGCTGACAGGCTAGAAATTATTTTATTCGGTCAAAATGGAAACTGGACAAAAAACGAAATCTTTAAAAGATTTTAAGCTGAGCTCACCATATTTTGGAAGGGGATCACTCTTGATCTCTTCCTTAAATAGGCCCATAAGTTGCATAGACTCCCCATTGAGGCGTGACAGTTATATATGTACATATGTACATATGTACATATGTACATATGCTGAGCTTCGCCCGTTTGCAAAGCTCTCAATTGCTATTAATCATAGAGCTGCTGCTATTGATATTATATTTGCGAAATTGTTTATCTCAGCTGAAACAGAGTAGAAGGCAGCTTCGACGGTCAGTCCGGCACATGCGGGGAACCAGCTGTAACCTTTGGCTGCTACGTCCTCGACTGCCCCGCATTTTGAGGCTATCTGCGACTGTCACATAACTGGCCCAGCCGCTTTTTGCTCTTCGCTTTTTTAAACCCTCTTGTTTAGCGTTCAAGTTGTGTTTCAATTTTTCGTTTCTTGTTTATGTTTATTATTTTTGTATACCCTGAGCCCATTGAAAATGGGAAATCAGGGTATGATGTTTTTGTAAAAATGTATGTAACAGGCAGAAGAAGAGACGTCGCAGATCGCACAAAGTATATATATTCTTGATCACCTCGATGAGCTGAGTTGATATAGCCCTGTCCGTCTGTCTGTCCGTCCGTCCGTCTGTGTGAACGCAGCGAACTCGTAAGCCACATAAGCTAGAGAGCTGAAATTGACATGTATACTCCTGAATACCATAGGTTTTCCAATTTTTTTTCATCAAAAATAAGAGCTAGAGACATGAAATTCACTGTGTAGATGCCTGTTATGAATACAAACATTTTGTAATTTTTGATTTTGGATGCCACGCCCTCTTCGACCTAAATTTCCAAAAAACTCGTTTCTAGAGACTTGCTTCGGCACATACACACATATGAATAACATAATCATGCTCTGAATGTTTGAATAAGAAAGTCCTTCCAGAAAAAAAGTTATTAAACAATTAATTTTGCACAACATAGGCAGCTTGCAGCCCAGTTGCTACATATGTACGTCAAATGCGCAGTTGGCAGAGCGGGTGCTTGAGCGTGTGTCTGTGTGTGTTGCTTGCAATATATGTATGTACATATATGTAAACTAAGCATATAATGTTTAAAGTATTGGCACTTCGCAAGGCTCAGGGTATCTTCTAGTCGAGCCGTCTCGACTAGAGCATTCTTACTTGTTTTATAATTGAGTATAGATTTCGGTGCTTGGAGCTTGGAGCTTGCAGCTTGCAGCTTGCAGCTTGCAGCTTGAGCAGAACAGGTGCAATTCCTCAAATCGCCAACGTCAGGCGAAGCTGTAAAAGCTTGCCCAGACTTTCGTATGCACTGAAAACTGGATACGAAGTGGAATACAAATCCGAAAGGAGAGGAATAGACTTATTGCAATAGCAACTGTATTTCTCTATAACAAGAGTTCTCCTTGCATTCTTGGTTCGAGTTGATATACATTCAGTTTTAGAAACATTCAATGCAAGATCTGAAACGCTTAAGTATAGATACCTAATATTAAACCTAAGCTATATGTAGGTTTTTCTTGCGCAGCCATATGAATAATATGAATTACATATGAATCATTTATCTGCAACCGATTAATTCTTTGATCATTCATTCTCTGATTACTGAATGAATAGGGCAAAGTGGCTTAACCCTAATGACTTATTCTGAGAAGCAAGGCATTCGATGTAGCTAAAGTACCGCAAATACACACAGGTCGGTGTACAAAAATGCTACTTAAGTGAGGGTAGGGCAAAGGTTCCGTTCGGTTAGGTTTGGTCTGGATTGGCCGTCACAAGGTGTCTGCTAGGCACGGGCCCCAGCTGTAGCTATGTATACTTAAAACTGAAGCTGTACCTGCCACATGGGTACTGATTAAGGTTCGCACGACGTTGCCAAGCAGAACAACAGTCACTCTGTCGCTCCGTCAGTCAGCCAATGTGCGTGCGGGTTAATTGAGTTTAATGCAGCAGGCAGGCAGCCGGCCAACCAGCTAGCCAGTTGCGGCAGATGTGGGGAGGAAACTCAGTTTGATACAATTAGGCAATGATAACCATTCGATTTAATGAGGCTCAAGGGGTGCCACAGCTTGAAGATTTTACTGAGTTGGCACACTTGGGATTTGAGTTTAGTTCTGAAATTGAGTTATCTTTAATTTGCTGTTACGTAAAAAAAGTTTGCTATCAAGTCCGGCTCTAATACGCTTAGGGTGTTCACCATATTGTGCTTAATAGCACTCTCGAACACTGTCTTGATGCAGTTGACTAGAGCCAGTGTGCAGAACAGTCGCGCCATGGGTAAAAGAGCACTCAAATGAAGTGTCAATCGACTTGTTAGCACCTCAATCATCCAAAATAGAAAGTCCAGGCCCAGCAAGAGAGTATTCAGGATTAGCCATGGCATTATAAAGTAGGGCTTAGTCTAAATAGAAATGGAGCACGAAGTAGTATATGATTATTAATAACTATGTTACTAGGAAATCACAGAGTACTAGGAACCTCGATCTTCTTTAAGATTATGGGCCAGCCTCTATGTTGTATTGGACTTCGAAATGAAATTAAATTATGTCTGTTCATCAATATATCAATATATCAATCAAATATATAAATATGTCAATATATAAATATATCCATATATATATATGTATCTATCTATATATATATATATATATATATATATATATATATATATATATATATATATATATATATATATATATATATATATATATATCTATATCTGAATCTGTTTCTGCTGTATATATATCTATATATCTATAGATAATCTTTTAGATCTTTTCAGATATATATACATTAAAACTCACATTGAGCAGAGCATAGATCATTAGCAGCCAGGCATAGGTCGTGATAATTGCGCCCACCAGCCGACTCCTGCGTAGGATATCCACATCAAATACGTAAAACTTGCGGGGTCGCCACATCTCGAGGGGATGGCTGGATACGCAATGGATTTGAACGCATTCGCCGAGGCTGCGATAGGCGCCCCTCACGCTGATGATTAGCACCAGCCAGAAGATGTAGGGAAAAAACTCGTAGCGGCACGGCGTACACCCGCCGACGAACTCCCACAGCTTTTGCCAGAGCCTCATTGGGCAGAAGTTCCAAACGGAGAAGCAGCGACATGCACTGTCGTAGGGCTGAAAATGAAATTTTCGCACTTTGAACATTTTCCACTCAGCTACATACACTCTCTAAGTGTGTACATGCGTGTGTAGATATATATGCACACACGCACGTAACTCGTCAATCCGCTCACAAATACAAAGTCCAAGCAATTTGTTAGTAAATTGCAATTTTCCACGTAAAATTTTAAGCGAATGGCGTGGTCAAATAATAAAATAGAAATATCTATAAAACTAAACGTTCGAAAAAAATAAGAATCTATACCAATTTTACTACAATAACAAATATCTTGCTCTCGAGAATATTTCTTGGCTGAGAAACAGTTGCTTAGTTTCTGACAGTTTCCGCTTGACTTGATGTCATATTCGATATATGTACATATGTGTACTGTTCTGCTTATACTAACTACGAAAGCTGTTTAAAGCCTTGATACCGTTTCAACAAACTCCCGTCATTAACGTCTCCGTCATTGTCTTTAAATTGACAATATATATATATATATATATATATATATATATATATATATATATATATATATATATATATATATATATATATATATATATATATATATATATATATATATATATATATATATATATATATATATATATTGTCAATCTAAAGACGATAGTTTATTATGAATGTGCTTGCATTTCATATCGAATCATATACATATTCATATATATATATCATATCCTAACAGAATTGAATATCTCCCCATCAAAAGTCCATATTTTATTTAAATATAGGCAACATAAATAGTTTATAAATAGTTCACTACGGTTTGGAGACTGTTTGAAATAGCTAAGGTACCTCAATGTCAATGTCGCAGATGTGACAAACTGAATTATTGAATGTGGTTTGTCATAGGAAGACATATTGACTTAAGCCTAAACTCTTTAATATATTTAATATACCAATTCCAATTTGATGACATCACGATTTTAATTATCATCGTGTCCTGCGTAAGTGAACGTCATATTGAAATACATATATATTAATTAGACGGGGCTAACAGGGAGAAGGAAGGGTCGTAGACCACAAAGTATATATATTCTTGATCAGCTCGATGAGCTGAGTTGATATAGCCCTGTTCGTCCATTCGTCTGTCCGACTGTGTGAACGCAGCGATCTCGTAAACTACAGAAGCTATAGAGCTGAAAATTGACATGTATACCCGTGAATACCATACGCTATACGAGTTATTTTTTTTTTAAATAAGAGCTAGAGAGAAATTCACAGTGTAGATTCCTGTTATGAATACAAACATTTTGTAATTTTTTGATTTTCGATGTCACGCCCCTTCGCCCCAAATTTGCAACATATGTATATGTAAACTAAGCATAGAATATTTGAGTATCAGCACTTCGCAGGACTCAGGGTATCCCCTAGTCGAGCCGTCTCGACTAGAGCACTCTTACTTGTTTTGAATTAAAAATGTGTTCGATGCAATTAGAATCGAGTGCGCCCGCATTTTAATAATAAATAGACAGAGTCGAGACGACAACTAACAATAAGATAAGGAACATAGCCAAATGGAGGAGAATTCGCTTTTAAAGTGTCGGAAGCGAAAACTCAACGAGCGAATGCAAATGGGCGGAATATAAGTGATAAGGGTTGCCAGGCCGGAGGGAGTGTAAGCGCTTCCTCAGTGTTTTAGGTAGGCCTAAGAGTAGGGGCTGAAAGCATAGCTGAGAGATAGAGACAGATGGAGTGGGATAGGGGGGTCATTAAATTTGTCAGCCGCAATGCGATACGTTTGGTAATTTCCCGACAGTTACAATGCAAACCACTTGTGTAATTAACTCTACACACACATGTGAGAGAGTAGGCTCATTTCGATATATGTATGTACATATATAATAATAATAATAGTGCAATAATTTCGATGTAGATTCACGGTAACCACCACAAGAAGAACAAGTAAGAATGCTCTAGTCGAGACGGCTCGACTAGGAGATACCCTGAGCCCTGCGAAGTGCTGATACTCAAATATTCTATGCTTAGTTTACATATACATATATTGCAAACACACGCTCTGTCAACTGCGCAGTTGACGTAGCGACTGCGCTTGGGCTGCAAGAGGCTTATGTTGTGGAAATTAAATGTTTAATAACTTTTTTTCTAGCAAGACTTTTTTATTCACACTTCAGGGCATGCTTATGTTATTCATATGTGTGCACAAGTCCCTAGTATTTTAAATGCGTTTTATGTATATTTAGGGAGAAGGGGGCGTGGCATTTAAAATCCAAAAATTACAAAATGTTTGTATTCATAACAGGCATCTACACAGTGAATTTCATGTCTCTAGCTCTTACGGTACGTAAAAGAGACGAAAAGTTATCGAAATTTATCGATAAAAAGAGAACGGTAAGAGTTATCGAATTTAAAAAAAAAACTCGTATAGCGTATTCAGGAGTATTCATGTCAAATTTCAGCTCTCTAGCTTCTGTGGTTTACGATATCACTGCGTTCACACAGACGGACGGACGGACAGGGCTATATTAACTCAGCTCATCAAGCTGCTCAAGAGTATATATACTTTGTATGGTCTGCGACGTCTCCTTCTGTCTGTTACATACATTTTCACAAAAACATTATACCCTGATTTCCCATTTTCAATGGGCTCAGGGTAAAAAAGGTAAATATATATGCATGTATGTATTCGTATATGAGTAAGACAGGTGCACAGGTTGCGAGCACCGGTAGGCGCCAGTCAGCCAAGCAGCAGCCAGCCAGCTAGGTACTTAGATGCCAAATGACATTGAGCAAGATGTCAGATCTCGTTAAATGTCGGCATATTCTCTGGGCAATAACAGACAAAAGCAGTTTAATATATTATTCTACGTGCATAAGTTTTATGGCTGGCAAACAGTCAATTGTGCACTCGTTGACAACACAGCTACACTGAGCGAAAATTGGAGCATTGAAGTGGCATCAGTTCTGTTAAATAACTGTTAACATACAGTATTTTGTTTGCATACAGCAACAGCAACTCTGTCATCAAAATATAAGAAAAGTTGCTTAATACATATATTACACACTGAGCGAAAACTCAGCTGAACGTAGTTTAATAATATTTCATTAATATATCTACTTTGAAAAGTTAAAGCTCTTAATACACATCATATATACTACGAAAATGGAACTAGAATTAATTGTTGTATATGTATATAGTTTATCAACTTCTATATCATGCTATATTTGATTTTCTATTATTTTGTTCCATTTACTTCTGTCTTTGTATGTTCATAGAAATGTGTCGCTTTATCGTTTGGATTTTCTCTCAGTATAGCTGCATTACTATCATAAATCCTGAAGTAGTCCGTATTCAGTTCAACGCCACAGCGTTGCATTTGTATGGATGCGCTTCTTATGGCACTTTCACCTCACAATTGCCGGTCATAAAAACACAAAGGCGATAAGCCAGGCAGCCAAAAAAAATGCTTAACAAATTCTTGGAAGAAGAGCAAGTGCAACTGCAACTGCAACAGCAATCTCAGATAAGTGCATCGTAGAAAGTGCAGATAAAATCAAACGCACAAAGAACGACAGGATGCAAGGGTTGAGGAGGGAGGAAACTCTTGTTGTTAGTAGAGTTAGTAACTGACTTCTGTTTATAGTCATTAAATTTAATTTGAATATTATTATATTAATTATTGTAGTATTGTAGCCTGCGCCCATTTGCAATGGTCATTCGGGGCATAATCGTTTTGTTAACATGTGATGCGTCATGAAGAAGAGGACATAACAGCTATTTATATGTATGCTTGATCCGGATCAAGCTATGTCTATCTTCCCTCTTATTCGTCCGTTTAACGATCTGTAAATCTCTTAACCTATAAGACTTAGGCAAACGTTTTCGAATATCTAATTTTTCATAGTTAAGTCCATAATGCAGGGTATCTTCAAGTCGGGTACTCCCAACTAATAAAGTCAATATTGATGACACAGGTTGGGAAACACGTCAAGGCTCTTCAAATTTTTCTTGGACTATTTCAGAACATGGATGTGTGTGTGTATTCATTTTGTGTTATCTATCTATCTAGCTATATTTGTATTATTATTCAGCTCTATATATTACATCAGAGTGTTTAATGACCAATGATTGACCTGAATCATATGTTTACACATTGTGTTCTTAAGACATTGGAGATGGATATTCAGTCAGACGGAGCTGTGGTCGATCTCACAAAGCATATAAAGTCATTAACAGATTAGTCGATGTTGCTCTAATCCTGACTGTCCACCTGTTTGTCTCCGTCTAGAGCTAAAGACTACTTAGAGAGCCCTCTATCATGACAATCGATTAAAATCAATATCAATTATTATGGTATATATATGGTATTAACGATTATTATAGTATATACATTTAAATCGTCTGAAAATATATACATACATAGTAAAGGAATACCTCACTGCTTAGATAGATCATGGCCGATCAGAGCATTTTTAAGTTGTTCTTTCGGTATACTTACCTTAGAGACGACAAAAAATAGAGAACTTCAGTTGTTTGTCTTCCTGTTTTTCCATAAAAAGAGGATGGATGATAGAGAGCTGATACAATGCTGCGCCAAAAAAAGCAAATTAGTCAACAGAAAACTGAAGAAAAGTAAATAGAAATTGGGAAAACGGTCGAATGCGATTGACTACTATCGACTCGACTCGACTCGACTTTGAGTTTTGATACCCTGAGCCCATTGAAAATGGTAAATCAGGGTATAATGTTTTTGTGAAAATGTATGTAACAGGCAGAAGGAGACGTCGCAGACCAAGTATATATATTCTTGATCAGCTCGCTGAGTTGATATAGCCCTGTCCGTCCGTCTGTGTGAACGCAGCGATCTCGTAAGCCACAGAAGCTAGACAGCTGAAATTTGACATGTAGACTCGTGAATACCATACGCAGAACGAGTTTTTTTTTTCCAAAAATTGGATAACTCTTCCCGTTCTCTTTTTATCGATAAATTTCGATAACTTTTCGTCTCTTTTACGTACCGTAAGAGCTAGAGACATGAAATGCACTGTGTAGATTCCTGTTATGAATACAAAGATTTTGTAATTTTTTTATTTTTGATGTCACGCCCCTTTCGCCCTAAATTTGCAACATATGTATATGTAAACTAAGCATAGAATATTGGAAGTATCGGCACTTCGCAGGGCTCAGGGTATCTCCTAGTCGAGCAGTCTCGACTAGAGCATTCTTACTTGTTTCTGCTGCGATTTGTCACATGAGTGCCATGACTGAAACAGGACGAGTCACAGGTGCTGCTGACAGGTAGAGTCCACATACATATGTATAGTCCAGATACATATATTGGGGTCTGTGTCGCACTGTGTTTCAATTGTGACGAAAAATTTGTCAGCGCACAGAGCGGACAGCATGACAAGTGGAATTTGGCTTGAAAGCATATCCTGTCGCTGACTCAGTGCATTGAAGAAAGCCAACTGCTCGTTTTCAATTGTTTTGCCCGAACATTAATTTAAGTCAACTTGGCCAATTGTAGTGCATGTGGCCGTCAGTTCGTCAACTTCAGCTAGAGACAAAGCAAACCTCAAAAACAAACACTCGGTAAATACAGGGTGCAAAGCAGTTACATCTAGTAGATATTGTAAACACCTTTACAGAGAATGAAATTTATTATTCGGAGGTGAAAGTTTCGGTAACCTCAACACATGAATAATCTAGGTTCTTCACAGGGGTTTCTTCGAGTATTAATGATTTTTACTCACTGAAACAACTAGAAATGCCAATTCGGGGTAAACTGCCTTCGTGAAAATGTACGTACATGCAGAAGGAAGCGTGATCAGGACGACGATCTAGTGTGTTTGTTTGTCCGTCTGTATGTCTAAAAATGTTGATTTCTGGATGACTTCTCCTTCTCCTTACCAGTCCCTAGAGAAAGAATGCCAATCTCAAGCTCTAAAATTTGATGAAGAAAGCCCACAGAAAAGTTATTCAATTCAATTAAGTTTCCTTAGTAGAGCCCATACCCCAGCCCAAGCGGAGGGGCTGTTTGGGCTGTTTACTATTGTACTATGTAGATCATCCGATTTGACTTACGTAATTTGTATAATTTAATAAGTATTTAGTCCAAAGTATTGACCAAAGCTGGCGATTTGCCATAGGTCCGATTGCGGGCAAACATGTTTCTTCCGCTTTCGCAACTAGGTAAAATGTGTACAACACATGTATATAAACATATGTACACTATATATACATTTGCTGAAAAGCGGAACTATTAGCAGGAACAACTCAAGATGTTGGGTTATGTCTATGCTTTCTCTTTATACTCGCTCATAAGCTGAGTAGAGAGTATATTGGGTTTGAGCAGTGACTTAATGTAACTTGGAATTCACCTGTAATACTCTTGCCATCTGTGAAATAGGAAGAAACTATATACTCTACTGCTTTACAGCTAGATCATTTCACAAATGACTTGATATTCTTTACATATCGACCAATAAAGTATATATACACAAATTGTGGGCTTAGCATAAGACGAATAGCTACGGTTGGCACTTTTGATACCCTGAGCCCATTGAAAATGGGAAATCAGGGTATAATGATTTTGTGATAATGTATTTAACATGCAGAAGGAGACGTCGCAGACCACACAAAGTATATATATTCTTGATCAGCTCGATGAGCTGAGTTGATATAGCCCTGTCCGTCTGTCCGTCCGTCCGTCTGTGTGAGCGCAGCGATCTTGTAAGCCACATAAGCTAGTGAGCTGAATAGTGAACGAGTTTTTTTTTTTCAAAAATTCGATAACTCTTCCCGTTTTCTTTTTATCGATAAGTTTCGATAACTTTTCTTCGCTTTTGCGTACCGTAAGAGCTAGAGATATGAAATTTACTGTGTAGATGCCTATTCAAACATTTTGTAATTTTTGGATGTTGGATGTTACGTCCCCTTCACCCTAAATTTGCAAAAAAAGGCATTTCAAATACTAGAGACTTGTGCTTCGGTACATACACACATATGAATAACATAATCATACCCTGAAAGTTAGAATCAGAGAGTTCTTCCAGAAAAAAGTTATTACATTTAATTTTCCACAACATAGGCGTCTTGCAGCCCAAGCGGAGTCGCTACGTCAACTGCACAGTTGGCAGAGCGTGTGTCTGAGCGTGCGTCTATGTGTGTGTATGTTGTGCTTGCAATATATGTATATGTAAACTAAGCATAGAATATTTGAAGTATCGGCACTTCGAAGGGCTCAGGGTATCTCCTAGTCGAGCCGTCTCGACTAGAGCACTCTTACTTGTTTATAGCTAGGCAAGGCCAGTTTGCCAGTTTGGCAATTGCTAAGATTCTTGTTCTTGTTTCTGGCTTAATATACTTTTAAAACTTCTACTAAACAGAGTTTGTTACTCTCCTGTAAAGCTTTAGTATTATTCATGTTTTATCAGCATGAAATGTTCGATATTATAATCATGTTAAGAAGGATATGGTTTTTTAGCTTTTTTTAAATTAAGTATTGGAATTTTAATATTTTTATGCAATTATAATTCCGTGAAGTTCAATTGAGTTTTATTTCTACCGTATTATTTATGTCAAATAGAAGCTTAGTTAGACGAATTAATCATATTGACAGAGAGCAAAGGGTTTAAGTGCGCAAAGTGAGTCGAAATTTATGTAGCTAGAAAGAAATGCAAATAAAAGCTAGAAAAGATGATTTCTTTTCTTGGGATTTGCTATGGAAGTAAATTGAAAGCTCTTCGCAATTTAAATTTGAGTTGGGTTTGAATTTGGGCAGGGATTATCTAATGCTCACGCAGACAGTTATAGAACGAGAGTGAAAGTGAGGGTAAGAGTTGGTTTGTATGCTCTGTGATTTTGAGCTAAGCTGGCTTGGCTTGACTTGACTTGACTTGACTCGGCTTGCCTTGGTTTGGCTTGGCTTAATGTGGACTGCTGCATCTGGGACAGTTTGAAGTGAATAAGACAGAAACAAATACAATTGGATACATTAGCGGTGGCGACCTAGCAACAACGTTACTCGGCTGCGCAGATGCTCAGATGTTATGATGCTGCCATGAGATCAGCGAGCCAAAAAATTTTCCAAAACAAACGTGCCAACAAAACGCGAAACTCAGGAGCCAAAAAAAACTTAAAAGAAAAGAGATAGAAAGAGACGGAAGTCAGAGTAGTAAAACAGGAAAGAAAGAGATAGTTGTTTTTCATTATTTTTATTGGTTTTTTCTATTTTGATTTTGTTTCTTTTTTTTTTTTTGTTTTATTTTATGGGCATCCCGAAATAGATTTGACCTATTTTCTAAAAAGCTACGCACGTTTCATTCCTTTTGATTTTTACTTCCTTTTGCTTCGCTACGCCTACCCGGCCTTAGGTTTGCTACCCAAATCGCTTCATCTTGCTCTTTCGCATGTATTTTAATGGGCGTATTAAGACGCCAACGTATCATAAATAAACAAAGTGTAGTATACTTGGATATATTTGAGAAAAATTGTTTAAAATGTTTCTTGTTTGCTTCGAAAATATTTTCGAATATTTATTTTCTTAAGGCATTTTTCGATGTGGAAAACGTTTCGGTCTTGAATTATGCCACAACTTAACAATCTTCCCAACTTGGGCTGGGCTGTGCGAGGGGTTTGTAGGGCACCCTCAAGTCGACTTTAATTGACTTTAAAAAATACAAAAAAATGCGCGCGTATGCAAATACACTGTACTGTCACATTTGGCTATATATGTGGCAGTTGAGGATACAGAAATAGCGCAACAGTAACAACAAATGCGAAATCAAATAGATATAGATACGCAGATATGGAGATATGTAGATATGGCACCGGCACACAAATAATCATATATATATATATATATATATATATATATATATATATATATATACATCTAGATACGCAGAGAGATACTAAAGAGATGCCGTTTTGTGTAGAAATAGCGCACGAAGTGTATTTATAGCACAGCAAAAAGTACATATAAGATACATAACACACACATTCATACTCACTCACACTCACACTCACACTAATGTAATGAGGCAATGCGTTGCCTCGTTGGCTTCACCAGCGTCACCCTTGGGCAAGGTGCAGGTTCTGCCGGAGCTCGGCCTGGCGAGCATAATTGTCCGGCTACTATGCATCTGCATCACGTTGTGAGGCCAGCTGAGGCGACATAAGCGCATGGCAAATTGCCTTCGAATTGTTATTGGATTTGTGCCCATTGTACAAAAAATCCATTTGCCAGCCTCATTAGCCGGCACATTTGGCCCACACACGCAATCCAAGACACAATCTGTTGCTCTCCTGCCGAACATTTGACTGCCCACAGAGCGACAGTTGGCCTAGCGGTGTTGCGGTTGGGATGATATACATACAATCATATATCAATCAATCTATCAATGAGCTCCCAGCTGTTCAGATACAGATACAGCTACTGACTCAGATACATCGATGCACAGAGACATTCGACAAATTTACGAGTTGACACATTTAATGGTTTCTCCCTGTTCGCAGTAGCTGATGCGGTTACATTGTGGATCTATGAAAAATTTTAGCTTAGTCGATGTAGTAATAAAAGAAGTGAGAACTTTGCTGTCGGGGTTATCCGACTAATTAGTAATTACCCAAAGTCTAAAGAACATCAAAAAGAAGTAAACTTACGGAAGGTTTGGCCACGTCCAAGGTAGGCGTGGATAAAACATTTTTGGTCTATCATAAGACAAGGTTTTCGGTAACTCCGGTGACAGCTCAGTGAGTGCTTGAATTGATTGTGAATTAGAAGCGCAATTTGTGCAAGTAATTTTAATTATCGTTATAGAATGTGTGTTATATATATCAACATTGCATTGATTAGAAAACCTTGATACTCTACTGTAGAGTAGATAAACTAATTCTATACCTATTTAGGCAGCCCATTAGAAAATATTCTCTTCTAAGCCATAGAGCCACTGTGACTGTACTATAAGTAAGTGTATTCAACTGTACTCTTCTTTATCTTTGTTGTTTTAATTATTCATTTTGTTATGTTTCTGTTGAGCTGTGGGAACGGGACGAGCATGGCACCTGTTTGGCCATTTCAGACGAGAGGGAGCTCAAGTAGCTGTCCAAATAATATATGCATATGTATCAGCTAACCGATCCAGTAGCACCCCGATCAGGCCATTCGAATAGAGCCAAGCGCAACGTATCCTATTTCAAACATAAGTGAGTAAGTAAGTGAGCAAGTGAGTATCATAGCCAACGGATCGGCTGATATTGCTGTTGCTGTTCTGTGAGACTGATGTGCATTACAGACGAACATAGGTGCCATCGGGTCAATTCAGCCGACTCTACCCATTATTGTCGCTTTTGTATATTGTCGGTCGTCACATGATCAATGCTCGAGCCGCTTGGCAATAGCCGTGCATACACAATATTACGTCACAGACGAATATATATAAATATGAGAAAGAGCAAGTGAGCCAGCCGGGAGTTATCGACTTGGATATACCCTGCAGCGTGGGATTTTGGTTGTTTTAGCTAAGGTATCCGAGGCTTGGAGATTGTTGCTTAGGCGTTGATGAAAAGGGTTACTGCGAAAGTTAAAAGAACCAATTTATAAGTCAAGTCTCTATAAGGAAGGAAGCATGTTTGCCTTGATGGATAAGCCATATACTTTATCGGCTCTGCCATGCATATTAGTTTTAGCTAATTGTTCCTAGACGAAATACTCGATTGAGCAGTTCAGTTAAGTCAGAGTTGCCTTTTAGGTATTTTGAGGGAAAGTAAAAGTTTTGATAACACATATAGGAAGGTAATTGATCGACATATGTACTCCTCATAAATATACATGTATAAAGACAAAGCTTAAAAAGACCCTAAGAGTGAAAGTTTTGCGAAGTTTTGAAACTGAAATAACAGAGGGAACGAGTGAGATAAGTAGAGACACAGATATATAGGCATACCTCTCGCTCTCTGTCTTCCTCTAACTTTTATAATTAACTTCTATTATTTTTCGTTACCATTACAAATCTCTTGTTCTATACGTTACACGTTTCTCGATAAACTTATAATGCCCTCTTAGAAGTGTATCAAATGCTAATAAGGTATATGCTCTGATGTTGCCCTTGAAGCGTCTCAACGATTTCAGTTGTATTGAGATTCCCGAACAAAATTTTGCAGAAAAACTTCGAAGGTTGAGAGGAAGAAGCTAGGTAAATCAAAAAAATTTCGCCGGAATCTTATCACAAAAGATAAATCTTTAGAAATTAATGCGTTAAGCCGCTTGGGTTGTAGGCAATAAAAGCATTATATAATACATAGATCAGCTTTCGATATGAACTGACATTGTCAAAATAAATGTCATATTAAGGCTAAATATAAAACAGAACTAAACTAATCCGGTACAAAATAATCCTTTTGAACGACAGTCTAAACAAGTGGCGGCATTGATCGACTATGGGAATGGGAAGTGGGATTGTGAGAATTGTGGGAATGAAATGACTGAGGCAATGGGAGGAGCATAATTAATCAGGATTATCTTAATCTATACTTTCAGTATATGAATCCTGAAGCTATTTATATTAAAGATATTTCGATTTATTGGTAAAGAGGAATATAGATACTTAAGCTTACAAACCTCTCGCAGACTACCCACGGTCAGACAGCACTACATATAGATTTAGATGGACCACGCCTACGCCTGCATCATCGGTACATTTTAACAATGTCTTTATAATCCATGTAGAGGGGCAAATGCGACTCATTAGGCTCAATTTAAAGAGTTATCAATAGATGTGATTATAGATCCATATACTATATGCAAAGACAGAAAGAATCTAAATGAATATAGTATGAGTATATTTGAGTTAACTCTTCTCCTGTTTCCTCTGCTTGCCCGTTGTGTACTCAGCTCATTCGAACTAATTGCGTGCACTTTGAAGGTGCTTTGAAATGCGTATTTAGGTTTGATTTATGAACATTGTGGAGACCGCAGTTCACATCATATAGGCTGATTTATGGTATATCTATTCTTGAGTTTGTTAACAAAAACACAACAACAAGAACAGCAATTTCAGACAAAAAGCTAGCAAAATCCATGTTTGAGCGTATCTGAACAAGCATCAGAGCAAAAATTAGGCAATTAATTTATAGCTCGAGTGAAGTTAGTCATAACTTTCTAAATAGTTAGATAGGCCCATTAGCAACACATACACATTAAGGCCTCGTGCTAAGTATATCTCATGCTTAGCTAAGTATATTTCTGGCAGCTGAGGTGTGTGCTCCAGTTTTCAAAAGATATTATCTCGTTGCGAAAGGGTATCCGAAAATTATACTCGTACCAGATCTGGGGCCATGTGTGATCAGATAAACATATACACACATATGTGCATGCAGATATATTTATATATTAAATAAAAGTAAATTTACATACGCACACAAACACACGCACGCGCACACACACAGCGGCAGTTTGTTTAATTTAAAAGCCGCAAAAACGAATAAAATACGCAAATCTAAAGCACACAGAAGCAAGAGGTTTTGCCTAGTTATATATATATCTAGGGAGTCTGGGATTTCTTATATCCGATCTGACCCAAAATAATTTCTATATAACTTTTTACGACAGATAATTCCGTTACATCTGACCTTACAAGAGCTAACATAAATGATATGGTATGTCATTGCTACGTCAACATATAAAGCATCATGTCGAATATGTGCAAGATTTCAAGATCATCAAATACAAGGCCATGGGCAATATTATTGGAAGAAGTAATAAGTAAGAATGCTACAGTCAAGATGGCTCGAATAGGAGATACCTTGATCCCTTCGAAGTGCCGATACTTCAAATATTCAATGCTTGCTTTACATACACATATATTGCAAGCAACAACACACACACACACACACACACACACACACACACACACACACACACACACACACACACACACACACACACACACACACACACACACACACACACACACACACACACACACACACACACACACACACACACACACACACACACACACACACACACACACACAGTGCCGACAATATGGAGGGAGGGGTATCGGCTGGATACCTTCAACCCGACAACATTCACGGAGGCCATCCAGGCTCTGGTTACATCTGGCAATGCTGAAGCCAGAGCTTGCCAAATGGTGTCCCAAATACAATACGCCTGCAAGGCTAGTATGCAACGACGCAAACAGTACATACGACACCAAGCGCCTATGTACTGGTGGACCGAGCATATAAGCGAAATACGGAGTATCTGCGTCCGCGCGAGAAGAAGCTATCATCGAGCCCGCGGAAGGCCTGCGTTTGCAGAAAAACAGCTAGCATACCAGGAAGCAAGACGGCAGCTGAAGAAAGCCATACGGTCTGGTAAAAGAGACTATTTTCTAGACCTATGCGACTCAGCCGAATTTGACCCATGGGGCAGAGCATACAAAACGGTGGTCAAAAAAATTTTGGAAATTTTGGTAGCTGCCAGGAAACTTCGACCCAACTCTGCGCCGGGCCCGGACGGGATACCCAACCGAGCACTGAAGTTGGCCATTGCCTTGCACCCAACAACGTTTACGGAGTTATACAATGCTTGTTTAACTCAGGAAACGTTCCCTGCAATCTGGAAGACCCAGAACCTGGTATTGCTACCAAAGGCTGGCAAACCACCGGAGGAGCCATCATCTTACAGGCCAATCTGCCTCTTGGACACCATGGGAAAGGTGTTTGAGAAATTGGTCTGCCTGAGACTGGAAGCTGCAATCTCGAGCGCAGGCGGTCTGTCCCCAAATCAATTTGGATTCCGGAAAGCCATGTCAACAACGGATGCACTGAGCAAAGTTGTTGGCCTCGCATCCTCCGCCATCCAAGGGGCCAGATGGAAGCACGGCTCGAAGCAGTATTGCATCATAGCGACCCTGGATGTGAAGAACGCATTCAATACAGCTAGCTGGGATATGATACTAGATGCGCTAGCACAATATAATATCCCTAAATATCTAAAAGAGATAATAAAGAGCTACTTCAGAGGAAGGACACGAATGAGGGCCCTCAAACCCATATAGTGTCAGCTGGAGTCCCACAAGGATCAGTCCTGGGGCCTCTTCTATGGAATATTATGTACGACGGAGTGCTGCGCCTGGAGCTACCAGCGGGGGCACACAGCATTGGTTTTGCTGATGATGTTGCAGTCGTCGCCATAGGAAAGGAGCTCAAGGATACCGAGGATATGTGCAGCGCAAGTATTAGTTGCATCCGAGACTGGCTGACAGGAGCTGGACTCGACCTCGCGGCGCACAAGACGGAGGTTGTCCTAGTCAGCAGTCGTAAAATAGTGGAAACGGCCCATGTAAAGATTGGCAGTATCAGCATTGCGTCAAAGAGGGCAATAAAGTATCTTGGGGTCATGTTAGACACAAGATTAACTTTCCGCGAGCACTTGGAATACGTGCATAAAAAAGCAGCAGATTCGTGTAGAGCCCTCTCTCGAATCATGCTAAATACGCGGGGACCAAAGCAACAACGACGCCTCCTTCTTATGAGCGTCATGAGGTCCGTCATCTTATACGCAGCGCCAATCTGGTCACGAGCAATGGCTACTCCCAGCTACAGCCGAGGTATTCGAGCCACCTACAAACTGAGCGCAATCCGAGTCAGCTGTTGTTTCAGAACAGTCTCTGATGACGCGGCGCTAGTCTTAGCCGGAATGCTTCCACTGGAGGACTTGGTCGCCGAAGCTGTGGAGCGGAGTACACAGGAGCCGGCACGCAGCTCTCGCAACGAAACCAGGGCGAACAGCATCACACGATGGCAAAGAAGATGGGACAACTCAACGAAAGGACGATGGACGTACATGCTCATCCCGGCGCTGGAGCCATGGCTAAATCGTAAGCATGGCGAGATTAATTTCTATCTTTCGCAGATCCTCTCTGGACATGGATGCTTCCGGAGCTACCTAAAACGGTTTGGCCACGACGACTCTGACGAATGCAACTGGTGCGGACAAGGACTGGTGGAAGACGCCAGACACTCAATCTTCGAGTGTGAACGCTTCCTGGTAGAGAGGCGTGGTCTAGAGGCAGCAGTGGGCCGCTCCATCAAACCGGAGAACCTGGTGGAGATCATGTTGGAGTCAGAGTCAGCTTGGAAGTTGATAAGCTCCTTCGCTGCCTCAGTCATGGTGGAGTTACGCAAGGTCGAGCGAAGCAGACGACATACCCCCCTGGTTTAAGATAGCGCAAAGCGCTTGCGAAGCAATACTTCACGGCAGTCCCGCAAGCATCGCGCGCTACTCTTAAACCCAATATAAATTCACTGTGTACCAAATTGTAAATAAAACGAATATAAAAAAAAAAAAAAAAACACACACACACACACACACACACACACACACACACACACACACACACACACGCCCTAATGAGGGAAGAGCTTGCCAGGCTGGTCAAGCTGCACAAGTCGGCGGAGCAGTTTTGCAACCGCAAAGTTAAAAACTGCGAGGTGCAGACCTCTCCCCAAAAAACTAGTGGGCACCTTAAGGCTGCCACCGCGATCGCGCCTTCAGGCAACAACACGCCCAAACGTTCGAGAGATGGGGCTTCTGAGCAACGGAAGACCCCTTCAAAAAAGCTTAGGCCCAACAAACCAAAAATGGGCGAAAAGGAACAAATTGCTGTCCCTGTCAATAATGAGGCAGGGCAACAGAGCAAGCCAGAGAACTGGACTGTGGTTAAAGGACGCAAACCGCAGCAGAAGCGACCCAGGACTGACGCGATCACAGTTTCTGGGGTGGAGGGCTGCAGCTACGCGGATATGCTAAGAGTCGTCAGAAGCGATCCGAGCCTGAAACACCTCAGTGGGGATGTACAGGGCATAAGGAAGACTGCAAAGGGAGATTTGTTGCTGCAGCTGAGCAAAAAGCCGGAGCATAGTGCAGAGGTCCTTCAGGAAGCTGTTGGCAAGGCCCTGGGCGAACGAGCGGTGGTTAAAACGCTGACCGAATCCGCGCAAATCGAGATCCGCGATCTGGACGAGCTAGCGAGCAAGGACGAGCTTATCGCGGCCATCAAAGAGACGCTGAACGATAGCTCGATCTCTGTCGGCGCAATTAAGTCGCTACGACCAGCCTACGGTGGCCAACAAAGAGCCACTGTCGTCCTACCAGTAGGCAAGGCTAGAACCTTGGTTGATCTCGCCAAGATCCGAGTTGGATGGGTGGTCTGCCGTATTCGCGCTGCGGACCAGCCTAAGCGTTGCTTCAAATGTCTGGACTACGGACATATCGCTGCAAACTGCAAATGCGACTGCGACCTGAAAGGTGCTTGTTTCAGGTGTGGAATAATGGGTCATGCCGCTAAAAACTGCGATAAACCAGCCAAATGCAGTCTCTGCGCCCGGAAAGGCGAAAAGTCGACTGACCACGCGGCAGGTAGTTTTAAGTGCCCGTCATACCGCGAAGCTGTCCGAAAAATGAAATGTTAGAGTTTCTACAGCTTAACCTGAACCATTGTATAGCTGCTCATGATTTGCTTGAGCAGACTATAAGAGAAAAGGCCATTGACTTAGCCATTCTGTGCGAGCCCCATCATTGTATGACCAGCTGCCCCAGGTCATGGGCTTCTGACACCAGTGGCAAAGCGGCGCTGTGGGTATGCGGCAACCCAGTGAATGGTCTAGCTAATGTCAAGTCATTCAATGGGTTTGTGCCCGCTCAATACGGCAGCATATGGATCTACAGCTGCTATCTGGCGCCCAGCATGCAGCTCAATGAGTTCACATCAGTGCTCGACGAACTTGCCGAGGATGCAAGAGGCCGGAAGGTTATCATAGCCGGGGACTTCAACGCTTGGGCCTTGGAATGGGGCAGCCATTCAACAAATGCCAGAGGTCGCACTCTACTAGAGATCTTTGCGACGCTGGATGTGGCTCTGCTCAACTCCGGACACGAGTTTACTTTTAGCCGGGCTGGCTATGGCTCCATAATCGACATAACTTTTGTCGCTTCGTCCCTTTTCCGCGAGGCAAAGTGGAGGATCAGCGATAGCTACACGGGCAGCGATCACTCCGCGCTATTGTTCAAAATCGGCGTACCAGTTGGTAGGGTGCCGACAATATGGAGGGAGGGGTATCGGCTGGATACCTTCAACCCGACAACATTCACGGAGGCCATCCAGGCTCTGGGTACATCTGGCAATGCTGAAGCCAGAGCTTGCCAAATGGTGTCCCAAATACAATACGCCTGCAAGGCTAGTATGCAACGACGCAAACAGTACATACGACACCAAGCGCCTATGTACTGGTGGACCGAGCATATAAGCGAAATACGGAGTATCTGCGTCCGCGCGAGAAGAAGCTATCATCGAGCCCGCGGAAGGCCTGCGTTTGCAGAAAAACAGCTAGCATACCAGGAAGCAAGACGGCAGCTGAAGAAAGCCATACGGTCTGGTAAAAGAGACTATTTTCTAGACCTATGCGACTCAGCCGAATTTGACCCATGGGGCAGAGCATACAAAACGGTGGTCAAAAAAATTTTGGAAATTTTGGTAGCTGCCAGGAAACTTCGACCCAACTCTGCGCCGGGCCCGGACGGGATACCCAACCGAGCACTGAAGTTGGCCATTGCCTTGCACCCAACAACGTTTACGGAGTTATACAATGCTTGTTTAACTCAGGAAACGTTCCCTGCAATCTGGAAGACCCAGAACCTGGTATTGCTACCAAAGGCTGGCAAACCACCGGAGGAGCCATCATCTTACAGGCCAATCTGCCTCTTGGACACCATGGGAAAGGTGTTTGAGAAATTGGTCTGCCTGAGACTGGAAGCTGCAATCTCGAGCGCAGGCGGTCTGTCCCCAAATCAATTTGGATTCCGGAAAGCCATGTCAACAACGGATGCACTGAGCAAAGTTGTTGGCCTCGCATCCTCCGCCATCCAAGGGGCCAGATGGAAGCACGGCTCGAAGCAGTATTGCATCATAGCGACCCTGGATGTGAAGAACGCATTCAATACAGCTAGCTGGGATATGATACTAGATGCGCTAGCACAATATAATATCCCTAAATATCTAAAAGAGATAATAAAGAGCTACTTCAGAGGAAGGACACGAATGAGGGCCCTCAAACCCATATAGTGTCAGCTGGAGTCCCACAAGGATCAGTCCTGGGGCCTCTTCTATGGAATATTATGTACGACGGAGTGCTGCGCCTGGAGCTACCAGCGGGGGCACACAGCATTGGTTTTGCTGATGATGTTGCAGTCGTCGCCATAGGAAAGGAGCTCAAGGATACCGAGGATATGTGCAGCGCAAGTATTAGTTGCATCCGAGACTGGCTGACAGGAGCTGGACTCGACCTCGCGGCGCACAAGACGGAGGTTGTCCTAGTCAGCAGTCGTAAAATAGTGGAAACGGCCCATGTAAAGATTGGCAGTATCAGCATTGCGTCAAAGAGGGCAATAAAGTATCTTGGGGTCATGTTAGACACAAGATTAACTTTCCGCGAGCACTTGGAATACGTGCATAAAAAAGCAGCAGATTCGTGTAGAGCCCTCTCTCGAATCATGCTAAATACGCGGGGACCAAAGCAACAACGACGCCTCCTTCTTATGAGCGTCATGAGGTCCGTCATCTTATACGCAGCGCCAATCTGGTCACGAGCAATGGCTACTCCCAGCTACAGCCGAGGTATTCGAGCCACCTACAGACTGAGCGCAATCCGAGTCAGCTGTTGTTTCAGAACAGTCTCTGATGACGCGGCGCTAGTCTTAGCCGGAATGCTTCCACTGGAGGACTTGGTCGCCGAAGCTGTGGAGCGGAGTACACAGGAGCCGGCACGCAGCTCTCGCAACGAAACCAGGGCGAACAGCATCACACGATGGCAAAGAAGATGGGACAACTCAACGAAAGGACGATGGACGTACATGCTCATCCCGGCGCTGGAGCCATGGCTAAATCGTAAGCATGGCGAGATTAATTTCTATCTTTCGCAGATCCTCTCTGGACATGGATGCCTCCGGAGCTACCTAAAACGGTTTGGCCACGACGACTCTGACGAATGCAACTGGTGCGGACAAGGACTGGTGGAAGACGCCAGACACTCAATCTTCGAGTGTGAACGCTTCCTGGTAGAGAGGCGTGGTCTAGAGGCAGCAGTGGGCCGCTCCATCAAACCGGAGAACCTGGTGGAGATCATGTTGGAGTCAGAGTCAGCTTGGAAGTTGATAAGCTCCTTCGCTGCCTCAGTCATGGTGGAGTTACGCAAGGTCGAGCGAAGCAGACAACATACCCCCCTGGTTTAAGATAGCGCAAAGCGCTTGCGAAGCAATACTTCACGGCAGTCCCGCAAGCATCGCGCGCTACTCTTAAACGAATATAAAAAAAAAAAAAAAAAAAAAAACACACACACACACACACACACACACACACGCTCAAGCACACGCTCTGCCAACTGCGCA
Organism: Drosophila peninsularis; assembly: GCA_035047485.1. Classification (NCBI taxonomy): domain Eukaryota; kingdom Metazoa; phylum Arthropoda; class Insecta; order Diptera; family Drosophilidae; genus Drosophila; species Drosophila peninsularis. The sequence continues at coordinate 130,048 of JAWNPN010000003.1, forward strand.
GTTGACGTAGCGACTGCGGTTGGGCTGCAAAACGCTAACGCTATTAAATGTTTAATAACTGTTTTTCTGGAAGGACTTTCTTATTCAAGGCATGATTATGTTATTCATATGTGTGTATGTGCCAAAGCACAAGTCTCTAGTATTTTAAATTCGTTTTTTGCAAATTTAGGGCGAAGGGGGCGTGGCATCCAAAATCCAAAATTACAAAATGTTTGTATTCACAACAGGTATCTACACAATGAATTTCATGTCCCTAGCTCTTACGGTACGCAAAAGCGAAGAAAATATATTGAATTTATCGATAACAAGAGAACGGGAAGAGTTATCGAACTTTTGAAAAAAAAACTCGTATGGCGAATGGTATTCAGGAGTATACATGTCAAATTTCAGCACTCTAGCTTCTGTGGTTAACAAGATCGCTGCGTTCACACAGACGGACGGACAGGGCTACATCAACTCAGCTCATCGAGCTGATCAAGAATATATATACTTTATGGTGTCTGCCACGTCTCCTTCTGCCTGTTACATACATTTTCACAAAAACATTATACCCTGCTTTCCCATTTTAATGGGCTCAGGTTATAACAAATAATGACAACTCGAACCTTAACTTATTCCACATGTATCTGTGAGTTCGTGTTCTGCGTATGTGTGTGTTTATGTGCATAGTTTGCTAGCTGCGCTAAAGCTTCCGTGTTTGATAAGCGGCGGTGCCGACGCAGACACGGGCGCAGACGCTGATGCTGACGTCGTCAGAGCGCCGACTTGGCAACATCATCACCTCGCCATGCACACACACTCACACATACAAATGTAAGTGTATACAGTCGTTGCATTAAAACAACATGTCCATTCCCGTTAGCGCTCAATGGGCCGCCTAGCGCCCTGCCCTTGACCATAATTTCGAAAATAATAGTATTTTGCTTTTCTATTTCAGACTCTGCAACTTTTGAGCGATTGTCGCACAAATTCAATCCCGCAATGATCAACTAGCGCGTTTTAACAATTAATATATGTATGTATATAATATAAAAATTATTATATATAATGGATACAGTGAAACTATTTGCATTAATTGATACAGCTGTTTGTCTTAGTCACTTTTTATGAAATATATATATAATATAATTAAAGTGAAGTCTGTTTACAGCACTCATTCACATTCTATACATTTTTATCAAACTTTACTTTCCCTTTTCAAACATTAGGCTAAGAATCGACTTAATAAATGCAATATATGAGCGACCCATCCATACTAGGTTTAAGATATCAGTGGATAAATGCTTAGAGAAGACTATCTTAATCTATCATTTGGATAGTTATCATAAAACTAACTTAACTTGAGTCTTGTTTCAATGCTGTCGTTACTTCTCGTCCATTCTGCTGAGCATACCCGATGCGCAATGAACACATATATAAACATATTAATGCTTTCGGCAAGGTCAGTGAAATTGACGTTATATATGCTCAAATAGCAATTTAATTGAATTCTTTCCAACAAAAGTTGTTCGGTTTTTTATTGTACCTTGAACACATTGAAAATGGGAATATGCGGTATAATGTTTTTCTGAATATGTATGTAACAGACAGAAAGAGGATTAGCAGACCCAATAAACTATATATATTCATGATCAGCAGCTAAATTGACAGAACCACGTTCATCTGTCTGTCCGTCCGCCCGTATGTCTGAGCGAGTCGATCTCAGAATCCGAAGTGGAGGTTCCTGTGTAGAACGGGCAGATCGAGCTTGTTTCCAAAAATGGATAACTATTTCCGTTTTAATGTTATCGATTAAAAACGAAATCTAAAGTCAATTATGAACTATGTATATATCTCCCATCATTAGAGCTAAAGTCTACAAATGTAAACATTTTTATTATATCGTGGATACCACCCCCACTTCCCCACAAATTTGCATAAAAATGTATTTAAAATACTAGTTATACTCTGATCCCATTGAAAAAATTGAAAGTAAAAAGTTATTAAACATTTAATTTCCACAACATAAGCCTCTTGCAGCACAAGCGCAGTCGCTACGTCAACTGCGCAGTTGGCAGAGCGTGTGCTTGAGCGTTCGTCTGTGTGTGTGTATGTGTTGCTTGCAATATACGTCCATATATGTAAGCCAAGCATAGAATATTTGAAGTATAGGCACTTTGCAGGTTCAGGGTATCTACTAGTCGAGCCGTCTCGACTAGACCACTCTTATTCGCTTTTCGTTTTAAATTTTCTGCTATTAAACTAACGGAATCTGTTGCTAGAGCAGAGGGCTGGGTGGGTGTTGCTGACAAGTACGCGGTCGCTGATAAGAAGTGGCGCCATCTAGCGACTGGGCAAGATAGAAGCAGGAAGAAGCAGGAAGACAAGAGATACGAAAGTAGCGGTTGAAAAACCGAAATGAAAGAAGAGATTTGTGTTTCGTTTTGTTCGTTTTTCGTGCTGCTGTTTTTATACCCTGAGCCCATTGAAAATGGGAAAATAAGGTATAATGTTTTTGTGAAAATGTATGTAACAGGCAGAAGGAGACGTCGCAGACCATACAAAATATATATTCTTGATCAGCTCGATGAGCTGAGTTGATATAGCCCTGTCCGTCTGTCCGTCCGTCCGTCCGTCCGTCCGTCCGTCCGTTTGTGTGAACGCAGCGGTCTCGTAAACCACAGAAGCTAGAGAGCTGAAATCTGACATGTATACTCCTGAACACCATACGTAGTACGAGTTTTTTTTTCAAAAATTCGATAACTCTTCCCGTTCTTTTTTTATCGATAAATTTCGATAACTTTTCGTCTCTTTTACGTACCGTAAGAGCTAGAGACACGAAATTCACTATGTAGATTCCTGTTGTGAATACAAACATATTGGATTTTGGATGCCACGCCCCCTTCGCCCGAAATTTGCAAAAAACCCATTTCAAATACTAGAGTCTTGTGCTTCGGCACATACACACATATGAATAACATAATTATGCTCTGAAAGTTTGAATAAAAAAATCTTGCTAGAAAAAAAGTTATTAAACATTTAATTTCCACAACATAAGCCTCTTGCAGCCCAAGCGCAGTTGGCAGAGCGTGTGTTTGAGCGTGCGTCTGTGTGTGTGTATGTGTTGCTTGCAATATATGTATATGTAAACTAAGCATAGAATATTTGAAGTATCGGCACTTCGCAGAGCTCAGGGTATCTCCTAGTCGAGCCGTCTCGACTAGGGCATTCTTACCTGTTGTTTTTGGGGTTTTGTTTGATGTTTGTTTGATGTAGCTGGATCGGAGTGGGGCAGCTAATTGACACTGCCAATGACAGTTGATAAGATACTCCAGCAGTCAGGCATTCAATGATGCAGATAAAGCAGCAGTCGACTACTATGTTCAAGCGACGCGTCGTCTATGTGAATTCCGAGTTGGTTGCGGAACAGCGTAAAATGGCAAAGAATTGGCAGGTAGTTGGAAAGCTGGCTACTCAGAAAAGATTCTAGGAACTATGTGCTAAACTCTTCACTTTTCAAGCAGATGAATGGCTTTGCATACACACACATGCATGTATATACCTGTGTGTACGACGTGTATGTGTGGGAACGAGTTTCATAATAGAAATACAAATGGTTCAGGTATATGGAATGGGATGAGTGACAACAATTATACGGCATGACACAGACAAAATGTCACAGCCAGAGCAGAGCAAAGTTGAAAGTCGCACAGCACAACCATCAACTTAGGTAGTTCACAGTCAATCTTCCAACTTAGCAATTGATGTCTGCGCATATAAATCATAAATGGAACAGCAGTTGGCCAGCCTGAACAATTACACCAACAATGGAGCGGACTGAGTCGAGGAACGCATCATCTGAAGTGGCTCACTAGACACAGCACAGCTAATGCCAACTGCTTAGCAATCGTATGTAGGAGGTACACATAAGTCCACGATACCCTGCGTAAGGTAACAAGTACAAATACGAACTGTGTCTAATGCTGCCTTCATCTCTATACATACATATATTATATTATATTACTGGAATGATTATCTTATCTTATCTTTGTTGTCTAGTGATCCATTCTCTCACTCATTTACATAGATCAAATATTAAAGAAAACTCTAGCTTCTAGACGGTAGACGGTATTAAAGACTGAAGACTGTTGTAGAGTCGCAATAGGTATGATTACATACAATCGGGACTGGCCAACTACCAAATACTCTGCGCAAAGGACTGTTAGATAAAGAAATAAGAATAGATAAGACTACGACCCCTTCTATTGGTTGCATGCAATTTCCCAAATAATTTAAAAAGTGTTGTATTAAATATATAATTTTTGAGAGTATTGCGGAAATTGCCCATTTAATAATGACCATTAATAATAATTTAGCTGTAATAAAGTGTTGATGGTGATCATGATCATGATCTATATTGAAATGATTCAACAAATTAAATGAATGTGGACCACGGCTTGAATTTGAGTTGATAGTGTCCAAAATTTATTTTGAGTGATATGGCCTTATCCATTAAAACATATAGTCGATCTCCAGAACGATTTAGATATATGTATGTAGTATATATGATAGTTAATATCTCCTTTAATCGATTAATCGCTATGCAGAACCGTATCGATCGATGAATCATTTTTGCACTTCAATAGAGCAGGCATAATTGTGTGTGTGTCCGGTTATTGGTAATTAGCCAAAGTGTTATGTGCATTGGGTTAACTCGGCGATAAAGGCCTCAGTGGTCGAGCGACGACCCAAACATGAAACGGAAGTTGTTCAATATGCGTTGCTCGTTGCCCGTGGCCCGGTCAACGGCGCGTGTCCACAATGGAGGTACGAGCGCATGAAATTTACCAACAACCGCCACCAGCACGACAGCCATCAGCACCTGCTGCTGCCGCTGCATTTGCCAGAAAGTTGATTAAAAACTATTTAGGCCTATTTGACGGGTCGCAACAGGTGTCTGCCGCACAGCCGTAGCGCATATGATAATTGAAAAGCGCATTTAAAACCGGAGCGACTAGAACGCAATTTTTTAATATTGTTTATACTATTTATTACTTTTGTTGGTTTTGTTGACTCTGTTAATCAGAAACTATATGAATCCATATAGTTTATATATATTTGTATATATATATATATATATATATATATATATATATATATATATATATATATATATATATATATATATATATACAATATATATATATATATATATATATATATATATATATATATATATATATATATATATATATATATATATACTACGAAAATCATTTTGCGGCGCATTTTTTTGGAGCGAGTTTTGGAGCCTTCAGCTTGTTGGCAATAAGCTGATTCCCAGATACGCAATATCACTTTATAGCTCAGCTGTATAACAAATTTAACTAAACTCGCTTAGCAATCATCCGACTTTTATTGATCGTCAATTCAGCTAATCAATTGGGTGTTCAACGTGCCGACAGTTAGTCTACTGTTAGACAAAACTATTCGAGTCCGACAGGTTTTCTTATCGGCAAGTTTTACAAATGTATCTTGGAATCACATCATGAAATAGATCAAATGTATATTAAAAGCAAGTAAGAAAACTATAGTCGGTGGCGCCCGACTAGAAGATACACTGAACCCAGCAAAGAGCCGCTACTCCGCGAATTCTGTTTCTGTTATATGAATGTGCATCACAAGCAACACATACATACACACACAGACTCACGCACAAGCAGACGCTCTGCCAACTGCGCAATTGACGCCTATGATATGATATAGCCCGTCCGTCCGAAGCTAGAATACCATACGCAGTACGAATTTTTTTTTTCAAAAATTCGATAGCTCTTCACGTTCTCTTTTTATCGATAAATATCGATAACTTTTCTTCTCTTTGCGTACCGTAAGAGCTAGAGACATTAAATTTACTGTGTAGATGCCTGTTATGAATACAAATATTTTGTAATTTTTGGATTTTGTATGCTACGCCCCCTTCGCCATAAATTTGCAAAAGGCGAAGGGGGCATGACATCCAAAATTAAACAAAAATCAAAATTGTATTAAACACACATAAGATTAAAAACAAAATTTTAACACTCTAGCTATAAAGACGAATTAGATAGAATTTTATAGCTGATTTATCAATTAAAAACGAAATCGATATTCAGATTTAAAATTCTATATTAAAACGGGATGTGTTATCGAATTTTGACAGGGCTAAATCGACTCGGCTTGTCTCCCTGCTGACCAAGAATATATATACTTTATGAAGTCTGCCACGCTTCCTTCTCCCTGTTACATACATTTCAGCAAAACCATTATACCCTGATTTCCCATTTTCAATGGGTTCAGGGTAAAAAAAAATTATTGTAATTGTAAAAATTAACTTCGATTTAAGATCTGATTATTCAACAGCAAATACTTTTCTGTGTTATAATATGCTGAATTAAGCCAAGAATGTAGCTTCCTTATACTCAATCACAGTACAAACTCAGTTGCAGTTACTTCAACACACACTTGAGTCGATTTTCCAGATTGATAATAGAAAGTTAAGAGAAGCCGTAAGGCTGATAGATTTTCCCAACATGCCACGCTTCCTTGGGAAGAGAAAGCAACATCTTAAGATTTAATTAATTGAGTTAACTTATATTATATGTCTTTCAGTTTAGTATTATTATTTCGTTGCGGTAGAGCTTAGTTTGAAACCCTGCCAATTGATTTTTCTCCGTTTTTCAGGAGATGACCCGTGCCGACCGGCTTCGATAGAGGGAGTCTTTAGCAGTTGAGCGAGGCATTGCTCACGTGTCTGCAATCATTTTGAGATTAGGAAGAAGTTTTTTCGTGGACATATTTTTTTGAGCGGTGAAAGCACAAAATGCAGCGTTTGTCAGAGCAGAGGGTGGCGATTAAATTCTGTGTGAAACTCGGTAAATCTACGACAGAAACGTTTGATGTGATCAAGTATTTACTGATCGCAGATAATACTTTAGCGAAAAGTGGCGTATTTCGGTGGTCCAGGAATAGCTTGCCGATGCAGGCCGTGCTGTAAAACGCTCCATTGTGACTCAGGTGCGCAAAGTTTTGAGCTCAGATCATTGTGTGAGTGTGAGTACTCGTTCTATTGGCCAGATGTAAGTGTACAACAAACTGTGGTTCATGACAGAACATTTTAACATGAATAAGATGTGCTCGAAGATGGTGCCTTCAGTGCTTACTGACGACCAGAAGTTGCGGCGAGTGGAAGTAAGCCAATAAATTTAGGCAAGCATACCAACGCTTCCCCAGCCATTCTACTCTCCGGATTTGGCCCGCACGGACGTCTTTTTCTTTTCTCGACTGAAAAAACCAATCAAAGAAATGTAATTTGAGACGACAGAGGGGTTTGTGCAGGTATCACCGCAGCTTTAAAGACTATTCCGCAGAATGCTCACTGTGACGCCTTCAATGCTTGGCAATGTCATTGGTAGCAGTGTATCGACGCTGAAAGAAACAATTTAGAAAGTTTCGGTACAATCTTAACGATTGCTTCAATACTTTTTATACCCTGAGCCCATTGAAAATGGAAAATAAGGGTATAATGTTTTTGTGAAAATGTATGTAACAGGCAGAAGGAGACGTCGCAGACCACACAAAGTATATATATTCTTGATCAGCTCGACGAAGTGAGTTGATATAGCACTGTCCGTCTGTCCGTCCATCCGTCCGTCCGTCTGTGTGAACGCAGCGATCTCGTAAACCACAGAAGCTAGAGAGCTGAAATTTGACATGTATACTCCTGAATACCATACGCTATACGAGTTTTTTTTCAAAAATTCGATAACTCTTCTCGTTCTCTTTTTATCGATAAATTTCGACTTTTCGTCTCTTTTACGTACCGTAAGATCTAGAGACATGAAATTCACTGTGTAGATGCTTGTTGTGAATACAGACATTTTGTAATTTTTGGATTTTGGATTTGGCGACTTCGCGCCAACTTTGCAAAAAACTCATTTCAAATACTAGAGACTTGTGCTTCGGCACATACACACATAATAACATAATCATGCCCTGAAAGATTGAATAAAAAAGTCCTGCTAGAAAAAAGTTATTAAACATTTAATTTTCCACAACATAAGCCTCTTGCAGCCCAAGCGCAATCGCTACGTCAACTGCGCAGTTGGCAGAGCGTGTGTTTGAGCGTGCGTCTGTGTGTGTGTGTGTATGTGTTGCTTGTGATGTACATACACATAAAAGAAACCTAATTCGGGGAATAGCGGTGCTTCGCAGGGTTCAGGGTGTCCCCTAGTCGGCCGCCACCGACTAGAGTTTTCTTCCTTGTTTTCTGGATGGACTTACTAAATTAAACTTTCAGCGCGTGATTATGTCATTGCTATGTATGCATATGCCAAAGCACAAGTCTCTAGTATTTGAAATACGTGTTATGCAAATTTAGGGCTATTCACTAAACTCCAAAAAAAAAAATTCAAGTCTCTAGCTCTTCTAGATGCTGGATCAACGCGTTCAAATATACGGACAGGCGGACAGACAGACGGACCGGTCTAAATCAATTCGTCTTGTCTCCCTTATCAAGAATATTTATACTTTATGGGTCCTGCCACGCCTCCTTCTGCCTGTTACATACTTTTTCACAAAAACATTATACCCTGATTTCCCATTTTCAATGGGTTTAGGGTATAATAAGTAATGCTGCTCTGGTGAAGACTGCTCGACTTAGAGGTACCTTTAATCCTGAGAAGAACCGACATTCCAAACATGCCATGCTCATTTAACTATTTGCAAACAATATTTGGTAAGATCGCCCTTTTGAGCCTTTTGGGAAAACTACCCGCCTCATGTTTCGGGTCATTATCTTGGTACACCCCAAAAATATGTGCTTGTATGTACATATGTAATCAACGAAATCTGTATTTTCAATTAAACTATTTTTAAGCTGTCCAAACTTCCGATGCAAATTTCTATTTCGAATAGTTTAGTTCAATGTCATCTTGTATATATATATATATATATATATATATATATATATATATATATATATATATATATATATATATATATATATATATATATATATATATATATATATATATATGTGTATGTATTGAAATCTATGTATTAAGTCTACTCTATCATTCATCCGGCTTTGACACTCTGCTCAGATGATGGGCGCCGCTTTGCATCGCCCACTTTGAGAATGGCCAATTGCTTATATACAGCACACGTATACTGGCAGCACATACACACACAGCTGGTGTATTACTAATGTGGGGGCAAACAATTTGGCACCAACTACACACAATAAACGTAGAACGGAAAGGCCAAAAAGCTAGCACCATATGCGGATCGACTGCCGGCCCAGCATTAAGTTGTTGGCCATTTGAGGCAGCATAGATGGCAAGGGCCTTTCAATTGGCATCCGACGTCGTCGTCGTCGTCGGGAGGAGCCAATGTACCTGAAATTGACAGTGGAAACTGCGTCTGAGCCTCGTGCGCAGCATTTAAGTGTCGCTATCGAACGTTCTAAAACTGGCAAATGTTGAAGCATTTGAATTGCCAGCACAGACTTGGCTCAAAAGTAATGAATGGAATTCCGCAATACCAAAACCAAGACTAAGACACAGCCAGAGAGAGTCATGCATACATAATGCTCGCTTGGAAATATTTATCGTTAAGCTAATTATAAAGAAAAGCAAATCAAATTAAATTGACAAATTGTTGGGCAAAAGCTGCTACAACTGTAAGTCGGCTCTCTGTGTGTGTGAGAGTTTTAGTATTTTAGCTGAACACGCATATGCTAAGAGTTTTTTATGTGAATGAAATCAGACAATGAATGAACACCAGTAGGGCAGCAGCAACAGCGGCAGCAGTAGTAAACTGAATGCTGTCAATGTTTACTATGCGGGGCAGCCACAAACAACAAACATTTCGAAGAGGGGCACGCACATAAAAGGAGCGCAGTCAAGTTAATGATCCGCATAGGCAGCGACGCATATTGTTGTGGGCGTAAGTTTTAGTCATTCTCTAATTATACCCTGATCCCATTGAAAATGGGAAATCAGGGTAAATTGGTTTTGTTGAAATGTATGTAACAGGGAGAAGGAGGCGTGGCAGACCCTACCCCACAAAGTATATATATTCTTGATCAGCTCGACGAGCTGAGTTGATATAGATCTGTCCGTCTGTATAAACGCAGCGATCTCGTAAACCACTGAAGCTAGAGAGCTGAAATTTAACATGTAGACTCGTGAATACCATACCCATTACGAGTTTTTTTTTCAAAAATTCGGTAACTGTTGTAATAAAATCAAATCAAAACACTTCATGGAAAAATAATTATTTTAAAATATTTTAATACTTTTATTATAATATTCAACTTTCAACAAATTAATTTAAAGTCCCAGATATTTCTTTCTAAAATATAAAATTTATTCTTCTCAGCTAGGCTTAGTGGAATGACAACCAGTTTGTTTTATGGTAAATGATTGCTAAGCCGATGCATTTAAAGGGTATCATTTAACTGTATTAGTTGAAAACAACCTCAAAATAGCTGTGCATTGTTATTAATGGTCCATGTAAATAGCCGTTTGTACAGCCAGTGTGATTACAGGGTATTAAAAGTTTGCAACACGTGTGGTTGCGTGTGTGCGCCTCTCAGTGTGTGCGCTAGTATTAGCTAAACTGCGTATAAATTATAACAAGCAAGAAAACTCTAGTCGGTGGCGCCCGACTAAGGGATACCCTGAACCCAGCGAAGAAACGCTATTCCGCGAATTCTGCTTCTATTTTATGCATGTACATGACAACCAACACATACACACACACAAAGACGCACGCACAAGCACACGCTCTGCGAACTGCGCAGTTGACGTAGCGACTGCGCTTGGGCTGCAAAACGCCTATGTTGTGGAAAATTAAATGTTTAATAATTTTTTATACCCTGAGCCCATTGAAAATGGGAAATCAGGGTATAATGTTTTTGTGAAAATGTATGTATTAGGCAGAAGGAGACGTCGTAGACCCCACAAAGTTTATATATTCTTGATCAGCTCGATAAGCTGAGTTGATATAGCCCTGTCCGTCTGTCCGTCCGTCCGCCCGTCTGTGTGAACGCAGTTATCTCGTAAACCACTGAAGCTAGAGAGCTGAAATTTGACATGTAGACTCGTGAATACCATACGCTATACGAGCTTTTTTCGATAACTCTTACCGTTCTCTTTTTATCGATACATTTCGATAACTTTTCTTCTCTTTTGCGTACCGTAAGAGCTGGAGATATGATATGTTGTGGAAATTAAATGTTTAATAACTTTTTTTCTAGCAGGCCTTTTTTTTCAAACTTTCAGGGCATGATTATGTTATTCATATGTGTGTATGAGCCGAAGCACAAGTCTCTAGTATTTGAAATGCGTTTTTTGCAAATTTAGGGCGAAGGGGGCGTGGCATCCAAAATCCAAAAATTAAAAAATGTCTGTATTCACAACAGGAATCTACATAGTGAATTTCAGGTCTCTAGCTCTTACGGTACGTAAAAGAGGAGAAAAGCTATCGAAATTTATCGATAAAAAGAGAACGGGAAGAGTTATTGAATTTTTGAAAAAAACTCGTATAGCGTATGGTATTCAGGAGTATACATGTCAAATTTCAGCTCTCTAGCTTCTGTGGTTTACGAGATCGCTGCGTTCACACAGACGGACGGACGGACGGACAGACGGACAGGGCTATTTCAACTCAGCTCATCGAGCTGATCAAGAATATATATACTTTGTATGGTCTGCGACGTCTCCTTCTGCCTGTTACATACATTTTCACAAAAACATTATACCCTGATTTCCCATTTTCAATGGGCTCAGGGTATAAAAAGAAACAAGTTTCCGCCGTTCTTCGGCGCTTGTCGTTGCCAAGAGACCGCCACCGACAACGGGCAACGGGCAACGGGTAGCCGGTAGCGGGTAGCGGGCAATGAGTAACCAAAAATCCAAAATGGAAATCAATATAAACGCTGGACGAGATGAATGAACATTGGGAGGGACACGATCGAAGCAAAGGCTGGGAGGTCTGGGAGCTGTTAGCAGGCAGCCTAGATCCTTTTCTAAGGCGGGCAGACGTGGTGTTTATTAATGTAGTTCAGTTGCGTGATTTGTGGGGACCGCACGCATTGCTGCTGTGTCGCCCAAGTTTGACACACAGCCGGGAAGTTTTTCGCCTGCCACCAGCAGCCATGAGGCCGGACGGGTGCTATCAGCGACAGATCAATTTACGTAAGCTGAGGTAAGCGATAACGGCTATGACAATGATTTGATGTTTAGATGATCCACAACATGGCAATGGCCCTGGCTGAGTGCGTGCGTGTTTCAAATTTAAATGAATGGAACCGAGCGCAGAGCTCGAGTGAGATTGGACCTGAATAGATCCACACATATGTACATATGTGCATATGTTGAGGCAAAGGCCACATGTCTAAGTACACATAGGATGGGCATTATTTCAATTCGAATTTTGTATACATTTTTATACCCTGAGCCCATTGAAAATGGGAAATCAGGGTATAATGTTTTTGTGAAAATGTATGTAACAGGCAGAAGGAGACGTCGCAGACCATACAAAATATATATTCTTGATCAGCTCGATGAGCTGAGTTGATATAGCCCTGTCCGTCTGTCCGTCCGTCTGTGTGAACGCAGCGATCTCGTAAACCACAGAAGCTAGAGAGCTGAAATTTGACATGTATACTCCTGAATACCATACGCTATACGAGTTTTTTCAAAAATTTGATAGCTCTTCCCGTTCCCTTTTTTTATCGATTTATTCCGATAACTTTTCTTCCCTTTTGCGTACCGTAAGAGCTAGAGACATGAAATTCACTGTGTAGATGCCTGTTATGAATACAAACATTTTGTAATTTTTGGATTTTGGATGCCACGCCCCCTTCGCACCAACTTTGCAAAAAACGCATTTCAAATACTAGAGACTTGTGCTTCGGCTCATACACACATATGAATAACATAATCATGCCCTGAAAGTTCGAATTAAAAAGTCATGGTAGAAAAAAAGTTATTAAACATTTAATTTCCATAGCATAAGCCTCTTGCAGCCCAAGCGCAGTCGCACGTCAACTGCACAGTTGGCAGAGCGTGTGCTTGAGCGTGCGTCTGTGTGTGTGTATGTGTTGCTTGCAATATACGTACATATATGTAAACTAAGCATAGAATATTTGAAGTATCGGCACTTCGCAGGGCTCAGGGTATCTCCTAGTCGACCCGTCTCGACTAGAGCATTCTTACTTGTTCTATAATTATTCATAGAAATCAAAAAAGAATATGATGTGATTTGAGATGGAAATTATTATTTAAACGAAACCTTTGCCTTAATGGCATTTCGTTTCTAAACACTTGCTTACAGAATGCTGATTATTTCTACTATGTTTAGTTTTATTTCTTTTCAAACTAGGAATTGGCTGTTTATAGATTTTCATTAGCTGGTATCACATAGTCATATAGTTATTCAAATAGATTGACTGCAGAGATCGTTAAAAGTCTGTGATCTGGTTTGCAGGCATATGTACATATGTACATATATGTATGATATAGTGACATATGTATGATATAGTGATCTGCCTTGACTTTGACAAATTGAATCATCTGTACCAGGTTACCAAAAATAAACCGAGCGACTGCCGTGTCCGCGGACATAAAGATTTTGATAAGGTTAATAAATAATCTATTAGATTAAACGACAACTCGTGCGAGTATAAATATACATAAACAAGCATCGTATCATCTCTGGTTAACAAGTGGAAATGTCAGCTCCATCAATCGAAATGTTGTACAAGAAAAACTCAAACAGAACCAGTAAGAAAACTCTAGTCGGTGGCGCCCGACTAGGAGATACCCTGAACCCAGCGATGAACCGCTATTCCGCGAATTATGTATCTTTTATATGTATGTACATCACAAGCAACACACACACACAGACGCACGCACAAGCACACGCTCTGCCAACTGCGCAGTTAACGTAGCAACTGCGCTTGGGTTGCAAGACGCCTATGTTGAGGAAAATTAAATGTTTAATAACTTTTTTTCTAGTATGACTTTCTTATTCAGGGCATGATTATGTTATTCATATGTGTCTATGTGCCGAAGCACAAGTCTCTAGTATTTGAAATGCGTTTTTTGCAAATTTACTGGGAAAGAGGCCTGTTACATACATTTTCATAAAAACATTATACCCTGATTTCTTATTTTCAATGGGCTCAGGGTATAAAAAGAAACTAGCTAAGCCGGCCATAAATCTAGACAAATTTCAAATATTTCAGGCTCAAGTTAAAAATTGATTCATCTTGCTGCTGACGAATCCAGCTGGTGGCGATCGCTGATTGTTTAATTGGTTCATATGCAAACATTCACATATGTATGTATGTATGTATATATCCCCGACATGAGTATATATGTATATACCCCTATGGTTCAATTGCCTCAAAGACAGACTGAGATGAGATCAATGGCTGCATTGAGTTGGAGCTCTAATGCCCTGTGTGCGTAGACTAACATGCATATTCAAATTGTTAGAGCCGAGTATATTGACCCAAGTTCGTAGGTCTCTGATTCCGTGCAGCTTAATCTATAGGTCTAGCCAATATACCATGACTAACTCATTAACATTACGTATACGTAATGTTGAATGGCGTAATTTATCTATGCTAGGGTCGGTTGCGTCGATCGCTTGACAGTGTTGGCGTCGCTCTCTAATAAGAGTAATTTATATGTATGTATGTACATTCTTATGCCTGGATTACCATATAATTAGACACACACGCACAGGCAGAGGCACACACACACACACCCACATATAGATATATATATATAAATATATATATATATGAATGTCTGAATGTACACACTGGAATGTTTCTTGACACTGAACTTATATCGCGAATTGAGTGTGTAGCAAAGTTTGTTCATAATGTTTTTGTTTCCTAGTATACCCTGTGCTCATTAATGAATAGCTGCTTTGCGGGTATAATGTATGAGAACGAATTTATGTTACAGCTGAAAGTGTTGGTTATCTACTAAGCATCCATTGGTATCGATTTCTAATACGCACTCGTCTTGATGCCTAGAAATTAATTCAAATTAATGATCTATATACATATGTATGTATTATGTATCTGTTGTTATTTTTGTTTATAGCCAGAACGCATTGAAAATGGGATAATAGTTTGGTTAAAATGTATGTAACAGACAGAAGGAGGCGCGGCAGACCCCATATGTATCATTAGCTGGAGGAGCTGAGTTGATTTGGCCCTGTCCATCTATCCGCTTGTCTTAACTCATAGCCTGAACTGAAATCGATCACATAGCCTATAAGAGCTATAGACTGAAATTTTTGTTGGATATTATTGTGTAGAATTATATCTCGTACATCTTTGGAGCCAGAATCTAAAAATTTTGTTTCTTGTTATGCGCTGAGCCCATTGAAAATGTGAAAAAGTCTAATGTTTTTGTGAAAGTGTATGTAACAGGCAGAAGGAGACGTCGCAGACCCCACAAAGTATATATATTTTTGATCAGCTCGATGAGCTGAGTTGATGCAGCCCTATCCGTCTGTGTGAACGCAGCGAACTCGTAAACCACAGAAGCTAGAGAGCTGAAATTTGACATATGTATATATTCGTGAATACCATACGCAGTACGAATTTCGTTTTTTTTTTTTCAAAAATTCGATAACTCTTACCGTTCTCTTTTTATCGATGCATTTCGATAACTTTTCTGAGTAGATTCCTGTTATAAATACAAAGATTTCGTAATTTTGGATTTTGGATGCCACGTCCCCTTCGCCCGAAATTTTCAAAAAACGCATTTCATATACTATTTCATATACATATACACACAAATGAATAACATAATTATACTCTGAAAGTTTGAATAAGAAAGTCCATCCACAAAAAAAGTTATTAAACATTTCATTTTCCACAATATAGGCGCCTTGCAGCCCAAGCGCAGTCGCTACGTCGACTTCGCAGTTGGCAGAGCGTGTTCTTGAGCGTGCATCTGTGTGTGTATGTGTTGCTTACAATATATGTATGTATGTGTAAACTAAGCATTGAATATTTGAAGTTTCGGCACTTCACAGGGCTTAGGGTATCTTCTAGTCGAGCTGTCTCGACTCTTACTTGTTTTATATGTACTTATGTACATATGTATGTATAACTTTGATTTCTGTTATATTTTCGACACTTGCATAGAAGCTAGTAAGTTTGGAATATCGGCTCATATCAGGGTTCAGGGGATCTCCTAGTCGAGCAGGCTCGATTAGAGAACTCTTACTTGTTTAGTTTTTGTTTTTTTTTTTTCTACTGTTTTGTTTTTCCGCTGTCGAAATTGTATGTATCATTTATTATTAACTTTTAACTGATCTCTCAAGTGGAAGTTTGATTTCTGCTAAATCAGCAAAACTTATGGCGTTCCTTCAAGTAGGCCCCCAAGTCCAAGTAGTTTTTGTTTGAACAAGGCATCCACACACAGAAGCCGATAGTTTTTCAATGCGCAGCAAAGAGTCCCATTCACTCCGCTCAACTGTGTGTGTGTGTGCTTAAGCTGAAATTCTTGAATTAAAAAAATTTTTCTTAAATAAAAAAAAAAACACATATAAAAAAAATAAAAGGCACGCATAAAGACGGGTTCTGGGAACTCTACAGCGCCAACCGAAAAACGCCAGCCACACCAAGAGCTTACAACTACGAAATACCCTCGACTTGTCCTAGAACTAGTACCAGTGCCTGTATCTCTATCTGCATCTGTATACATATGTATATGTATATATAACGCTGTAGTTCCCAGAACTCGTCTTTGTATCTGATTTGACTGAGACTGAATTTATAGAATAGACTTAAACGAATTGACGCAGTTTGATATATGTATCTTCGCATAGAGCATATGTTTGAGTGTGTGTTTTTTAAGTGTGTACATTACAATTGTGTACAGGGTATACATACAACAAATTAAAACAATTAAGAGTGCTCTAGTCAAGACGGGTCGACTAGGAGATACCCTGAGCCCTACGAAGTGCCGATACTTCAATTATTCTATGCTTAGTTTACATATATGTACGTATATTGCAAGCAACACATACACACACACAGAAGCACGCTCAAGCACACGCTCTGCCAACTGCGCAGTTGACGTAGCGACTGCGCTTGGGCTACAAGACGCCTATGTTGTGGAAAATTAAATGTTTAATAATTATGTTATTTATATGTGTGTATGTGCCGAAGCACAAGTCTCTAGTATTTGAAATACGTTTTTTGCAAATATTGGGCGAAGGGGACGTGGCATCCAAAATCCAAAACTTACAAAAACTTTGTATACATTACAGAAATCTACACAGTGATTTTATGTCTTTAGCTCTTACGGTACGCAAAAGCGAAGAAACGTTATCGAAATTTATCGATAACGGGAAGCGTTATCGAATTTTTGAAAAAAAAACTCGTATAGCGTATGGTATTCAGGAGTATACATGTCAAATTTCAGCTCTCTAGCTTCTGTGGTTTACGAGATCGCTGCGTTCAAACAGACGGACGGACGGACGGACGGACGGATGGACGGACAGACGGACAGGGCTATATCAACTCAGCACATCGAGCTGATCAAAAATATACATATATACTTTGTGGGGTCTGCCTCTTACAAAAACATTATACCCTGATTTCCCATTTTCAATGGGCTCAGGGTATAAAAAAAAGTGCGTAAATTGCGACGACAGACCTAAGACGTGATACAGATACAGATACAGTCTTTCACAGTGCAGATAAAAAGATACACTCACACACAGATACAGATGCGTATAAGTGATCATATTGTACATTTAGAGTAGCTACGCAGCTAAGGCAAACGCAAGTATGTTAAACTTTTGGACACCTCTCAGACCCCTCCGCAGCTGAAATCGCACACACTCACACGTACACCTCCAGCAGTTTGCCGATAAGCATACAAACAGACATACGAGGGCGGTCCCAGAAGTAGCCGACCTGCCGAGTAAAAGTTGATACTCCATGAAACAGATCTTTTAAGTTTCACCGGATAGCGTTGTTTAGCGTTTCAAGTAGAGCCATCGACTATTAACGAGCTCAGTGAATTTACAAATATGGGAAACATTGTTCACCGTTATGTAATTAAATATTTTTAATGCAGTAGGTATAGGTCAGGTACTGCTGGCACCGCCCTCGTACATATGTATATTGCCAGAAAGGGAAAACCTGAATTGACTACATCAGCAGCTACAACAACGACAACAATAAACACAAAAGCAATGTGTAGAAGAAGCAGAAGCTAAACAGAGAGCGCAAAAAAGACTAAAAAAAATCTCATATTATTTTGGCCTTCAAAATTTTTGGCGGGCAATGAACCAACAACAACAGCGCGTACCAACAAAGTTTCCGAACGGGTGGTGGGGAAGAGGGCGTGGCAACGACAGCGGTTGGGGCAGAGACAACAGCCAAAGCAGCTCACAAAGGCACGATCGAGACGACGATCGTTGGATGGTTGGGTGAGGTAGGGGGCTACGTAGAACGCGGCTTCAATGTATGTGTGTCCATGACTTGCATGGCACTCAAGCCAGGCGCATGTTGTCTGCATGTGTGTGTGTGCCCTTCTTTCTCCTTCTGGTACTCTCTCTGTCTTTCTCTATCTGTGTGGGTGTATGTGTGTGTTTGTATATCTAACTAATATGGCCCCGCCCCAACGCCAAGTGGCAAGTCGGCAAAGCTGCAATCGCTCCACTGTCTGCCCCCACCTATCCTAGCTCCATTCATCCGCAGCTGCCGCAACCCATCTGCCCTCTGCGCACTGTTCAAACAGTGTCGCCAAACATGCAGAGCACACAAGAGACACAGAGCGACAACAAATGTTGACACAGTAAATTTTGCATAAAATTTGTACCGTTTTTCCCACTTTTTATTTCACTTTTTTTCCCAGATAGACTAAATATATGTATGTATGTACGTATATGTGGTATATATGTAGATACATGTACAATGTATGTACATACGTGGAGAGACATGTACATATGTTGGCACTGGATGGGTCGCGAGGAGCGAGCGTGGATCATGGGTCAGCAATTTAAGCGTTAATTTGTTATATTAGCAAACAGACTAGACGTGAATTATGGCGCCTACTATCAACAATTATGTATGCCAAGGCATCAGTTTAGATAGTGTAATATCCACTAAGATAGTTACTCAATTTTGCCCGTAAATAAATAAATTCAACAATGACTTTCACGTGCACGAAACTAGAATTGGAGGCTTTGAGAATATACAAAAAGTACCACTCATAGGCATTTTCATAGCTCATCTTTCAATTGCAGTAATTGTGCATGATAAAAACAAGTAAGAATGCTCTAGTCGAGACGGCTCGACTAGGAGATACCCTGAGCCCTGCGAAGTGTCGATACTTCAAATATTCTATGCTTAGTTTACATTTACATACACCTATAGCAAGCAACACATACACACACAGACGCACGCTCAAGCACACGCTCTGCCAATTGCGCAGTTGACGTTCGACTGCACTTGGGCTGCAAGAGGCTTATGTTGTGTACTAGAGACTTTTGCTTCGGCACATAGACACATATGAATAACATAATCATGCTCTGAACGTTTGAATAAGAAAGTCTATCCACAACAAAAGTTATTAAGCATTTAATTTTCCACAACACAGGCGCCTTGCAGCCCAAGCGCAGTCGCTACGTCGACTGCGCAGTTGGCAGAGCGTGTGCTTGTGCGTGCGTCTGTGTGTGTGTGTGTTGCTTGCACTATATGTATATGTAAACTAAGCATGGAATATTTGAAATATCGGCACTTTATAGAGTTCAGGGTATCTCCTATTCGAGCCGTCCCGACTAGAGCACTCTTACTTGTTTTCAAATTCGAATTGGAATTCCATTTTTCAGCCCACTGTGGGGCAAACATCAAGTTGACGCATAACCATAAAAGTATCAGCTAATGCCAAGTAGACGAGCAGACTGTATATATGTATGTATGTATGTATGTACATAGTGTGGAGTGTAGAACGCACAGCCCTAGGGGGCGGTGTTAGAAAAATAGGCGTGGCCAACTATAGAGTGCTCTGCAGGCGCAGCGTCATTGCGAACTCTGTCAATAGATTTAATGAGTTGTATCATTGGCAAGTCCTGTTAGAAACCGCATTTGCTGCAGTCGCTGCAGTTGCAACATATGTTGCAATTGTGTTTAAGGTGCAGAAAGAAAGAGAGATAGAGAGAAAGAGAGGCAGAGAGACACACACCAGGGCTGTCTGCTAATAAAGTGCTTTCCGGTTTAAGGTATTTCGGCATTTGTTGCTGCAAGCACCACAATAAAGCCACGAGGAGGAGGACAGGCGGCGGTGGTATAGCTGCAGCCATGGCTGCGGCAAGTGACAACTAAAAAGTGGGCGACGCATGAGACAACCTCTTGCCAAACGAAGCCTGGTAAACTCAAAATGTATTTAGCAAACCACATTTAATGGAGCCATTGACTCAAAATTCACTCTTCGTTTGCGGCTTTCCGTTCTTTTGCTTCTTTTTCTTACGCTTGCAGCATATTAAGAGAGTTGTTTTTGTTGTTGCTGTTTGATCTCAGTTCGTGGAAGTAAGATTCCTGCGCATCCTTCGGTAGAAAATCACTTAGAGCGCCGTCAAGAACACAACACATAGACAACAAGAAAGAGTGCTCAAGTCGACTAGGAGATACCCTGAGCCCTGCGAAGTGCCGATACTTCAAATATTCTATGCATAGTTTACATATACATATATTGCAAGCAACACATACACACTCAGAAACGTACGCTCAAACACACGCTCTGCCAACTGCGCAGTTGACGTAGCGACTGCGCTTGGGCTGCAAGAGGCTTATGTTGTGGAAATTAAATGTTTAATAACTTTTTTTCTAGCATGACTTTTTTATTCAAACTTTCAGGGCATGATTATGTTATTCATATGTGTGTATGTGCCGAAGCACAAGTCTCTAGTATTTGAAATACGTTTTTGAGAACGGGGCGTGGCATCCAAAATCCAATAGTTTCAAAATGTTTGTATTCGTAACAGGCATCTACACAGTGAATTTCATGTCTCTAGCTCTTAGAGAAGAAAAGTTATCGAAAATTATCGATAAGAAGAGAATGGGTGTTTTTGAAAAAAACTCGTACTGCGTATGGTGTTCACGAGTATGCATGTCAAATTTCAGCTCTCTAGCTTCTGTGGTTTCCGCGATCGCTGCGTACACACAGGCGGACGGACGGACGGAAAGACAGACAGACAGACGGACAGAGCTATATCAACTCAGCTCATCGAGGTGATCAAGAATATATATACTTTGTGTGGTCTGCGACGTCTCCTTCTGCCTGTTACAAACATTTTCACAAAAACATTATACCCTGATTTCCCATTTTCAATGGGCTCAGGGTATAAAAAACATTCACTCACACTCAACAACGAGCACATAAAAGAGTTACCACGAAAAGGATGCTCACACACATGCATATATATATGTACATACATACATATGTATATGGTCTTCAAATTCTGTGTACGTTATGTGCGCTTAATGAGGTTCCAATCGAATTCCCATTGCCGTGTTTCATAAAGCAAGTTTTACAATATTGTGTGCAAAAGGTGTGAATTAATTGAATGAGAGAGATCTTAAACAAAAACAGAAATCCATATAAAACGATCAGTTTTTCAAATTCAAATACAAATTCAAATTCCAATCGATTCAATGGATTCAAATACCCAATAATCAAGTTGCTCTCATCTAGCCAACACTTGATTAGATGGCAGGAAGACATCATTCTCCTACGATCGGCTCGGTTCGATTGATAGTTGCATGCTAGTATGAATACTATTAACTATTATTCTAACTTGTTATTTTAATATTTAAGAGTGGCTAAGAGAACTCTTAACATTAACAAGCTACAACTAGCTATATTTGCATGACTTACAAAAGTATTGACTTGAATCTGTTTTATTTTAGTCAATTAATTCTTAATGAATGTCTGTGCCAGTGAAAGCTAGATAATCACATCGATTTTATTGGATTTGAAATGTGTATGAATATCAGAATTTCTTTATCAAAATTTGTTTGCATCTTTCCCATTCAGTCACTCACTGAAGCTGTTCAACTGAGGAGCTCTTACTGCAATGTATGTATATTGTACATATGTACATATGTATATGTACGTATGTACATACCTACATATGTATATGTTATGCTAGTTGGCATAAGTATTTTTGATTCAGAAACATTGTGTATTTTTGTGTAATAGAAACTTAATAATATGATATGTCATGTAGCATTATCCTACTGCAGGATTGATAATCCTTTAATACAAACCATATTTATTTTTATACCCTGAGCCCATTGAAAATGGGAAATCAGGGTATAATGTTTTTGTGAAAATGTATGTAACAGGCAGAAGGAGACGTCGCAGACCATACAAAGTATATATATATATTCTTGATCAGCTCGATGAGCTGAGTTGAAATAGCCCTGTCCGTCTGTCCGTCCGTCAGTCCGTCCGTCCGTCCGTCTGTGTGAACGCAGCGATCTCGTAAACCACAGAAGCTAGAGTGCTGAAATTTGACATGTATACTCCTGAATACCATACGCTATACGAGTTTTTTTCAAAAATTCGATAACTCTTCCCGTTCTCTTTTTATCGATAAATTTCGATAACTTTTCGTCTCTTTTACGTACCGTAAGAGCTAGAGGCCATGAAATTCACTATATAGATTCCTGTTGTGAATGCAGACATTTTGTAATTTTTGGATTTTGGATGCCACGCCCCCTTCGCCCTAAATTTGCAAAAAACGCATTTCAAATACTAGAGACTTGTGCTTCGGCACATACACACATATGAATAACATAATCATGCCCTGAAAGTTTGAATAAAAAAGTCCTTCTAGAAAAAAAGTTATTAAACATTTAATTTCCCATAGCGTAGGCGTCTTGCAGCCCAAGCGCTGTCGCAACGTCAACTGCGCAGTTGGCAGAACGTGTGCTTAAGCGTGCGTCTGTGTGTGTGTATGTGTTGCTTGCAATATACGTACATATATGTAAACTAAGCATAGAATATTTGAAGTATCGGCACTTCGCAGGGCTCAGGGTATCTCCTAGTCGAGCCGTCTCGACTAGAGCATTCTTACTTGTTTAATACTGCTTCCTCTTCAGGGCAAATAGAAAGAGCCTACATATTCCAATAGCTGAGCATATTCTAATAGAACATTAGTTTGATAACTAAAGAATTTACGTTTGTATAAGATGAGTATCTTCCTAATGAGGTTTTTTTTGCAAACTATATTGTTAATGCTCCCTTTGTCTGCTGAGCAATTGATTAACAATCAGATTATGTATATCTGTTGTGAATATATGAGTACATTCGACTGCAATTGCTTGAGCCTTAACTATGGGAATAGGGAATCAGGTAGAGATATCTCGTCAATTCGAACTAATTACGAATGCATTAAGAGTTTCGGACAATATTTGAGTACATAATCAATAATCATGTTAATTATTTCATATTCATTTCAATTTGCTATAAGTTTCAGTTTTGTTTAATAAAATTATTCAGTAAATCGATAACTAATTTTACATTGTTTAACCAGATTTTGCAGTTCAGTTGGACACGATGATAAAATCCAATTATATTCAATTATATTCGCATCACTCTGACACACTCTTAGTTTGTAAGTCTTTTGGCGCCTCTTGGGGTCGAACAAATGGTTTCTGCTCGAATGTTCTATTAATCAATCAAATCTGGAGCAGCTGGGCTAGGTGGCCAGCGGGAAGTGGAAAGTGGTTTGGCACTCTCAATATATGTATGGCTCGACGGTTGTCAATTGGGTTTATACTAAAGCTGAAGCAGAATGTGTGCTTCAGAGTGGTTCTTGTCAGACTTGATGCGATTCGTTATGGCCAGAAACAAACGTGGCCAGCGTATTGCGACAATTAGTTGCTCGATTGTTGACACTGCCCCGGCCCTGAAATATGTACTGAACGCCCCTGAGCTGCGGCAATGGCAACAAAATGTCCATGACCAAAGTGACCAGGCCAAAGCTATACCAAGCCATACCAAGCCATACCAAGCCATACCAATCCATACCAAGCCATACCAAGCCAAGCCGGCCAACTTTCTGCTATCAAGCTGATTGCCAAGCGTGGCCGATGGGATTGTCGAGAGCAGAATCTCCCAGAAATAGTCGCAGCAGCCCCAATCAAACAAGTAAGAGTGCTCTAGTCGAGACAGCTCAACTAGGAGATACCCTGAGCCCTGCGAAGTGCCGATATATCAAATATTCTATGATTAGTTTACATATATGTACATATGTATATTGCAAGCAACACATTAATTTTCCACAACATAAGCGTCTTGCAGCCCAAGCGCAGTCGCTACGTCAACTGCGCAGTTGGTGTGTATGTGTTGCTTGTGATGTACATACACATAAAAGAAACATAATTCGGGGATAGCGGTTCTTCACAGGGTTCAGGGTGTCCCCTAGTCGGCCGCCACCGACTAGAGTTTTCTTACTTGTTATCCTTAATGTGGCATCTTTTTAGGTTTTCATCTAGTTTGGCGATTGGTGTTTGGCCATTTCGCATATTATACATACATACATATGTATGTATATTGGGCCATTTGGGTATTTCGGTATTTGCTGCTGCTTGAGCTAAGTTTTCTGTTGCCAGGCCAGTTGGCCAGCGACGGCGATTATTAAGCAAATTAAGGAATGTCAATGCATACGATTAGCATACACAACGCTACAGGTTGCCGACAGTCCGCTGTTCGTCTGTCTGTTGGTCGGTAAAAATCTATTGAACTGGTTCGCAATGTCTCACACTCATAGATTAACATAATTTGCTGCCTCAGATGATTTTGCGTATCAACTTACCCCTTTTAACATATCCCCTCTACGAGCATACACATAGCAGATAAAAGGGGAAATCATAGATGATAAAGTTTAGCTAGCTCTAATAATGGACATGCTCACTCTATACCCAGTGGAAATGCCTAGTGGCTGCAGCAGTTGGCAGGGCACGCACCGAAAGCTTATCGATTACAGGGTATTCAGGCATAATTTGCATTAGGCGCGCAGCTGATTTTTATGAACAATAAACAATGATCGCACGGATTAGATATTGATATAGATTTAATTAATTAGTTGGATCAGCGCCATACATACATACACATATCTATTATGTATGTATGTAAGGTGCGATCCGGTTGGGCGTGTTTCTTTTGCAGTGTTTCTCTTCTTCATTTTGTCATTTGCATGGCGCGTTGTCAAATCAATGCCACTCCAAACATTTCGTATGCAAATGATTTGTCTCAGCGCGGCGCATAAATTATGAGCCCAACAAAAGACAACTTAATATCTTTCAGTAGACAGCAACAGCAACAGTAACGATCGACTATAGACGAATCAGACAAACGCTGCACAATTGAAGACAACGCAGCACGTGCGTCCTCCAGGTGGGTGTGCCCCCAGTCAAAGGTGTGTGCCCAAGGCAGGCCCCAATTAGTGCAGGGGTTAATGCAGGAGCCTTTAGCTATCTCAAAGTAACTTTTATAAAGACTAATACAACTGAACGTCCAGCATTATACAGAGCGACATCGAACTAACTTTATAACCAATGGAGGCAAGAATGTATTTACTACTGATCTGATCAAGTGTGAACATAACTATAGTATTTCAGTGCTTCACTTTATAATTAGACAGTTTCCCATAGCAGGATGATAGTTTTGAAAAAAAAAAAACACAAGTTTAACTCACTATAAAATAAAGAAATATTGTTTAAACATCGATATTATTATTATTATATTATTTGGTATTAGCAAAGGTTTTATATGAAAGATCTTTTGAGTGTCCTGCTTTTTAAAAGCCTTTTTCAATTTAAAGCAAATATTGGCCAACAAGATATCATGCACTATTTGGGCACCATAATTCTTATTGCAGTTGTCAATAAATTCATAGAGTTATCGAGTTATTAACTCCTGGTATATATATACCATACCATAATATATATATATATATATATATATATATATATATATATATATATATATATATATATATATGTTCATATGCTCAACTAGTTGCGCAAGTGTGAAAAAAGGCGGTCATGAAAGGACTTAAATGCCCTGCCATCGAGTAGATCAAAAGGAGCGCCAATTCGTTGTTATATTTTTATGGTTTTTTGGGAAAAAAGATTTCATTTCGATTTAACTGGAATTAAATTTCGAAACGAATATCAGCGTCGTTGATGCTGATGCTCATGAGAAATAGCCAAGCTCTCTTCATATGCTTAAGATTGGGAATTGGAAACGAATTTTGCGCGACTTTTCGAACTTGGTCGGCGAAATGCGTCGAACGCGTTGAGCGTAAAACTGTTTCCAATGAGCAACGTTTATTCTTTTTATACCCTGAGCCCATTGAAAATGGGAAATCAGGGTATAATGTTTTTGTGAAAATGTATGTAACAGGCAGAAGGAGACGTCGCAGACCATACAAAATATATATTCTTGATCAGCTCGATGAGCTGAGTTGATATAGCCCTGTCCGTCTGTCCGTCCGTCCGTCCGTCCGTCCGTCCGTCTGTGTGAACGCAGCGATCTCGTAAACCACAGAAGCTAGAGAGCTGAAATTTGACATGTATACTCCTGAATACCATACGCTATACGAGTTTTTTTCAAAAATTCGATAACTCTTCCCGTTTTTTGTAATTTTTGGATTTTGGATGCCACGCCCCCTTCGCCCTAAATTTGCAAAAAACGCATTTCAAATACTAGAGACTTGTGCTTCGGCACATACACACATATGAATAACATAATCATGCCCTGAAAGTTTGAATCAAAAAGTCATGCTAGAAAAAAAGTTATTAAACATTTAATTTCTACAACATAAGCCTCTTGCAGCCCAAGCGCAGTCGCTACGTCAACTGCGCAGTTGGCAGAGCGTGTGCTTGAGCGTGTGCCTGTGTGTGTGTATATGTTGCTTGCAATATTTGTATATGTAAACTAAGCATACAATATTTGAAGCATCGGCACTTCACAGGGCTCAGGGTATCTCCTAGTCGAGCCGTCTCGACTAGAGCATTCTTACTTGTTTCTTTAAGACTTCTGTCTAATGACTTGTGCTGAAGTTTTTCTGCTGCTGCCAATAGTTGCCAATTTCTAGTGTACCTGAAACTTTTCTGTACACATACACACATGGAGCTACTGCACTTGGTTGCTGATGTGAGAAAAGGTTCAGCTCATGCATAGCCTGGACAGGAAACGGTCCGGGGTTTCGGCTTGGGCTTGGGTTTGGATTTGAGTTTGAGTTGGGGTCGCGGACATGGCTGGGTACCGTCACACATTTGGCATTAACAACGGTGGCGTCGCGCAATGGCAGCGACAGGGCCCGAGCAGTTGGCCGAGGGTCAGTCGAACGCCATGGGCATAATGTTCACACTCGTAAGTAAATAAATTTAAATGGCGGCACTTCTTCTGCTAATCTCTTTTTTTAAACCGATGCCTGTGTTATTTCTTCATATTTTTCGTTGTTTTTTTCCAGTATTTATTTTGATTTTTTCGTCTTTCAACCTACTCAGTTGTCTCGTGTTGGCTGGATTGGTGTAGCTGTTGTTGGCTGTTTGCTGGCTGCGCGAACGTTTTTCAGAAGAAATTCAGCAGGCAAACTTAAGATTTTGTTTCTTAGCGCTGGCATTAAGATTTTTATGGTTATTAATTCGCTAAATACTACGAAGATGGCAACGGCGAATGCTGATGCGAAGAAACGTTGCTGTTGTTGCTGCTGCTCGGGTCGACTGTTGGCGGTTGCCAAGTCTGGGAAAGGCCCCAATCTCCAACTTGAACATCCACCTCAACATCAAGCTTAACATGCGCGAAGCCAAGTGCGGACTTCTGTGAATGAAGAGCACTTTGCATTGAGCGGTCCAGCCAAAACAGAAAAAATACAAAAAATTAACGAACTGAATTTTGTTCAAAATTCCAACAAGAGACTTCAATGTAAATGGACCCAGGAATCTCGCGCTCTAAATAAACTGTCAAAGTTGTTGGCCACACGCGGAAGACATGAGGACGCCCCTAATCCCATATAACTAAAGTGAAATGGGTATATTTATTCATCGCAATGTCCGTCCGTCCGTCCTTCCATATGAACTAGATATATGAAATTTGGACATCCGCAGATCAAAACAAGTAAGAAAACTCTAGTCGGTGGCGCCCGACTAGGGGATACCCTGAACC
Organism: Drosophila peninsularis; assembly: GCA_035047485.1. Lineage (NCBI taxonomy): Eukaryota > Metazoa > Arthropoda > Insecta > Diptera > Drosophilidae > Drosophila > Drosophila peninsularis. The sequence goes on from JAWNPN010000003.1 coordinate 158,304, forward strand.
CAGCGAAGAACCGCTATTCCGCAAATTCTCTGTTTCTTTTATATGTATGATATAAAAGGAACACACACACACACAGACGCACGCACAAGCACACGCTCTGCCAACTGCGCAGTTGCCGTACCGACGAAGACGCTTATGTTGAGGAAAATTAAATGTTTAGTAACTTTTTTCTGGAAGGACTTTCGTAATCAAATTTTCAAGTCGTGATTATGTTATTCATATGTATGTATGTGCCGAAGTGCAAGTGTCTAGTATTTGAAATGCGTTTTGTGCACATTTAGGGCGAAGGGGGCGTGACATCCAAAATCCAAAAATTAAAAAATATTGGTATTCATAACAGGCATCTACACAGTGTACTACGTGTATCTAGCTCTTACGGAACGCAAAAGGGAAGAGAAGTTATCAAAATTTATCGATAACAAGAAAACAGGAAGAGCTATCAAATTTTTGAAAAAAAAAAAACAAACATCAGCTCTCTATCTTCTGTGGTTTACGAGATCGCTGCGTTCACACAGACGGACGGACAGACGGACAGGGCTATATCAACTCAGCTCATCGAGCTGATCAAGAATATATATACTTCGTGGGGTCTGCGACGTCTCCTTCTGTCTGTTACATACATTTTCACAAAAACATTATACCCTGATTTCCCATTTTCAATGGGCTCAGGGCATAAAAATGCCACTTACAATTCACAAAAGGCCCGCACTGCTTGCTCAGGTTCAGGAAGGGCCAACGAATAGATACGGACAACAACAATGGAAACAGCAACAAATGCGAGTAATAGAAAACAATATACTATATACATACATAGAAGTGCGTGTATAGGTAAAGCAATACAAATAATAGAAAGAAAAGAAAAGAACGGGGTGTAGCTATAAAATTCGGTACTGACTTGATGGCATGCTATTGAATGGACACTCGACTTTAAAGCATGATGACTACTCCATGAGAAAGCATAGCCAAGCTAAATTTACCAATTTGTGAATCTAACTATGTAGATGTCTATCGATCTATATTTAAGTACATATTTACTGAGAGTTGTGGTACTTACTATATAAATACATATCGATTGATCACAGGCTTTGTATTGACATATACGAACTTTTTATACCCAGAACCAATTGAATTTTTATACCCTGAGCCCATTGAAAATGGGAAATCAGGGTATAATGTTTTTGTGAAAATGTATGTAACAGGCAGAAGGAGACGTCGCAGACCATACAAAGTATATATATTCTTGATCAGCTCGATGAGCTGAGTTGAAATAGCCCTGTCCGTCTGTCCGTCCGTCCGTCCGTCCGTCCGTCCGTCCCTCTGTGTGAACGCAGCGATCTCGTAAACCACAGAAGCTAGAGAGCTGAAATTTGACATGTATACTCCTGAATACCATACGCTATACGAGTTTTTTTTCAAAAATTCGATAACTCTTCCCGTTCTCTTTTTATCGATAAATTTCGATAACTTTTCGTCTCTTTTACGTACCGTAAGAGCTAGAGACCTGAAATTTACTACATAGATTCCTGTTGTGAATGCAGACATTTTGTAACTTTTGGTTTTTGGATGCCACGCCCCCTTCGCCCTAAATTTGCAAAAAACGCATTTCAAATACTAGAGACTTGTGCTTCGGCACATACACACATATGAATAACATAATCATGCCCTGTAAGTTTGAATAAAAAAGTCCTGCTAGAAAAAAAGTTATTAAACATTTAATTTCCACAACATAAGCCTCTTGCAGCCCAAGCGCAGTCGCTACGTCAACTGCGCAGTTGGCAGAGTGTGTGCTTGAGCGTGCGTCTGTGTGTGTGTATGTGTTGCTTGCAATATATGTATATGTAAACTAAGCATGGAATATTGGAAGTATCGGCACTTCGCAGGGCTCAGGGTATCTCGTAGTCAGCCGTCTCGGCTAGACTTTTACTTGTTATTACATGTGCTTCGCCCTTGGCGCTGTTGTCGTTGCCGTTGTCGTCGTTGCTGCTACTGCCGCCTTAGCGATAATTTAGGCTACCTTATGGCGGGTACGCAACTATTTATTTAAATGTAGTTTGCGGCATTTTATGGCGTTTATATCGCTCGCTTTGCGTATTACAATACAAACTTTTTAGGGAATTCGACATATGTATGTAAAAAGCAATAATTACAACAATTTCGCTGTCTTCACAGTTCTTCACAGGTCTCCCTTCTGATAAGCGCGCTCATTAATATCGCGTCTATAGGAACTCCTCAAACTCGGTCGCAAACCAATTAGAACTCTGCAGTAAGTTGGTGTAAGCGTAACAGATTCCATCAGTGATCAGGTATTATATTGAGTATACATAGGTGTGCAGATGGAATGCGAGAATCTCCAAGAACAAACCTACTCTCTTAAATCTTGGTGAGCGAGTGTATGCCACAGCCCTGTCGCATCCAGTGGCGGTGGTACTTGTGGTGGTTATCGACTAAGCGTCCACTTAAGCGCCCCGCCTCTAACGAAGACTAATTATCCAAGCTTTAGCTTTGACAAATCGAACAACTTTTACATTGACTCATGAGAGGGGGCTGTGGCTGGAGCATTGCGATATTCGAAATTCATATTATTGAATTGAAATTTGTAGTCTTATAGCTTCTTCTTATTCTTCTTCTACTTCATCTTTTAGGCGTTGGGCATTTCGGCCTCCAGCTGAGCTGCGCTGCGCTGAGCAATAACTCCACCAGCATCAAGCGGAGACCAGCTCAGTTTAGTGCTGGGAGGGCATGCCGGCAAGGCGGCATGAACTGTGCTCCTATTCACACGCTGGTTAATTGAATGTGGCAACTGGAAATCGTTTTAACAATCATTAGGAAGCAATTCTTTTTCTGTAAGAGGCAACTTCGCACTAGGCCCACCTCCAGCCGACAGACCGACCTGACGGCCGACTAGAAATGCTTGGAAATATCAAGTCAATAGCAAAAATGCCACCTTCCATGTTAATTGCAGCAAATTCCCAAACTCGAGCCGTCGACCGAGCTGTACAATTAAAGAAGAAGACTCCAAACTAGAGCGCAAACCGAAGACTTGTGTTAATTTTACAATACCCTGTACCTAACCAATGGGTGAGTTGGACTAATGCAACTGAGTGTGCCTCAGGCAGAATGAAACAGCTTCTATCATAATATATATCAATTTGTGTTTGGTTGTTTCAATTTCGATTTTGGTTCGCCGTGGTTCTGTTCGGTTCGTTTACAGTTTCAGATTCGGTTTCAGTTTCGAAATGAAATCTTCGCTCATTCGCGACACAATGTTTGCCTTAGCAATTCATTAATCATCGATAATTACAATAAATGTGGGACTAGGCCTACCTGTCCATGCTTTGGTCTATCTAATGAGCGCGCGGCTAAACATGGCCAAGTCGAGTCAGAGTCTCAATCTGAATCGGAATCGGCATCAGCGTGTTTGGGCATGGTTGTGAGTGTGTTTTGGGGGTAGAGCGTATGACTTGCTAGTAAGTTGTAAATGGTATTCGGAGGCCGGAGCCAGGCCAATAGTGTGTGTGCTGGTGCTGGTACGTGAGTGGCGCGGCGCAGAACGGCTAGTTCCTGTCTGAGGTTTAGGTTATCTAATTTTTGAGCTTGTTGCCAAGCGTGTGCGTGTTGCGGCTTTTAATTGTTTGCGAATTACAGAAACACGGGACGAAGCGGCTCGCTAGATCCGACCATGTTTGATACGTTCAGGGCCGCATATCAATTTCAAATCTGCTATTTCTTTATTTTTGTTTGGCTTTTCGTCGAAAAGGCTTTGGTTTTGTTTTATTTGTACAACTCATTAAATATTTCAGCTAAATAAATAAATGTTTGACTTTATGAAATCATGTGTTTTTGTTTCTGCTGGGCTGGGACCCAACAGTCCAACTTGTAGACTTATAATTAACTCGACTCTCCCCACTGTGCAACGATTTTTTCCCTCTTTTGGTTGGGTAATACAATTTAAGCAGTTCGAGAAAAGTTTTCTCTTGTTCCAGTCAAAGTTCATACAATTTGACCAGTCCTCCATTTGTAGTAGTAGTAGTAGTAGTAAAAGTTAAAGTATTCGATGAATGACATATAGCGCTCATAGAAGATGCACATAGTATATTATCTTGTCAGTTATCTGTTGTGATTCAGTTTAAAAGCTTAAATGGGGAATAAGATATTGTTACGCTTAACATATTATAGTTCTAGTTAAGGAAAAATCGTATTGTATACATACATATATGTAATATTCTTAGCCATTTACGACTCCTTGGGCTTTTTAAACTCGTGCTATCTAAACTCATCTGAGTTTATCTTAAATATCAGAATATCATAATATCACACACACACACACACACACTGACGAGTGCAACTGGTGCGGACAAGGGCCGGTGGAAGACGCCAGACACTCAATCTTCGAGTGTGAACACTTCCTGGTAGAGAGGCGTGGTCTAGAGGTAGCAGTGGGCCGCTCCATCAAACCGGAGAACCTGGTCGAGATCATGTTGGAGTCAGAGTCAGCTTGGAAGTTTATAAGCTCCTCAGTCATGGTGGAGCTACGCAAGGTCGAGCGAAGAAGACGACAAACTCCCCTTGTTTAAGATAGCGCAATGCGCTTGCGAAGCTATACTTCACGGTAGTCCCGCAAACATCGCGCGCTACTCTTAAGCCCAACAAAAATTCATTGTATACCAAATTGTAAACAAGTAAGAATGCTCTAGTCGAGACGGCTCGACTAGGAGATACCCTGAGCCCTGCGAAGTGCCGATACTTCAAATATTCTATGCTTAGTTTACATATACATATGTTGCCATCAACACATACACACACACAACCGCACGCTCAAGCACACGCTCTGCCAACTGCGCAGTTGCCGTAGCGACTGCGCTTGGGCTGCAAGACGCCTACGCTATGGGAAATTAAATGTTTAATAACTTTTTTTCTAGAAGGACTTTTTGATTCAAACTTTCAGGGCATGATTATGTTATTCATATGTGTGTATGTGCCGAAGCACAAGTCTCTAGTATTTGAAATGCGTTTTTTGCAAATTTAGGGCGAAGGAGGCGTGCCATCCAAAATCCAAAAATTACAAAATGTCTGCATTCACAACAGGCATCTACGAAATTTATCGATAAAAAAAGAACGGAAAGAGTTATCGAATTTTTGAAAAAAACTCGTATAGCGTATGGTATTCAGGAGTATACATGTCAAATTTCAGCTCTCTAGCTTCTGTGGTTTACGAGATCGCTGCGTTCACACAGACGGACAGGGCTATATCAACTCAGCTCATCGAGCTGATCAAGAATATATATACTTTGTATGGTCTGCGACGTCTCCTTCTGCCTGTTACATACATTTTCACAAAAACATTATACCCTGATTTCCCATTTTCAATGGGCTCAGGGTATAATAAAACGAATAAAAAAAAAAAAAAAAAAAAAAAAAAAAACACACACACACACACACACAAAATTGGGGACAATGCAATTGGCCGGCTACCTACTTGACTGGATGGTTGGCTTGTTGGCCGCCTGGCTGGCTGCCTATGAATGATTCATGCTAATGCATTTTCCCAAGGAAAAACCTGCCCGGCCATAAAGGCAGGCCAGTTGCCAAATGCGTCGTGGCTTAGCAGACCCACGTATATCGCGTTTTGGGTAGGAGAGGTGTAGTTCGAGGCCCATATTGAATCAGTGACAACATTTCGGACTCACCAGATGGCGTCATCGTCATAGGTTTTGCGGGCCGGCTGTTCGGTCAACTTTGGCGGAGGTCCACTCAGAGCATCGATTTTTGTTAGCTCCATCTCCTTCGGACACTTTACCTAAGTGTGTGTGTGTTGCCTGCATTTTGCCCAAATTGCAAATGCATAGCCAACTGCTGTGTTGCCAAGCGATTCTCTCTCTCTCTCTCTCCTTGACTAACACATAAAGACTAATCGAGTCATCTTAAACGAATTGCCTCCATCTAAACGCGATTACCTTTGTATACAAATATACCTAATTTCAAATATACCTATAGAGATATTAATATTCATATGTATATATATTAAAATAGTAGAAAGCTAATCTAAATTAAGACTTGACAAATGTGTTTAAAAACAACTAAAATTTATTCATTTCGCATATGATCTCGTAGAAGGGCTTAATAAGACTAATCAAACAGTTATTACTCTTGAAGTCGATTATTCATACACTGTGCAACTAAAGTCACCGTACCCCAGATACATTTTCCCTTGGTCAAATTTTGACCAAATCTGAAAAAACTTCCAAAAAACTAAAAGAACTAAAACAGCTTAAAAATTTGCGGTTACAAGAGTCTACGAAATATGTACGCAATATAGTCAACTTTCATTCTACACGATGTGCATTACTTTTGTTGAACGAAAACTCCATATTTAGAAGTACAAATATCACTTAAAGAGTTAACTCTAGAATAACGGGGGCGGACCTTGCAGCTCCATGCAATGGAGCAAATGTCATATGCAAAGATGCCCAAAATGATATCCACAGCTAAGGCCGCCATCCAAACCGCATCGAAAATAACTCTGGATCTGGCAGACCATGTGCACTATCAGATCACGACAAGCGCCAATAAATATATATATATATCGTGAACAAGGATCCATTTTCAAGTGCTGTACACATTGCATCAGAGATGAGCAACAACGTCCAGAAGAATGTACACCTGCAAACCATTCGTAGAGCCATAAAATCACTCGACTTTAAGTCGTACGTTCCTCGCAAGAAACCATACCTAAATTTAACAAATCGAAATATGGGTTTGGAATTTGCTAACGCCTATGTAGACAAGGCACTTGATTTTTGTCCTAAGATAATCTTCTCCTTATGGTTTGGGGTTGTACAGCTGCATCGGGCGTTGGAAGTCTAGATATTGTTGATATTGATGGACCAATATAAATATATTGACATCCTTAAACAAAATTTGAAAGTCCGCGCTGAGAAACTTAGTTTAGGGTCAGATTTATATATATATATATATATATATATATATATATATATATATCAAAAAATAAGTGATGTCAATGCTAAACCGCCTTCAAGAGATGATTAAAAAAACATAATACCCTGATTTCCCATTTTCAATGGGCTCAGGGTATAATGAAAGGACACCCTAATAAATGTTAAGTTTGTAATTTAGTTTAGTTTATAATCAAAAATATCATTATTATAGTTAATTAGTTAGGATAAGTATTAAAAGTACGTAGACTTTTGTAACCGCAAATTGTTGACTTTTTATACCCCCATTTCAGGGCATGATTATGTTATTCATATGTGTGTATGTGCCGAGCACAAGTCTCTAGTATTAGAAATGCGTTTTTTGCAAATTTACTGGGAAAGGGGCGTGGCATTCAAAATCCAAAAATTACAAAATGTTTGTATTCATAACAGGCATCTACATAGTGAATTTCATGTCTCTATCTCTTACGGTACGTAAAAGAGACGAAAAGTTATCGAAATTTATCGATAAAAAGAGAACGGGAAGAGTTATCGAATTTTTGAAAAAAAAAACTCGTATAGCGTATGGTATTCAGGAGTATACATGTAAAATTTCAGCTCTCTAGCTTCTGTGGTTTACGAGATCGCTGCGTTCACACAGAGGGACGGACGGACAGACGGACAGACGGACAGGGCTATATCAACTCAGCTCATCGAGCTGATCAAGAATATATATACTTTGTATGGTCTGCGACGTCTCCTTCTGCCTGTTACATACATTTTCACAAAAACATTATACCCTGATTTCCCATTTTCAATGGGCTCAGGGTATAAAAAACGATGAAGAGAGAAGTATTCCTCCCCGGGCGGACTGGTGGACAAAGAGACAGGCAGACAGACAGACAAACTCCAGACAAGCACGCGAAATGGTTCGGTCCATGATCCGGACAAGGCTGCTTAACAAATTTTCAACATTTCAATGTTGAAATTCGTTATAAATGAATGAACATTGTTACGGGCCAAATGTTCGTGGAGAAGCCACGAGGGGGCGGGGTATGTGGGGCAGCTTGAGCTGGAGAGATAGTGGCTTAACCAAAAAAGGTTGTAGGCTATTTTAGCCATGTTGCTAGCTGTTGTCCGATGGCTGCTGTCCGGTGTCTGATGGCAGCTGAGTTGTTAGTTTTTCCAGTTTTATTCCATGTATTTTTCGCTGTTATCTAAACACTTCAAAATACGCGTAAGTAATAATGATGGCCATGTCTTGTCCATTGAGGCTTTTACGATTAGACAGCAAAAACCAAAAGCAGCTCGTAGGCATTTTGCTAATTGAGCAACGACACGTTCGTCCATGCTCTATCAGTCTTTTGGCCAGTTTGAGAAATTGTGTTCATATATCCGGTGTTTCGAACATGTGCAGAACCAACCAGCCAACTTTTACTTTTCCCCAAGGCAAGCACAAAGCGAATAAGACAGCTCGGAACCAAGCGCCAATACTTAGTTTCTTTCGCGACCATTATTGCGTTAAACTATTGTGTTATAGACCTCAAATACAGTGTATATATGTATTCCACTATAGATTTGCATATATTTCAAACGTTTCTTGTTGCCAACCACAGCGCAGACACGCACAAAAATTAATGTCCCATTAAAACCGTATTATTGCTGGCAGAATCGCAATTGAAGTCGTTTTGACTTCAAGCAACCGAAACAACCAAGCAGCTCAGTTTTATATAAACATATTTAAAGTATATCATTAAATATGTATTGAGTATTGATATTCAAACTGTTTTTATACCATGAGCCCATTGAAAATGGGAAATCAGGGTATAATGTTTTGTGAAAATGTATGTAACAGGCAGAAGGAGGCGTCGCAGACCATACAAAGTATATATATTCTTGATCAGCTCGATGAGCTGAGTTGATATAGCCCTGTCCGTCTGTCCGTCTGTCCGTCCGTCCGTCCCTCTGTGTGAACGCAGCGATCTCGTAAACCACAGAAGCTAGAGAGCTGAAATTTTACATGTATACTCCTGAATACCATACGCTATACGAGTTTTTTTTTTCAAAAATTCGATAACTCTTCCCGTTCTCTTTTTATCGATAAATTTCGATAACTTTTCGTCTCTTTTACGTACCGTAAGAGATAGAGACATGAAATTCACTATGTAGATGCCTGTTATGAATACAAACATTTTGTAATTTTTGGATTTTGAATGCCACGCCCCTTTCCCAGTAAATTTGCAAAAAACGCATTTCTAATACTAGAGACTTGTGCTTCGGCACACACACATGAATAACATAATCATGCCCTGAAAGTTTGAATAAACAAGTAAGAATGCTCTAGTCGAGACGGCTCAACTAGGAGATACCCTGAGCCCTGCGAAGTGACGATACTTCCAATATTCCATGCTTAGTTTACATATACATATATTGCAAGCAACACATACACACACACAGACGCACGCTCAAGCACACGCTCTGCCAACTGCGCAGTTGACGTAGCGACTGCGCTTGGGCTGCAAGAGGCTTATGTTGTGGAAATTAAATGTTTAATAACTTTTTACTAGCAGGACTTTTTTATTCAAACTTTCAGGGCATGATTATGTTATTCATATGTGTGTATGTGCCGAAGCACAAGTCTCTAGTATTTGAAATGCGTTTTTTGCAAATTTAGGGCGAAGGGGGCGTGGTAATCAAAATCCAAAAATTACAAAAAACGGGAAGAGTTATCGAATTTTTGAAAAAAACTCGTATAGCGTATGGTATTCAGGAGTATACATGTCAAATTTCAGCTCTCTAGCTTCTGTGGTTTACGAGATCGCTGCGTTCACACATACGGACGAACGACAGACGGACAGGGCTATATCAACTCAGCTCATCGAGCTGATCAAGAATATATATACTTTGTATGGTCTGCGACGTCTCCTTCTGCCTGTTACATACATTTTCACAAAACATTATACCCTGATTTCCCATTTTCAATGGGCTCAGGGTATAAAAAGTCACGCTAGAAAAAAAGTTATTAAACATTTAATTTCCACAACATAGGCGTCTCGTAGCCCAAGCGCAGTCGCTACGTCAACTGCGCAGTTGGCAGAGCGTGTGCTGGAACGTGCGTCTGTGTATGTATGTGTTGCTTGCTATAGGTGTATATGTAAACTAAGCATAGAATATTTGAAGTATCGGCACTTCGCAGGGCTCAGGGTATCTCCTAGTCGAGCCGTCTCGACTAGAGCATTCGTACTTGTTTTTAATCCTTAAGTGTTTTTAGGTCATCTTTTTGTAATAAGATAGGTCTTAGCCGTAGATATATCTAATAGGTATTTTTGGTCTTGATTTCGGCTTGAGTTCATAAAGACGGACGGATAGTCAGACGGACGGACGGGTTGAACGGGCAACACATTGCATAAAGCCAAAATGCTCATTTCACTTTGTGAACGAATATGAATAGGTGCATAAAATCCTTAATTTGCCGGATCCATCCATATTATATGACAGACAAGCAGAACATTTTAGAGGGAAAATAACCTTAAAGATTATAGAGATTTGATAAGGATTGAACAATATGTAAATATGAGCCTGTAGATATTATCACAATTTGAATATTTTTAACAAAGAAATCGAAAACTGCTTCGGTCTTATAAAAATGTTATTTTTGAATAAATATAAATGTATATGGATTGTTTTATTAGTATATTTTGAATGATATTATGATTTAGAATCGGGGTCTCGAAGTGAATGGGCGCGAAACTGAGTTGAGGTTTCTTTCTTCTGAAGAGAGACGGTTGCTTTTGCGTAAGGACTGTGTGTGTGAGCAGGAAGACTTTGTTAGGTCTAGACAAGACGTTTGGGTTTCAGTTTGAGTCTGGCTATATTACTCAATAAATCGCTTTACATTTTTGCTTTATCTACTGTTATTTCATTGAATTATCCATTCAAGTGTCACTTCAGATTAGTTTATAACTTTTAAATATTTGTTGCTTTAATGTTGCATTAAGACAAGCGTTTGATGGGTTTCTGTCAAGCATTTTCGATTCTTGCATATGCATACATCATATACATATGTATGTATATATGTGCATATTAAATATTTCACCCTCGAATCAAATAAACAAAAGTGCGGAACAGAACAAATAAAAACAGAGTTTAAGAGGGGAAAAAATGAAATCAAACTCGTTGTTGTTATCGGTTGTGGCAGCCAATAGGGCGCGTAATAGGGTATTTGGGGGACTGGTAAATAAACGAATGATTTTCTCACTTGATTAAGCAGATAGTGGAGTGAAGTATGGGTTATTAAACAGTATGTCGCGTTATCTCAATCTGAGCATTACCATGCGTCCCATTCTGTCAATCAGGCAACAGCGATACTGGACGGCGGAAGTAAACAATACCAAAATTCGTTAATGAACTAAGATTTAAAAAAAAAAAATATTTGTATAAATCTACCCTTGCATATCGAAACAAACAAAAATAAAAAAAGAGTGCATCGACCACAACATCTTGGCGCTTAAATAAATTAAATAAAGGTTCTACCGAGATTTGAACTCGGATCGCTGGATTCAAAGTCCAGAGTGCTAACCATTACACCATAGAACCAGTTGAATGGCATGCGTCCAAAACGCATCCAAAGGCAAAGCGTCGAAACAACGGCATCAGCGCTCTGCTATAAATAGAATTCAGTTGTCGACGACGACGGCGGCAGCGACAGTAGCAGAATCGGTGCAGGGCGCATTGCAAATCCATAGACAGAGAGGCAGACGCATAGGCAATGGGCGAGAGAGAGCCAGACGCAGAGCCATTGACGAACGCAGCAACAGAAGCAGAGGTCGTAGCAGTGTTGTTCCTGTTTTCATTCCATTCGAGTTGCCTTTATACGTTTCGCATGTTATAAAGCAACGGAAACATGTGCATATGTATTTCGGATCATCGAATACACAAAAGTAAGCGGCGAATAATTTAAACGGCCGTCCAAAAAGTAAAGGGAATCCAAACTCACGTTAAATTTCATACTCAATGAGACGGGGAGGCTAAAAACAAAATTTATATATTTACATGCTAATAAATGAAAATGTGATTTACTTTACTTACTTTACTATATATTTCAGATATATATTGAATAAAAATTTTTTATATTTTTACTTTGTAGTTGAGTAATTAAATTTATAAAGTTAGACTTTGTTTTATTGTAATATCAGGTGCCCATGTGGATGCTTCAGTCATACTTAAACGCCATCATTCCTCATTCGCCATTTATCATGCAGTCTAATTGAAATGTCAGTGGGCAACGGAAACGGTTGACTTTCAGCGGATAATCTGTGATGATGGGCAACCTGCTGTTTGCAGGTGCTAGCCTAGGGGGCCGGCACCTCTTGAAGGTGTCGAGTCGGCGATCGTCACGTCTAGACATTGGCTGCTAATGACCCGGCCCCAAAGATTCAACTCTGCTTGCATTATCGTAGCAAATTCATTAGCCCCTTATTCTTTTCGTTTTTACTTACCTTTTCTTACGCACATACGAGTACTTCACACATACAGACACACACTCTCTCCATAAGGCAATCGGTAGTTTGAAATGCTAATGTCTGGTCTTTAGTATGGGCCACGCAGAAGGCTGGTTAAACATTCTTGGGAATTTTTTATTACAATGGTCGCGCTACGGGATGAGTTGAACGTGTTGACAGTTTGCTGCTCGCCAAGACCAAAGAAGAGGAGATAGCGGAGGAAACAGAACGCTGTGTCAAGTGCGGCCAGTGAAGAGTTCTTGCGAAATGGAATTCAGAAATTCATGAAATGCTCGCAAAACCCATAAAACGTACGAACTAATGGAGTGCGTCTCTTCCTGGGCATCAGAAGAATAGGAGCGATCCAAATGATCCACACCTGTGCGAGTCTTGGTGTGTGTGAGTGTGTGTGTGTGTGCGTATGCCTGGCATTTGATTTGTCAATTTTTATGTTTCGAGTGTTACGTGTCTGAAATTTTGGTTAGTGCTCAGCACCAAATTGGCCACTGAGCACGTGAGGGCCGGACACCAAAAGCCATTTGCATGCGAGCTTGGCTCCGTTTCAATTTGTTTAGATGCTTTTTAATAGAGCCTACCACTACGAAGTCTTTTATATATGCTCACACTTCCACTGGAGCTCAGTGCTAGGGGGGTAGGGGGTTGGTGGGTGGGGTCTTTGATTGTGCCGCTTCTACTCTACTATCACTCTCTACCGCCCTCCCTCCGTCCCTATCTTCCTCCTTCCCTCTTTGCTTACACCGCGATAAATCCTATGGCTAGGGTCGCTATTAACCCTTATCACATATACAGTGGCGAAATATATAATAGCACCACTGTGAGACGACGACAAAATTAATAAAGCTTCTTCCTTCATCTAGTAAATATTATTAAATACGACATAATAATAAGTAATAGTAATAATAATATAGTAAATACGACATAAATAATATAAGATAAGAGCTTGAAGTCTATAATCATCTCATTCCTCAAGCATCTGATTTACTTCCTTAGACTGCAATGGCAACTCAAATTTGCCTGCGAGCTATTTGGTGCTATTTTACTTTTCGCAGCTGTTTACAAATGCATGTACATACATATGTATGTGTTATGAATGTAACTGTAGCGATTCACCCTTGGTGTTGTTATTCAATTGGCCCTTCGGTCCGATCCGAGTTGTGCTTTTCATTGTTTGTTATGATATTACGTCGCACATTCGGTGGCCCAATCCATATATAATTCTTCATTTCTCTAGGTGTGTGTGTGTGATTGTTGAATAAAATTTACTTGAATCGCATAATTGACCCTTTTCAGATTGTGAGCGAACTTCAATCAATGAGAATTCTAAGGGACAACACGGTCTCCTTTACCTCTCGTTAAGGATTATAAATAGCTATTCTTCCGCTGTACAGGAAAACCAGGCAACTCATTGACAAAATAGTTAAAATACATTTTGATGAGATGCGAAAAAAATTATTCTTTAACGCATTATTTTCAGGGCATTTATAAGGGTGAAGAGCAATTCGAGAAAATCTTCCAAAGTGCGTAATGAAATGGTGGTTCTCTCTTTATATTCTGGATAGTTGTCGAAATAAAGTCAATATACAAGTTAATGAAATGTATGAAAAATATAAAAAATCATGGTAATAGATACCCTTTTTCGTCAATCAAGGTAGCTTGAAGGAAATATGGATCAAGAAATCGAAATAAGCACACAAAAGTAGGCACACAAATTGTAATACCCTCGATATGGAGGTGTAGAATTATCAGATATAAGTTTTATTTAAACCGACATCTAGGCGTCGATGCTAAAGTTTTGATAACGCAAACTATTCAATATATGATTGAATTTTATTTATTGCCATTACCATAAAAATGTTCTTAGCTGTCAATTTCAGATTGGCTTATTTACCGACCGACCGACCGATCGTCCGACAAATCGCAGCGATAAGGCTCAAGTGCCCGAAACTCTGATAAATGAAAAGAAAAACAAGTAAGAGTACTCTAGTCAAGACGGCTCGACTAGGAGATACCCTGAACCCTTCGAAGTACCGATACTGCAAATATTATATGCTTAGTTTACATATACATATATTGCAAGCAACACGAACACACACACAGACGCACGCTCTGCCAACTGCGCAGTTGACGTAGCGACTGCGCTTGGGCTGCAAGAGGCTTATGTTGAGGAAAATTAAATGTTTAATAACTTTTTTTGTGGATGGACTTTCTAATTCAAACTTTCAGGACATAATTATGTTATTTATATGTGTGTATATCCCGAAGCACATGTCTCTAGTATTTTAAATGTTTTTTTTTTTGCAAATTTAGGGCGAACGGGGAGTGGCATCCAAAATCCAAAAATTGCGAAATATTTGTATTCATAAAAGGGATTTACACAGTGAATTTCATGTCTCTAGCTCTTACGGTGCGCAAAAGCGAAGAAACATTATCGAAATTTATCGATAACAGGAAGCGTTATCGAATTTTTGAAAAAAAAACTAGTACTGCGTATGGTGTTCAGGAGTATACATGGCAAATTTCAGCTCTCTAGCTTCTGTGACTTACGAGATCGCTGCGTTCACACAGACGGACGGACGGACGGACGGATGGACACACGGACAGGGCTATATCAACTCAGCTCATCGAGCTGATCAAGAAAAAACATTATACCCTGATTTCGCATTTTCAATGGGCTCAGGGTATAACAAGTAAGAATGCTCTGGTCGAGACGGCTCGACTAGGAGATACCCTGAGCCCTGCGAAGTGCCGATACTTCAAATATTCTATGCTTAGTCTACATATACATATATTGCACGCAACACATACACACACACACAGACGCACGCTCTAGCGCTCGCTCTGCCAACTGCGCAGTTGACGTAGCGACTGCGCTTGGGATGCAAGAGGCTTATGTTGTGGAAATGAAATGCTTAATAACTTTTTTTCTAGTATGACTTTTTTTACGGTCCGTAAAAGAGACGAAAAGTTATCGAAATTTATCGATAAAAAGAGAACGGGAAGAGTTATCGAATTCTTGAAAAAAAAAACTCGTTCTGCGTATGGTATTCACGAGGTTGTGTTGTCAGTTCGTTTGATCATCAACTCACCTACACCTCGAATACACAAAGTACTTTTATGTAACTGAAATGAGTTCAAATGTGACGAAAGAGCATACAAATATGGACGTGTAGATACCGAAATATATGTACTGAGTCACCAGCCTTATCTACAAGATGGGATAACAGATAGCACGCTCCATGAATTCCCGGCCCGAACGTAGTCAAGTGCTGTGAGCCCCAATCAATCAGTCGGGAAAGCAGAGGGAATTACGAGCACCCCAGATCGCTTGATAAGCTATTGGTCAGCGTCAGACGTCAGTCGCTCTTTAACAATAGGTACTACTGTAGTTCGCCATTTCTACTCTATTATTAATTATTTATTTATCAGCATTTGAAATAAATTTTGTGGCAATTTTAACATTATATGGAATTATTTTAAACCTGTTCACACGTGCCTGATATCTGAAAAAGTATTTGTAAGCTTATCAAAGCCGACCTGAGCGGGGATTTCTCTATTTCTATTTATATAGCTCCACAACTAATGGAAATTGTGAGTGATTCTACATAATATTTCCATGAATGAAGAAAAGAGAAGAGAAGGGGAAACGATAATGTATACATAAATACATTTTTAGAATATAATATATATTATCTTAACTTATGATATCATCTCCTTTAAATATAACTAGAAAATTATGGAAGCGAGCAACTTGATATCTGGTACATACATATATATATATATTCGCAAAGCACACTCACATAATGAATACCAATATTTTTCGATAGCATGCCACGCCCCCTTCGCCCTAAATTTGTAAAAAACGCATTTCAAATACTAGAGACTTGTGCTCGGCTCATACACACATATGAATAACATAATCATGCCCTGAAAGTTTGAATAAAAAAGTCTTGCTAGAAAAGTTATTAAACATTTAATTTCCACAACATAACCCTCTTGCAGCCCACGCGCAGTCGCTACGTCAACTGCGCAGTTGGCAGAGCGTGTGCTTGAGCGTGAGTCTGTGTATGTGTATGTGTTGCTTGCAATATACGTACATATATGCAAACTAAGCATAGAATATTTGAAGTATCGGCACTTTGCAGGGCTCAGGGTATCTCCTAGTCGACCCGTCGCGACTAGAGCATTCTTACTTGTTTATATTTTAGTTGATTGTGATATGTTAGCCGTAGATTCTTTAGCACACACATAGATGGGTGAGGGAGCATTTTATGGGCTGCCGAAAAACGAGAAAAAATCCATAATATTTATTGTCGTCTCGTAGCTGGCAACTGCTTGAATATGGCATCATCTCGTCTGATGATATCAAGAGCCCAGCTTCCAAACTCGTTTTCTAACTGTCTCTACTCGGCTAATGACGCCGCCAGTGGACCATGCGACTTTTATGAATATGTTTAGTGGATCGTTTAGTGAATAGAGTGCTGGCGGCAGTGCCGGTGCCGCAGGTGGAAACGGGTGACCTGCCGCAGGTGAGTCGCGAGCAGCATAGGGCACAGGTGATCGGGCCAATAATTCTGGCATCTCCGATCCGCGATCTGGTCTCGTATGCTAATTCTGCATGCGCAAAATCAAATAAACATTCAAATATGAATTAACCTAATCAATGCAAATGGTTCGCACTAATTTAGCAGTTTCCTTTATCGTTTCATGTTTCGTGTTTCGTGCTTCATGTTTCACGATTCGTGTTTAGTGTTGATATTGAGTGTTTCGTGTTTGCCGTCGCCTTAATCGTCCCAACAACAAACCGTTTCAATTTCTCAGTTCCAGTTTGTTTCGGCATGCTTTCAAAATATGCTATTTCCTTGTTTGCCAACACATTGCATTCCGTTGATAAATGTATCTAGATATGATATGTATATATCATGTGCATATTTCGAAATATCATGTGGGCATCTGCTCGTTAACATGCCACTCATAATGACTCCTCAGCCGCGGAAATGTTTGGCCAAATCGTCTCAGCCATAATTAACAAGTTCTTATTGCCTGACTGGGCTTGTGGCTTATGCTAATTGAAATTGCAGCCATTGGATAGGGGTACGACGGTAGTAGCTAATGCTGCCGTTGTGGCTTGGACTTGGGGTTGGGTCCGGGCACATTGACCCCCTCTTCTGGCAACTGACACCCCTTGCCCAGCAACTCCCTATCCAGCCGGCCAGACGCTGTTCCTTATGACCGTTGGTGCAAAAGGTCACAAATGTATTTGTTCAACTCAGACCAGTAATCTATTCATCATAAGAATGAATGAAATATATGCACATACATATACACATCCATATATGCAGATATGTACAGATATTCAAGCTTACCAGGCATTCATGTTAATCAGTAAAAATAAAGCTATAAAGCACGACTTTCATATAATGTTGACAACGAGAATCTGAGAATCAGGAATGGAAAGTATTCGGCACATGGCATACATACATAGATACAAGCATATACATACATGTACATACATATTTACACATATATTCGCGGTTTTCCAAGCCAATTACATGATAAATTGTTTGCTCATATATTCACATATTCCAATTAAATTCCATTTTAATCAAAACTAATTAGTGTCAAAAACAAAAGTATTATTATTATTATTATACCCTGAGTCCATTGAAATTGGGAAATCAGGGTATAATGTTTTTGTGAAAATGTATGTAACAGGCAGAAGGAGACCTCGCAGACCACACTATATATATTGTTGATCAGCTCGATGAGCTGAGTTGATATAGCCCTATCCGTCTGTCCGTATGTCCGTCCGTCCGTCTGTGTGAACGCAGCGATCTCGTAAGCCACGATAACTCTTCCCGTTCTCTTGTTATCGATCAATTTCGATAACTTTTCTTCCCTTTTGCGTACCATAAGAGTTAGATACACGTAGTTCACTGTGTAGAAGCCTGTTATGAATACAAACATTTTGTAATTTTTGTATTTTGGATGCCACGCCCCCTTCGCCCTAAATGTGCTCAAAACGCATTTTAAATACTAGACACTTGCACTTCGGTACATACATACATATGAATAACCTAATAGTGCCTTTCCTTAAAGTTTGAATAAGAAAATTCTTCCAGAAAAAAAGTTATTAAAGATTTAATTTCCCATAGCGTAGTCGCTACGTCAACTGCGCAGTTGGCAGAGCGAATGCATGAGCGTGCGTCTGTGTGTGTGTATGTGTTGCTTGCAATATATGTATATGTAAACTAAGCATAGAATATTTGAAGTATCGGCACTTCGCAGGGCTCAGGGTATCTCCTAGTCGAGCCGTCTCGACTAGAGCACTATTTCTTTTTATTAGTATTATTATTATTACATTACAAATTACAAAATACTTTGAATTGATTGCCACTGGGCTGACAGGTGTTGTCAGGCAGGCTTCCAAGTACGTTCGAAGCTCGTAGCCAATTGGTGGTACAGGTTTAAAGTTGATTTAAATCCTTAATCTGCGCGAGATCCTAGCTGTGTACGTTAGCTCCCATAAGGACCAGCGTCAACCCTCGCATGGTCTCCCTGCTATGCATAGATAATCATGGGGATCGCTATTAACGACTGTACAACGGAGCTTATCTAGCTGCTTGGATTCGGGACTCGTACTGCGTATAGTATTCACGAGTATATATATGTGTCAAATTTCAGCTCTCTAGCTTCTGTGGTTTACGAGATCGCTGCGTTCACACAGACGGACGGACGGACAGACGGATAGGGCTATATCAAATCAGCTCATCGAGCTGATCAAGAATATATATACTTTGTATGGTCTGCGATGTCTCCTTCTGCCTGTTACATACATTTTCACAAAAACATTATACTCTGATTTCCCATTTTCAATGGGCTCAGGGAATAAAAATAAACTAGATGCGATCCAGGACATGCTCGTTGATCGACTGCAACCCTTCATTGTGGCAGGCGATTTAAATGCACGAGCAGTAGAGTGGGGGATGCAGTCGACCAACTCCAGGGGTCGTAAAGTGCTAGAAACGGACTTGTGGTGGTAAACCAAGGAAGCAGAGCTACCTTCAATAGGCCTGGATGCGAAGGCACAATTCCAGATATAACCCTTGCAACGGAACAAATCGTAGAGCGGATCAAGGACTGGAAAATACTTGACGACTTTACTGTCAGTGATCATGAGTATATCTCATACACTTTCTCGAATAACAGTAGGCAATTTCTCCCTGTGAAGACTTCCCATATATGGGATATAAGCAAACTTGACCAGGACAAATTACTCTTAGAAACAGACAGACGAGAATGACAATTCTACGGTAGAATTCGAAGTCGGCATGTAATGCATCTTTTCAGTTTACCCGAAGGCTAACAAAAGCACAACGTTAGAAGCTAAGAACGCGAGGAAGAAGCTATAAGTTGATATCACTAGAAGTAAACAAGACAAGTGTAAAGAGATTTGCAAAGATGTGAACAGGGATCCTTGAAAGCTTGGATACAAAATAGTTATTAAAAAGCTGAGAAATTACGGAGCAGCGCCAATCGTGGATATGTGCATACACATATAAATAAATATATACATATGTACATACATATATGAATGTATATACAGCATCTCTCATGTATGTATGTATATCATCATCATACTCTCTCTCTCTCTCTCTCTCTCTCTCTCTCTCTCTCTCTCTCTCTCTCTCTCTCTCTTCATTTTTTGCAACACTCATTCATTTCGCTACATTGTTCACTGAACTCTGACAGCAGTTGTGTTGCACACTGGGACAAGCGTTCTTGGCACGAAAACCGTTACATTTAATTTACTCATTTAATTTATTAACATGTATGAAAATGCATACATATATATGTATGTTACGTACATGCATATGTATACTTAAGTGCGAGTGCCGCAGCGATATGAGTCATTGTGGCCGACGCGGCACAGTGCTGTCCTCTCCAATCATAGTGTGGAGCTCCCACGCTAAATGGAACATACATACATACATACATATGTAAGTTTGTACATATGTATGTATGTTTGTACATATGTATGTATGTACATATATATGTGCATGTTCACATGCATGCGGACATTGGTAATTGTGACTCAGACCGGCAATCACACAGCTTTTTGCATACATATACATACAAATGGACATACATATGTATGTACAGTTGCTCAAAGCTTATTTCGTGCAGCGGTATAGTAAAATTTTAAATCTGTATTTCCGCTAAACCAGTGAAGATATCCACAAAATTTAAATGAGGTCTTATTTATTAGTCATTTATTATTAATATAAGGAGTTCAATTTTTTTCTATTCTAAAACTAAAATAAAACTAAAATAACTGGCATTCTTCATGTCACAGCTTAATTCGTGCACTGCATTTTATATGACTTTATTGCCAAAATTTTGGTCGGGGTATGACCTCCAAAACAAATAAGGCTAAGCGAGAGGATTTCGTGAAAAAGTAGAAGAAAGTGAGTCCAGAGTTCTGGAATAAAGTAATTTTCAGCGACGAGAGCAAGTTTTGCATTTTTGGCTTTAAGGGAAACAAGCTTGTGTGGCGAAAGAGGGGCACAGCCTTGGATGTCCAAAATCTGACTCCAACCGTTAAGAACGGTGGTGGTGGCATGATGGTATGGGGGTGTATGGCAGCAAGTAAGGTGGGGAACTTGGTGTTTATTGAGTCTACTATGGAACATATGGCGTACATCCGTATCCTTAAAGACAATTTGCACCGAAGCGCCAGGAAACTGGGTCTTGGAGAGGACTTCGTCTTTCAACAAGCCAATGATCCCAAGCACACCACCCATAACACCAAGCTGTGGTTGCTTTCTAACACCAAAAATCAGTTACACTCACCGCCCCAGTCACCGTACCTTAATCCGATCGAGCATTTGTGGGATTATCTGGAGC
Organism: Drosophila peninsularis; assembly: GCA_035047485.1. Taxonomy (NCBI): domain Eukaryota; kingdom Metazoa; phylum Arthropoda; class Insecta; order Diptera; family Drosophilidae; genus Drosophila; species Drosophila peninsularis. The sequence goes on from JAWNPN010000003.1 coordinate 179,662, forward strand.
GCAGGATCCGCGAGAGGACAATAACATCGAAAGAAATGTTAAAAAACGTTTTAATGGAGGAGTGGCTCCAAATTCCGGAGGACTTTACACGGAAATTAGTTTCATCAATGCCAAAAAGATTGGAGGAGACTAGGAAACGGAAGGGAAATCCAACGTTCTACTAATTTCTTTGATTTCCTTTAAAAAAAAGTTAATTTTGTTTTAATTTTTTAGTTTGTACGCATACTTTTTCGAAGTAAAAGTTCGTTGTTGTTTCATAATATTAAATAAATAAAAACAAGATTTCTATATAATTGAATGAAAATTTATGATAAACGTTTATAATTAATGTGTTATTCGGTAAAAAAATACAATTCTGATCATAAAAGCAGTTTTAATCATATTTATACACCTTTAAAGTTTCGAATTATGCTTGTACGCATACTTTTTCTGACAAGTGTACATATGTTGACATATTGACAGCTTTTTGTGGCTGCATTGATCTTCATGCTCGTCATTATTGATTTTGGAGAAGAAGAGTAACACGATAACAACAACAACTACAACAAGTAAGAATGCTCTAGTCGAGACGGGTCGACTAGGAGATACCCTGAGCCCTGCGAAGTGCCGATACTTCAAATATTCTATGCTTAGTTTGCATATACATATGTACGTATATTGCAAGCAACACATACACACACACAGACGCACGCTCAAGCACGCGCTCTGCCAACTGCGCAGTTGACGTAGCGACAGCGCTTGGGCTGCAAGAGGCTTATGTTGTGGAAATTAAATGTTTAATAACTTTTTTTCTAGCAAGATTTTTTTATTCAATCTTTCAGAGCATAATTATGTTATTCATATGTGTGTATGTGCCGAAGCACAAGTCTCTAGTATTTGAAATGCGTTTTTTGCAAATTTAGGGCGAAGGGGGCGTGGCATCAAAAAAAATGTTTGTATTTACAACAGGCATCTACATAGTGAATTTCATGTCTCTAGCTCTTACGGTACGTAAAAGAGACGAAAAGTTATCGAAATTTATCGATAAAAAGAGAACGGGAAGAGTTATCGAATTCTTATAGCGTATGGTATTCAGGAGTATACATGTCAAATTTCAGCTCTCTAGCTTCTGTGGTTTACGAGATCTTCTGCACACAGAGGGACGGACGGACAGACGGACAGACGGACAGGGCTATATCAACTCAGCTCATCGAGCTGATCAAGAATATATGTATATACTTTGTATGGTCTGCGACGTATCCTTCTGCCTGTTACATACATTTTCACAAAAAAAATTATACCCTGATTTCCCAATTGCAATGGACTCAGGGTATAAAAACTGTGATTTCCTTCTGTGTATTTACATATGTATGTATGTCCACAAAATATTTAAACGAATAACGCCTTTCGCGGTAATTTAAGGCATTTGTGTACAAAAGTATTTTAAGATTCGTAAACAAATCACGTTTAACCACAAGCCGCAACAAAGCAACGCACCGCAGTGCAGCGCGACGCAACAGCATCGCCTGGCGCTGAAAAAATCGATTATAATAGCAAAGCTTCTTGAATGGCGCGCAGCGAAAATTCACACATACATGCGTATGCACACAAATGAACATACACACATCCATACATGAATACATGCAGATGTATGCATCAATGTGTATCTGTATGCATATACATACATACATATGTACATATGTACACACGTTACGTTGCGTCGGCGTTCTTCGATTGCGAGTGTTTGCTTTCGCGCACACTTTAACCAAGCAGACTCTGATATTTCATTAGCTCTATGACACATACGCATACATTCATATGTATACTCTCATACACATACACTCATTTACATACATATGTATATATCTAGAATATATGTACGTATATATGTACATATGTATGTACAATTAAATAACATTTCATTGTTGCATTCCACTGCATAGAGTACTCAATCGTCGCCTATATACACTTAGCCTCATTTCCCACATACGTGCATACGCATATATACATACATATGTATGTACATATATGTACATACATATGTTCCACTTCGCATTCATTAGTTGTATTCGAGCCATTGCGCTGTGCAGCGTATGACGCTGCCGTCATCGGTCACTACATTTTGCATTCGTCGCGTCACCGCCGCCGTCTGTCCGTTTCTCTGTTTCGTCTCGACTTCTGCTATTCATTGTTGCTCTTGTTTTCTGCTTGTGGCTGCTGCTCTGTTGCTGTTTTATTGTTTTCTTCTTCTTTTCATTTTATTATTTTGTTGTTGGTCTTCCTAAAAAAAACACGCAAACGCAACAATGCCGGCCGGCATTTTTAACCGACTGCGACTGCGAGTGAGACTCGGGTCTATTGGCGACTGGCTTGGTCGGGGCAGCAACAAACTGAGATTGACTCACAATACATGTACATACATATGTATGTATGAATATATGTGTGTGTATGCAAGTACATACATATATACATTTGCAGGTTTTTGAACTTGCACAAGGTACATATACACTTACGCACACGCACACTGTATACGCTGACACAAGCAGCGTCTGCGCCGGCGCATTGTCGTTCGCAGTTCGCGCGCGTTTGCTTTTTGTTGTTTTCTGTGTTGATTCTCTTTTATAATACCCTGAGCCCATTGAAAATGGGAAATCAGGGTATGATGTTTTTTGTGAAAATGTATGTAACAGGCAGAAGGAGGCGTGGCAGACCCCATAAAGTATATATATATATATATATATATATATATATATATATATATATATATATATATATATATATATATATATATATATATCTATTCTTGATCAGCTCGATGAGCTGAGTTGATATAGCCCTTTTCGTCCGTCTGTGTGAACGCAGTGATCTCGTAAACCACAGAAGCTAGAAAGCTGAAATTTGACATACATATGTACATACATATATACTCGTGAATACCATACACTATACGAGTTTTTTTTTATACCCTGAGCCCATTGAAAATGGGAAATCAGGGTATAATGTTTTTGTGAAAATGTATGTAACAGGCAGAAGGAGACGTCGCAGACCATACAAAGTATATATATTCTTGATCAGCTCGATGAGCTGAGTTGAAATAGCCCTGTCCGTCTGTCCGTCCGTCCGTCCGTCCGTCCGTCCGTCCGTCCGTCTGTGTGAACGCAGCGATCTCGTAAACCACAGAAGCTAGAGAGCTGAAATTTGACATGTATACTCCTGAATACCATACGCTATACGAGTTTTTTTTTTCAAAAATTCGATAACTCTTCCCGTTCTCTTTTTATCGATACATTTCGATACCTTTTCGTCTCTTTTACGTACCGTAAGAGCTAGAAATTAACTATATAGATTCCTGTTGTGAATGCAGACATTTTGTAATTTATGGTTTTTGGATGCCACGCCCCCTTCGCCCTAAATTTGCAAAAAACGCATTTCAAATACTACAGACTTGTGCTTCGGCACATACACACATATGAATATCATAAATATGCCCTGAAAGTTTGAATAAAAAAGTCCTGCTAGAAAAAAAGTTATTAAACATTTAATTTCTACAACATAAGCCTCTTGCAGTCCAAGCGCAGTCGCTACGTCAACTGCGCAGTTGGCAGAGCGTGTGCTTGAGCATGCGTCTGTGTGTGTGTATGTGTTGCTTGCAATATATGTATGCATATGAATGTAAACTAAGTATAGAATATTTGAAGTATCGGCACTTCGCAGGGCTCAGGCTATCTCCTAGTCGAGCCGTCTCGACTAGAGCATTCTTAGTTGTTTAATTCTATAACTCTTCCCATTCTCTTATAATCATTATTATGTGCTTCAGATCTTTTAAGTGACATTAACAAATTATTTTTCCGAAATGGGTCCACGTCGAAAACAATCTGGTGTTGAAGCACGCCATATAATTTTAAAACTACCTTTTGATGGCAAACCCGTTAGGGAAATAGCAGATCTGGTCGGAAGGAGCAAATCTACCGTCCATGATATAATAAACAGGGAAGATGGACGTTTGATTAATAACAGTCAGGAGGGCAAAAGAAACCGGTTAAATTGACGAGAAGAGTGGTCAATCATAAGGGAAATAAAGGTTAATCCCTTTGAAACCGCTAAAGAGCTAAAGTGGTCGGTGAAATCCACATTCGGAAAGGATGTTTGTGACAACACTGTGCGCAATACTTTGCATATGCATGATATTCATGGCCGAGTTTCCCAAAAAAGCCATTTAAAAGCCATTTATATTATAAGAAAAGGCGGTCAGGGTAAAATTCGCAAAAGATTATTTGCTGAAAACCAACAATTTTTGGAATCGTGTACATGGGCCCGATGGTAAGGTGTTTGTGTGGCGTAAAACAAACACCGAGTTTGAGCCCAAAAACATAATAAGCCCTATTAAGGTTTGGTGATGATTAAGGGCTGCATGTCGAGCGCGGGGGTAGTAAATCTGCATTTTATCGATATTTGGGTACCTCGAAGATATAAAAAAAAAATTTTAAGCAAAGTGCGTAAAAATTGGGGATCCTTAACGATTTTCCTTTCTACCAAGATAACGATAATGGTAGCCAAGCTCTGGCTAATACATAACTGTCCCAAACCGATTCAATCGCCATCCCAGAGTCCACACATCAATGTAATTGAGAATCTTTGTATGGCCAGAAAAGTCTATCAAAACCGGTATAACACGCGTGACCAATTAAAAGAGGGTTTAATTGTATGTTGGAACTCCATAGAGCCTGAAATCTGCAATAATTTGGTAAATTCATACCAAATCGCTTGCAGGCGAATAAGAATAAAGATAAATTATGATGAGTAGATAGTTTTATGGATAGATGATAGATAGTTAGATGGATAGATGGATAGATGGATAAGGATAAAGATAAATTATGATGAGTAGATAGTTTTATGGATAGATGATAGATAGTTAGATGGATAGATGGATAGATGGATAGACGAATAGATGGATAGATGGATAGATAGATTGATTGATGGATAAATAGATAATTAGACAGATGATTAGGTAGTTGGGTAGATAAATGGGTAGAATGAAGTGGGATACGGAGATAGACAGCTGAATAGATATTTACAAAAATGGTACAGGATAGATATGAAAGTATATCTATTTATATTACATCTTAAGCTTATATTGAAATACTTAATATCTTGAAGACTTCATTACTCACAACAATTTCTGAACTAGTTTCTGTTTATTTCTCTAATTTGTTGCTATAACTTTCGACTTTACTTTAATTGTTCATAGTCTTCTTAGCTTTTGGGCATGCCTCTTATTAAAATCGCTTGTAGCAAAGAAAGGTCTTGCAATTAAATATTAATTTATAAAGTTTTCAGTTGGTTTTTATACCCTGAGCCCATTGAAAATGGGAAATCAGAGTATAATGTTTTTGTGAAAATGTATATAACAGGCAGAAGGAGACGATGCAGACGCCACCCCACAAAGTATATATATATATATATTCTTGATCAGCTCGATGAACTGAGTTGATAAAGTCCTGTCCGTCTGTCCGTCCGTCCGTCTGTGTGAACGCATCGATCTCATAAACCACAGAAGCTAGAGAGCTGAAATTTGACATGCACTTCTAGAAAAAAAGTTATTAAACATATAATTTTCCATACATAAACATATGCGTCTTGCAGCACAAGCGTAGTCGCTACGTCAACTGCGCGGTTGGCAGAGCTTATGCTTGAGGGTGTGATTGTGCGTGTGTCTGTGTGTGTGATTATGTTGCTTGTAATATATGTGTATGTACTCTAAGCATAGAATACTTGAAGTATCAGCACTTCGAAGGGCTCAGGGTATCTCCTAGTCGAGCCGTCTCGACTAGAGCATTCTTACTTGTTTGTTGTTGGTTTGTTTTTTTCATGAATGTTTTCTTCTGTCCGATTTGGTGTTGAACCTCATAATCTGACTTGTTGTGAGTTTTATAAAAAAAAATAAAATATTCCCGATTGAAATATGAAATTTTTGTTATTGTTTATGAAAGCTAAGTCATTATAGAATTCGTGAAAAATTTTAAAACTTAAAATAAGTATCTTACTGCTTAAGAAAAAACACATTGAAATAAATAAAAAGTCTTGTCCGATTTGGCGTTGGAGCTACTGTATATGTATATATTCGTGATCAGGGAGACAACCCGAGTCGATTTGGCTGTGTCCATCAGTCTGTCTTTATGTGTGAGCGCGTCGATTTCAGCATCCATAAGAGCTAGAGACTTTTAAATATACATAGGTCCCTGTATGGAACGCGCAGGTCAAGTTTGTTGTAAAAATTTAAATAAAATAATGTTATTGATTAAAAACGAAAATTCTGCTATAAAATTCGATCTAATTCATCTTTATAGATAATGTGTTAAACCGACTAGAGTTTTCTTACTTGTTTTTTGTTATCTTTGCCGATGCGATATTTCCTCTGTCGCAGTTGCAGTTGCAGTCGCTTCGCAGCATCGTGGCCTCTCAACAACAAAATGGATTTGTTTGTTGTGCAAGCACCGCAGTCGACATACATTCACCATACATACATATGTGTGTACATATACATATACATACATACATATGTATGTATGCAGAGACAAGATTAGTTGACAGGCTGCGACTGCGACTGCGTCTGCGACTGCGTCTGCGACTGCGTCTGCGACTGCGTCTGCGACTGCGTCTGCGACTGCGTCTGCGACTGCGTCTGCGACTGCGTCTGCGACTGCGTCTGCGACTGCGTCTGCGACTGCGTCTGCGACTGCGTCTGCGACTGCGTCTGCGACTGCGTCTGCGACTGCGACTATGGCTGTGATTGGGGATACGATGGACGCCGAAAGCGAAGCATTGAAAGGTCCTGATCACGTTATAAAAACCTCCCTAAAATCCACATACTCTGAACGGCCAAATAATTAAAATGCATACATTATTGCCGTGTGCCCCTGCCCGATACTTTTTCAGCACATTATCTGTCGCTCTTTATGGCGCCGCTTCAGTAGTTCAACGAGTTTCTGTTAGTTTCCAGTGCCATTCACAATTCGGCACTTTCGCCGTTCGCCCGTTGCCTCTGCCGACGCCCCTGCCGACGCCGACACTGACAACGCAGCAGACAACGAAACGCGCGTCGCCAACCCTATGCAAGCAGTGCACTGCGCATGTGTGTGTGCGAGTGAGAGTGTGTGCATATGTGAGCGCGTGTCTGCAACTAGGATAGCCAATTATCATAAAGAGAGAGTCTTTTCTTAATTATCAATTTGTTAATTGATGTTGAACTGAATTTGAAACTAACCTGGTAAGCTCTGCGGATGCACCTAAGTATATAGATATGTATATATATAGATATCTTACTCGACGTTTTTAACTACGAGTATACTTGCATCTTGTAGACTAAGTCTATGTGGAGATAGATGCAAGTATCGCACTACATCAATTGGTAGTGCTCGACTAGTACATACTCTTCAGGCAGTCAAGCACTTCTTCAACTTTCTTCCTCACTCTAGTTTCAGCTAAATCGAAACATAGATGGCGCCACAGAGCCATCTTAGAGCGAAAGCAATTGCTTGATGCTTAAGCAAGCATTAATTTTTATATATGCTGATAACACGTCGATTAAGCCAACTTTGTCAGCTTGTCTCATGCAGAACTGGTTTGGAACCGGTCCGCTGTGGCTTTGCCATTGGCTATTCCTGCTCAATGGCTCATCATTTGCTATAAATTTGCCTTGAATCGCGCCGGTTGTGGCCACTGTCCGGAGAAAGAGCAAGCAAGCGCGATGGCTAGAGGGAGAGGGGAACGAAAGCACTTAATTTTTGACAAAACAATTAATGTTTATTTTTGTGCATTTTAATTTGTCAACATTAATTGCAAGTTTATTGAGCAGCCGTCGCCATCTTCGACATCTTCGCCGCCGCCGCCTTCACTTGAGCCAATGAACCGGACGCGATAGCCTTGAGCCGGGCGAAACAAAATATCAAATGATTCTGCTCATCAGTTGGTGGTTAGGTTGGGTAAATGGTTTAGGATTTGGCCGTCAATGTCATGGCCATTAGCATGATGAAGGCGGAGTTGGCCAGCAAGTTGAAATGAACTCCGAGGCCCACCCAATAATAGTCGAACATGACGGACCCGTAACGTGCTCCGAAGGCGATTGCAGCCATGCCTCCGTAGACGTTGCTCGACTGATTCACGCCCAAAAAGAGCAGCGACACCACATTGCCGAGCAGCGTCAGATCCTTGAGCGTCACCGTTGAGTTGTCCTCGACGGCGCGCCACTTGGCCACCACATCGAAAGTGAGCGGCACCAAGAAGCAGCCGTGTGCCATAGCCAAGTGAGGGCTCGAGGACTTCAAGTAGAGCTCAATATTGGTCAGTGGTAGCGGCACCAGCTCCATAATGCCAGAAGTTATCTGACGCAGTCCATTGCATTCATCGTCGTCATTGTTCGCCGCTCGCACTACGCCTAGCAGCCCATGAACCAGACTCAATGCCGCCGCCGCATAGCCATAGGGCGTCTGCAACGGATGCAGCGTATACATTGCGTAGCCCGAGCTCACCACCAGCAAGCTGTTGAACAGCGCATCCATGAACAGCATCTTGCTCCTGAATCTGCTTCCAATTCTTACTCAGATCCTGATCCTAACTCTTATCCTGATTAACGCTGTTCCACTTCTCAATTTATGCAGGATAAATTGCTAAAGTTGGTGTTGTTGATGTTGTTGTTATTTTTGTTGTTGTTGTTGCTCTTAGTGCGACAATTGGTTCATTCTAACTACGAGGATTAGAGTCTCTAGCCTTGCACTGAACTGATTCCGTGTGGTTTGTCCTTTTGCTATTTTTTGTCTCAACTGATCTTCGCTTCCGTCTCCTGTGCAGTTGATTTTTGTTTATTTGGACTGTTCGGTGAACGAGCACGGCAAATTTTGTATTATTAAAAACGTTTCAACCACATGTTTGACTGTTGTGACAGCTTTGTCGCCGCCCTCCCTCGTCACTCTCTCTCTCTCTCTCTCTCTCTCTCTCACTCTCTTTCTCTATCTCTCTCTGTTTATCTACCTATCTGTCTCTATCAAATATGAACAGAAACAGTATACTTCCATTGTTGTGGTGTTCTGATTGGGAGTGCCCAGCTGGCAGGTACCCTGGACTCCGCCTAGATGCCGACTGCTAGAGTCATTCCCGAATGAATTAAGCGGTTGTTCTTCCTACTGTCAGAATTCTATGGAAAATAGGTAGATAATCTCTGAACGACATCTTCTGGACACGAATATTATCGGATATCATCACGGATGATAGCGGACTAGGAAATATTTGGCGTCCTTAGATGTTAAGATCTGTAAGTTATGGCCTAAGATATCATGTTGAAATATTGTCGAATGGAAATCTCTGCACTTGTGCACCGTACGATTCCACGCTTCAGCTTATCGTCCTTGCTTAGGATACATGCGTACTTTAAGCGGCCTGCCATGCCTCCTTCTGTATCTTACTAACACTAGAACAGACACACATTACTTCCTATATCCCATGGTTTCAGGGTATTAGGCGAAACTCGATTGATCAGACATGAGCTGCCAAATATTATCATTATCCAAGAACAATAGCAGAATCGATTGCCAGAACGATTAGACAAAAGATCTTCGTCTGATGCTAGCTTCCTCAACGACCCCCTAGCAAGTCTTATGGCCATTATGCTTTTGAAGACATTGTTATAATAATCGTATTTTCATTTTTATATGAGCGTCTCTCCGCTCTGTCTTCCGCCTGAGTTGGAGTTAATGAAAATCAGAAAGAATCTTATATGGCATATCAATGATAACACGAACTACGTTTCCTCCTCTTGCCACTCTGGGTTATGGCTTCGTATTTCGCTGCGCTCGTTGCTGGAGAATGGCGAATGGACAATGTTTCCGTTGATTTATTGTACTTTGTGGCGGTTTAATCCGCATCCACCTGCAACCGACACGGAGACGACGAAGACGAACAGCTGGCTAAGTGCTGCTCTCGCCAATAATGCAATCCAAAGGTCCAAGCCAAAGCCCAAAACGCAAACGCAAACAGCACCAGCCCCATACAAGCCCAGGCTTAATTATTTATTTAAATCTCTCCGTTTATATGATAAGTAAGAAAACTTTAGTCGGTAGCGCCCGACTAGAGAATACCCTGATCCCAGCGAAGAACCACTATTCCGCGAATTCTGTTTCTTTTATATATATGTACATCACAAGGAACACATACACACATACACACGCACAAGCACGTGTTCTGCCAACTATGAAGTTGATGTAGCGCCTGCGCTTGGGCTGCAAGACGCCTATGTTGCGGAAAATTTAATGTTTAATAACTTTTTTTGGGGATGGACTTTCCTTATTAAACTTTCAGGGCATGATTATGTTATTCATAAGTGTGTATGTGCCGAAGCACAAGTCTCTAGTATTTGAAATGCGTTTTGTGCAAATTTAGGGCGAAGGGGGCGTGGCATTCAAAATCAACAAATTATAAAATGTTTGTATTCGTAACAGGGATATACAGTGAATTTAATTTCTCTAGCTCTTACGGTACGCAAAAGCGAAGAAAAGTTAGCGAAATTTAGCGATAACAAGTAAGAATGCTCTAGTCGAGACGGCTCGACTAGGAGATACCCTGAGCCCTGCGAAGTGCCGATACTTCAAATATTCTATGCTTAGTTTACATATACATATATTGCAAGCAACACATACACACACACAGACGCACGCTCAAGCATACGCTCTGCCAACTGCGCAGTTGACGTAGCGACAGCGCTTGGGCTGCAAGACGCCTACGCTATGGGAAATTAAATGTTTAATAACTTTTTTTCTAGCAGGACTTTTTTATTCAAACTTTCAGGGCATGATTATGTTATTCATATGTGTGTATGTGCCGAAGCACAAGTCTCTAGTATTTGAAATGCTTTTTTTGCAAATTTAGGGCGAAGGGGGCGTGGCATCCAAAATCCAAAAATTACAAAATGTCTGTATTCACAACAGGAATCTACATAGTAAATTTCAGGTCTCTAGCTCTTCCGGTACGTAAAAGAGACGAAAAGTTATCGAAATTTATCGATAAAAAGAGAACGGGAAGAGTTATCGAATTTTTGAAAAAAACTCGTATAGCGTATGGTATTCAGGAGTCTACATGTTAAATTTCAGCTCTCTAGCTTCTGTGGTTTACGAGATCGCTGCGTTCACACAGACGGACGGACGGACGGACGGACGGACGGACAGACGGACAGGGCTATTTCAACTCAGCTCATCGAGCTGATCACGAATATATATACTTTATGGGGTCTGCGACGTCTCCTTCTGCCTGTTACATACATTTTCACAAAGACATTATACCCCTGGGCTCAGTGTATTAAAAGAGGAACAACAACAATAATAAGCACTGAGACGTGCCGCTGAGCAGTTGAGCATTTGTGCGTTTGAACATAGTGCATGCCCAAGTTCACGACTTGCCCCAGTCACAGAGCCAGCCAATGCGCCAGCCAAAGCTAAAGCAAATAAACTCTTTTTGCAAGGAGTGTACTACGCTTACAGTTCGGGCCCAGTCTTGACTGCAGTCAAGAGATAGTTAGCATGAATGAACTAGTTGCTATAGAGTGATTACACTTATTATACCCTGAGCCCATTCAAAATGGGAAATCAGAGTATAATGTTTTTGTGAAAATGTTTGTAACAGGCAGAAGGAGACGTCGCAGACCACACAAAGTATATATATTCTTGATCAGCTCCATGAGCTGAGTTGATATAGCGTCTGTCCGTCCGTCCGTCTGTGTGAACGCAGCGATCTCGTAAACCACAGAAGCTGGAGAGCTGAAATTTTACATGTATACTCCTGAATACCATACGCTATACGAGTTTTTTTTTCAAAAATTCGATAACTCTTCCCGTTCTCTTTTTATCGATAAATTTCGATAACTTTTCGTCTCTTTTACGTACCGGAAGAGCTAGAGACCTGAAATTTACTATGTAGATTCCTGTTGTGAATACAGACATTTTGTAATTTTTGGATTTTGGATGCCACGCCCCCTTCAAGCTAAACTAACAAAATACGCATTTCAAATACCAGAGACTTTGCTTCGGCACATACACACATATGAATAACATAATCATGCCCTGAAAGGCATGAATAAGAATAAGAAGAATGAATAAGAAAGTCTTGCTAGAAAAAAAGTTATTAAACATTTTGTTTTCGACAAGCGTCTTGCAGCGTAAGCGCAGTCGCTACGTTAACTGCGCAGTTGGCAGTTTATCTTAAAAAGTATATAAAGGATTGGACTTGAGTCGAGGGGCAAAGAGAAAAGGCTTAAGGCAGAGGAGGCTAAACTTTCAAAAATGTGAAATTAGATGAAAATTGAGTAATTTCGCTGTGGATGCGCACCTGTTGATGCGCACCTGCAGCTGCGGGTCTGTGTCTGCGCCTTCGCCTTCGCCTTCGCCTGGGCCTGCTTCTGTGCTTATATGGGCCCTATAGCGTGACAACAGTTATTGCTCGAATGCGCCCCTAGACAATTTTTTCAGTCGCGTTGCATCGCATCGCGTCGTGTCGCAAACTCCGCAACCGTAAAAATATGAAAATTGCAGCGCGCGCGACTTGGCAAGTGCAACGTTTGAAATTGGAGTCCAAGTGCAGACACTTCATTCCAATTCATAATTAATAAGATTTTAGTTGAGGCTATGGGTGTCAGTTCCGGTTCAGTTCAGTTCAATTCAGTTCGGGTGCTGTTCACTTCACCTCACTTCAATTCAGTTCGCTTCGCTCCAGAATGGAGCTGGCTGGCTCTTCAGACCGTGCTTACCAAACTTAAACCCTTCGTTGCTGCTGTTGTTGTTGCTGTGGTTGAGCGAGCACTACTTGGTCAAGATGCTTAGAGGCCAACTGCCCAACAGTTATGGCCAGAACGTGTCGACAGTTAATAGGAGTTCTACTTAGCTAACATGATCTTCAATTCGGTTTCGGTTCAAGTCCAGGCTCTGGTTCACTTTTGATTTTCAGTTTTTTATACCCTGAGCCCATTGAAAATGGGAAATCAGGGTATAATGTTTTTGTGAAAATGTATGTAACAGGCAGAAGGAGACGTCGCAGACCATACAAAGTATATATATTCTTGATCAGCTCGATGAGCTGAGTTGAAATAGCCCTGTCCGTCTGTCCGTCCGTCCGTCCGTCCGTCCGTCCGTCCGTCCGTCCGTCCGTCCGTCCGTCCGTCCGTCCGTCCGTCTGTGTGAACGCAGCGATCTCGTAAACCACAGAAGCTAGAAAGCTGAAATTTGACATGTATACTCCTGAATACCATACGCTATACGAGTTTTTTCAAAAATTCGATAACTCTTCCCGTTCTCTTTTTATCGATAAATTTCGATAACTTTTCGTCTCTTTTACGTACCGTAAGAGCTAGAGACCTGAATTCACTATATAGATTCCTGTTGTGAATGCAGACATTTTGCAATTTTTGGATTTTGGATGCCACGCCCCCTTCGACCTAAATTTGCAAAAAACGCATTTCAAATACTAGAGACTTGTGCTTCGGCACATACACACATATGAATAACATAATCATGCCCTGAAAGTTTGAATCAAAAAGTCCTTCTAGAAAAAAAGTTATTAAACATTTAATTTCCACAACATAAGCCTCTTGCAGCCCAACCGCTGTCGCTACGGCAACTGCGCAGTTGGCAGAACGTGTGCTTGAGCGTGCGTCTGTGTGTGTGTATGTGTTGCTTGCAATATATGTATATGTAAACTAAGCATAGCATATTTAAAGTATCGGCACTTCACAGGGCTCAGGGTATCTCCTAGTCGAGCCGTCTCGACTAGAGCATTCTTACTTGTTTGATTTTCGTGTGGCACCACTTGATTTATGGCGCAGCCATTGGGCAGCAACAGCAGCCGCCTAGCACTCACCTGGGTATTTATACCCTGAAAATGGGAAATCAGGGTATAATGTTTTTGTGAAAATGTATGTAACAGGCAGAAGGAGACGTCGCAGACCCCACAGAGTATATATATTCTACATCAGCTCGATCGTCAACTGCGCAGTTGGCAGAGCGTGTGTTTGAGCGTGCGTCTGTGTGTGTGTATGTGTTGCTTGCAATATATGTATATGTAAACTAAGCATAGAATATTTGAAGTATCGGCACTTCGAAGGGCTGAGGTATCTCCTAGTCGAGCCGTCTCGACTAGAGCACTCTTACTTGTTCTTTCTTTTTTTTTATACCCTGAGCCCATTGAAAATGGGAAATGTGAAAATGTATGTAACAGGCAGAAACAGGCAGCTCATCGAGCTGATCAAGAATATATATACTTTGTATGGTCTGCGACGTCTCCGCAGACCATACAAAGTATATATATTCTTGATCAGCTCGATGAGCTGAGTTGAAATAGCCCTGTCCGTCTGTCCGTCCGTCCGTCCGTCCGTCCGTCCGTCTGTGTGAACGCAGCGATCTCCTAAACCACAGAAGCTAGAGAGCTGAAATTTGACATGTATACTCCTGAATACCATACGCTATACGAGTTTTTTTCAAAAATTCGATAACTCTTCCCGTTCTCTTTTTATCGATAAATTTCGATAACTTTTCGTCTCTTTTACATACCGTAAGAGCTAGAGACCTGAAATTCACTATGTAGATTCCTGTTGTGAATACAGACATTTTGTAATTTTTGGATTTTGGATGCCACGCCCCCTTCGCCCTAAATTTGCAAAAAACGCATTTCAAATACTAGAGACTTGTGCTTCGGCACATACACACATATGAATAACATTATCATGTCCTAAAAGTTTGAATAAAAAAGTCCTGCTAGTAAAAAGTTATTAAACATTTAATTTCCACAACATAAGCCTCTTGCATCCCAACCGCTGTCGCTACGGCAACTGCGCAGTTGGCAGAACGTGTGCTTGAGCGTGCGTCTGTGTGTGTGTATGTGTTGCTTGTAATATATGTATATGTAAACTAAGCATACAATATTTGAAGTATCGGCACTTCGCAGGGCTCAGGGTATCTCCTAGTCGAGCCGTCTCGACTAGAGCATTCTTACTTGTTTTTTTTTGGCAAAAGTTAATCAGCAGCATTTGCATGCAGCTCAACAAATGTGCCCAAAAAGTTTAATGAGCTAAGAGTTGCGTGAACAAATATTTTCCGCTGTGCGAGCAAAAAATGCGTGAGCGATGCCCCAATACGAATATATACATGTACATATACATATGTATGTATGCATATAGTACAGTATATAGTATAGAAGTCGCCAGCCGCTGCTTGAAATGCGCACCAGAGACACTACGCACTTCATAAATTATTTAACAGCGTTGTACAGAGGACAGCAGAGCACAGAGGACGGAGGACGGAGGACGGACGATGCTCGGCTCTGTGGCTCAGAGGAAGGGAACTAATTTTAATTGCCAGCCACAAGGCCCAGCGCGGTGGTTGGGGGAGGGGATTGAAAAATGTGCGAATATTTGATAACTGCAAATCGAAAATGGCCAGCGACCACAGGTGACTGTGGCGGGAGTTGGCTGTGGTGGGGTGTTGGCGAGGGACCACTGTGCGTGCCGTGTAGCTACATGGCCAGCGACATGATCCGGCGTTGACTGTGTCTACGGCTGATTTATGGGCTCGAATTCGAATTCTAGTTGAGGTTCGAGTTTGCGTAGCTTTGATTCATGTGCCATGTAGTTGAGCAGATCTAGATCCAGATCGGAAGCCCCAGCATCGCGGACCGCGACGCCGGGGCTCATTCATGAACTAATCAATGACGCAGCCGCCTTTCGTAGAATTTCACACTTTCGACTTCCGCTACGAATCAGAAGTGTTCCCAGAACTAGGGCACTTGTAAGACCATTATTATGCGGGTTCGCTCGCAATCTCCGATTCGCCAGCCAAGAAGCCAGAAACGGCTATCCCGATGCCAGCAGCAGCAGCAGCAATAACAATCATAACAAGTAAGAATGCTCTAGTCTAGACGGCTCGACTAGGAGATACCCTGACGGACGGACAGACGGACAGGGCTATATCAACTCATCGAGCTGATCAAGAATATATGTATATACTTTGTGGGGTCTGCGACGTCTCATTCTGCCGGTTACATAATTTTCACAAAAACATCATACCCTGATTTCCCATTTTCAATGGCCTCAGGGTATTAAAATCATAAATGCGAACATAAACCTAATCAATCAAATCAAATATTTTATATGTAGTAGCCCAAGTGCTCTACCTGTTTGAATATTTCGATTCAGAGTCACCAATTAATGTCTAATCTCTCTAATATAGTTAGCTACTTGTCCAGTTGTCTAAAAAACCAAGTAAGAATGCTCTAGTCGAGACGGCTCGACTAGGAGATACCCTGAGCCCTGCGAAGTGCCGATACTTCAAATATTCTATGCTTAGTTTACATACATAACATACACACACACAGACGCACGCTCAAGCACACGCTCTGCCAACTGCGCAGTTGACGTAGCGACTGCGGTTAGGCTGCAAAACGCCTACGCTATGAGAAATTAAATGTTTAATAACTTTTCTAGCGGGACTTTTTTATTCAAACTTTCAGGGCATGATTATGTTATTCATATGTGTGTATGTGCCGAAGCACAAGTCTCTAGTATTTGAAATGCGTTTTTTGCAAATTTAGGGCGAAGGGGGCGTGGCATCCAAAATCCAAAAATTACAAAATGTCTGTATTCACAACAGGAATCTACATAGTGAATTTCAGGTCTCTAGCTCTTACGGTACGTAAAAGAGACGAAAAGTTATCGAAATTTATCGATAAAACGAGAACGGGAAGAGTTATCGAATTTTTGAAAAAAACTCGTATAGCGTATGGTATTCAGGAGTATACATGTCAAATTTCAGCTCTCCAGCTTCTGTGGTTTACGAGATCGCTGCGTTCACACAGACGGACGGACGGACGGACGGACGGACAGACGGACAGGGCTATTTCAACTCAGCTCATCGAGCTGATCAAGAATATATATACTTTGTGTGGTCTGCGACGTCTCCTTCTGCCTGTTACATACATTTTCACAAAAACATTATACCCTGATTTCCCATTTTCAATGGGCTCAGGGTATAACAAGTAAGAGTGCTCTAGTCGAGACGGAGATACTCTGAGCCCTGCGAAGTACCGATACTTCAAATATTCTATGCTTAGTTTACATACATATATATTGCAAGCAACACATATGTACATCCACACAGACGCACGCTCAAGCAGACGCTCTGCCAACTGCGCAGTTGACGTACCGACTGCGCTTGGGCTGGAAGACGCCAATGTTGTGGAAAACAAAATGTTTAATAACTTTTTTTGTGGATGCACTTTTTTAATCAAATCAGGGCATGACTACGTTATTGATATGTGTGTATGTGCCGAAGCACAAGTCTCTAGTAATTGAAATGCGTTTTTGCAAATTTAGGGCGAAGGGGGCGTGGCATCCAAAATTCAAAAATTTCAAAATGTTTGTATTCATAACAGTGAATGTCATGTCTGCAGCTCTTACGGTACGCAAAAGCGAAGAAAAGTTATCAAAATGTATCGATAGCAAGAGAACAGGAAGAGTTATAGATTTTTTTTAAAGTCGTTCTGCGTATGGTATATACGAGTATACATGTCAAATTTCTGCTCTCTATCTTCTGTGATTTACGAGATCGCTGCGTTCACACAGACGGACGGAGGGACACACGGACAGGGCTGATGAAAAACTCAGCTCATAGAACTGATCAAGAATATATATACTTTGTGGTATCTGCGACGTCTCCTTCTGCCTGTTACATACATTTTCACAAACACAGTATACGTTGATTTCCAATTTTCAATGGGCTCAGGGTATAATTATGATGATAATGATAAAGATCTAGTTCAGGTTATGAACCAACCTTCGAATTGGGGGCCCATGCTGGTAGCTGATATTCTCAAGCTGAATCTATGCTCGGACATACTGTCTATCTGATTCCTAAGCGACTATCAACTGCTTCATCATACATCATACACATTTATGTACATTGCAAAGGAACTAGCCCAAGCGTTCTGGACGCAGTCATTTTGTTGTTGATGAATCGACAAGGCGCAAATTGAAATTGATAAGTGTTCGCATTGACAGAGCATGATGGGGCAGTTAACGGACATCCTGACCTCCTTCATGCAACTCAATGCAGCAAATCAAAAATGTGTCATAAATTGTCTTGAATGTTGAACAAAGAACCAGTGCGGCAGTGGACTGAATGGGAATGGAATCGAATGAGAGGGTCATCCATTTGAGTTGGGTAACCAAAAATTTTGACGCTGCATACAATTAAAGCTGCGTAGAAATGTTGCGGGTGGGCCCGGTAGGGGTGGTCGGGACGAGGGGTGGATTGCGGGTGTTTATATGTGAATTGTATTGTGTGTGGAAGCCGACGCGTCGTCTGCCTGTCAAATGCCAATGATGTTATTTAAGTTCTTTTCGTTTTCTGTCTCTTCCTTCACTGCCTTAGGTAGCGCGAACTCTTGGCATGCAGCAGACAGTTGAAATTCATTCTTTGCTTTCTGCTTTTTGCATTGTGGCAGGATATGCAATGAGCATCTCGAGAGACAATAAAAAGAAAAGAAAGGAAAAGGAAAAGAAAAACATGTAGGGAATATGAGAGACAATATTTGCACATTTAGCAAAATGCTTGGGGGTCGAAGTCGAAGTAGAAGTTGAATGCGACGTCGAAAGCGAAGTCAGAGTCGGATTCTGGGTTGGTTCTGGGCCAAAGAAGTCATTAAAAATGTGTAGAGTGTCAATGTAAAAGGCTGATAACTCACAATTATGCCTCTCTGGCTTCATTTTTAAGTGTTGTTGCTGCCACAACTGACTCCCGGATCCCCCATTCCCGCCGCCGGCACCACCGCACCGCAGTCCAGTTGCTCGCCTGCATCCCGAGTCGGCTTCAAAATAAATATCAGCGCAAAAGGAAGCTAATGACAGTTGACACATAAACAGGTTATAAAACTCTAGGCGGTGGCGCCCGACTAGGGGATACCCTGATCCTAGCGAAGAACCGCTATTCCGCGAATTCTGTTTCTTTTATATGTGTGTACATCACAAGCAACACATACACACACACACACAGACGCACAAGCACACGCTGTGCCAATAGCACAGTTGACGTAGCGACTGCGCTTGGGCTGCAAGACGCCTACGCTATGGGAAATTAAATGTTTAATCACTTTTTTTGTGGATGCACTTTCTTAATCAAATCAGGGCATGACTATGTTATTGATATGTGTGTATGTGCCGAAGCACAAGTCTCTAGTATTTGAAATACCTGTTTTGCTAATTTACGGCGAAGCGGGCGTGGCATAAATTGTATTATACACACAAAAAACAATAAACAATATTTGAACACTCTAGCTATAAAGATGAATTAAAATTTTTATACAATTACAATTACAATTACAATTTTTTAGCTGAATATCGATTTCGTTTTTAATAGATAATATTAAAACGGGATGAGTTATCGAGTTTTTAAAACTAACTTGAATCGACTCGGCTTGTCTCCCTGATCAAGAATATATATACTTTATAGGGTGCCACGCCTCCTGCTCCCTGTTACATTTTGATTTCAACAAAACCATTATACCCTGATTTCCCATTTTTAATGGGCTCAGTGTATAATAAATACTTTAATTCAGATGGGTGCAGTGCCGACGCTATCGCTATCCAGGTAGATTCAAGTATTACTCTGAGAATATCCTTTTTATGCATAGAAAGCGAGAGACTCTGCAGATCATACGCCTCTTCCTATGCTACGTATTTTGCACGAATGTCAAAATTCAAATCGAGCCTTCAATAAGGGTATTTAATAAATATGTATATTTTATGTGTGTTTTTTTGGGTGTATCAATACCGCGGAGTCTGAACATAATAAACAAGTAACAATGCTCTAGTCGAGACGGCTCGACTAGGAGGTACCCTGAGCCCTGCGAAGTGCCGATACTTCAAATATTCTATGCTTAGTTTACATATACATATATTGCAAGCAACACATACACACACAGACGCACGCTCAAGCACACGCTCTGCCAACTGCGCAGTTGACGTTGCGACTGCGCTTGGGCTGCAAGAGGCTTATGTTGTGGAAATTAAATATTCAATAACTTTTTTTCTAGCAGAACTTTTTTATTAAAACTTTCAGGTCATGATTATGTTATTCATATGTATGTATGTGAAGAAGCACAAGTCTCTAGTGCGAGAAGGGGGCGTGGCATCTACAATCCAAAAATTACAAAATGTTTGTATTCATAACAGATCTTACGGTACATAAAAGAGACGAAAAGTTATCGAAATTTATCGATAAGAAGAGAACGGGAAGAGTTATCGAATTTTTGAAAAAACTCGTATAGCGTATGGTATTCAGGAGTATACATGTCAAATTTCAGCTCTCTAGCTTCTGTGGTTTACGAGATCGCTGCGTTCACACAGACGGACGGACAGACGGACGGACGGACAGACGGACAGGGCTATTTCAACTCAGCTCATCGAGCTGATCAAGAATATATATACTTTGTATGGTCTGCGATGTCTCCTTCTGCCTGTTACATACATTTTCACAAAAACATTATAACCTGATTTCCCATTTTCAATGGGCTCAGGGTATAAAAAACATTCATGTATATGCGGGCTACAGTGTAGGCCAGTACTCGGAAGATTCGCAATGCGCGAAGTATTTATTGAAGAGAGCTATTCAGCTATCCACGTCGCCGCCACATTTTATGAGTTGGCACGGCGACTGCCACGCTAATCGGTAATCTTATTTATGGACTTTTGGCTGCGCTTGCTGATTATATTGAAAAGTGGGTCACACGCGTTTGGCTAGGACACTGACTGGAAAAAAGAGATGCAGATAGAGATAGAGACACAGGCACAGTCAATCAGTCACGTCCACCTTGGCAGACGATGTGCGTCAGCTCAGTCAGACGTTCACTTTGGTACAGAAATCGATCTGCTTGATGCGTGAACTATGCCAAATGCGTGGGCCAGATTTGCCATCTGTTCAATGATATATGTATATGTTTATATACATTCATACAGCGAGAGCATCCTACAATGCATACAAATATTGTGTATAGACAGATCGTATAATGGCTAAATTGTATCGACGCGACCCAGCATCAGTCACCCATCCCTTTGCTCGGTCAATTCGCTTTTGTCGCGCTTCAACGGGGCCTATGTGCAATGTGTATTTGCAATGTGTGTATGTGTGTAATTGTGTATACACAGGAATACTGTTTGAATTGGCACTGGGAAGCGACGATAACAAAAGATGAATAATAATTGTCTATAGCAAATTTGTTGCGTTTTGCTGCCTAACAACAGAGGCCTACACTCCAATTCGTATAATCTACTACGCTAAATAAAGAATATTTATGTATATATATATATATATATATATATATATATATACACATTTAATTTCCCATAGCGTAGGCGTCGGCAGCCCAAGCGCAGTCGCTACGTCAACTGCGCACTGCATCTGTGTGTGTGTGTATGTTGCTTGCAATATATGTACATATACATATGTAAACTAAGCATAGAATATTTGAAGTATCTCCTAGTCAAGCCGTCTGGACTAGAGCACTCTTACTTGTTAACTTGTTGTTGTTTTCCCATTGAAAATGGGAAATCAGGGTATAATGGTTTTGTTAAAATGTATGTAACTGGGAGAAGAGGCAGACCCCATAAAGTATATATATTCTTGAGACAAGTCGAGTCGATTTAGCCCTGTCCGTCGATCACAGCATCCATAACAACTAGATACTTGAAATATTTTTAAATAGATCCCTGTATAGCACACGCAGGTCAAGTTTGTTTTAAAAATTCAATAACTCATCCCGTTTTAATGTTATCGATTAACAAGTAAGAATGCTCGCAACGGTACGCAAAAGAGAAGAAAAGTTATCGAAACTTATCGATACAAAGAGAACGGGAAGAGCTATCGAATTTTTGAAAAAAAAACTCGTATAGCGTATGGTATTCAGGAGTATACATGTCAAATTTCAGCTCTCTAGCTTCTGTGGTTTACGAGATCGCTGCGTTCACACAGATGGACGGACAGACGGACAGGGCTATATCAACTCAGCTCATCGAGCTGATCAAGAATATATATAATTTGTGTGGTCTGCGACGTCTCCTTCTGCCTGTTACATACATTTTCACACAAACATTATACCCTGATTTCCCATTTTCGATGGGCTTAGGGTATAAAAATAAGTATAGAAAAATTACAAAGGCAAAGGGAATATGTAAATCTTGGAAAATTGGAAAATCTCTCAATTAATAGGGCTTTCAACAGTAATATTTCTGGGCAAATGTTTCAGCAAATCAATTAGCACATTGGGGCATTGGAGTTTCATGTGCCACACTGACAGCCACTTGAGGCACTATCGTCGCTAGTTGATTTCGCGATCCCAGCCATAGGGAATACATACATACATACATGTATACATGGCGCGGTTGGCGCCAAGGAGCTTATCACTTATCACATCACATAGTACCATTCAATAGACTTATTAAAAAGTAAGCACCGCGCGATTAAACAGTCAATAATTGTCCAGGGCCATCTCAGCCAAGGTATTCGCATTCGTCTACACACATATACATACATATATTCTTCTAACTACTCAATTCAATTATATAATTGGACTCTAAGATTAGGGAGTATTTGAGTAGCAGGTCAAGACTCGCCTGGCGGCATCTACGAATCTACGGCATCTCCACGAAGATATACATATATATATATAGGTAATATATATATATATATATATATATATATATATATATATATATATATATATATATATATATATATATTCATATTAAAGAAGTCTCTATTTCATTTCAATATTATATACTGTTATTACCTGAAGAGCGCTGACTTGAGTTATTGCGCGTGTCAGGAGATCACCGCCCTGTTTGATATATACTCAGGGTGTGTTCAGTTCGTCTGTGCAGAGGGTGTAATCTATCAACGAGAACGCACGGTAAGAATTTTTCATAAATTTTCTAATCAGCAGCGCACATTTCACAATATTTACGCAAGCAGCTGAGTTGGCTTCGCGAAGCCGCCCCCGCTCACCTGCAACCTCCCTCCTTCCACCATTCCTATCAACCGGCTAGGCAATCAGCCTGTCCTCTCAATTATTATGTCTAAATCACTTTATAATATTGCATACGAATACACACACACACACACAGTACGACGGAGTACTGCGTTTGGAACTACCAGCGGGTGCACATAGCATTTCCTAATGATGTTGCCGTCGTCGCCATAGGTAAGGAGCTTAAGTATACAGAGGATATGTGCAGTGCAAGTATCAGTCGCATCCGAGACTGGCTGACAGAAACTGGACTCGACGAGCACGAAACGAATGTTGTCCTAGTCAGCAGTCGCAAGAAAGTAAAAACGGTCCATGTAAAGATTAAAAGGATTAAAAAGATTAAATTTCAGCTCTCTAGCTTCTGTGGTTTACGAGATCGCAGCGTTCACACAGACGGACGGACGGACGGACGGACAGGGCTATATCAACTATATATACTATGTGTGGTCTGCGACGTCTCCTTCTGCCTGTTACATACATTTTCACAAAAATATTATACCCTGATTTCCCATTTTCAATGAGCTCAGGGTATAAAAATACGCATACGAATACGGCACGTGTAATTAATGCCTGAAAAAACCCCGAACTGATAACCCAATATTAAGAGAGCATTAAGATACTATTTACAATGCGTATATATCTTTGTATACATATGCATGTATGTATTTTATATATATATATATATATATATATATATATATATATATATATATATATATATATATATATATAGCGTGAAGAAAGTGTAGCACAGGCACACACACACTCACACGCATTAGGCTGATAAGAAATATAAATAGTTCAGAGCAGCTTTGGTTGGCAACAAGCGGACCCGCGTAGCAATTGACCCATTCGCGTGGATAGCTACACACAGCAAGCAGTGCAAGTAGTGTGAGATCAGCAAGACGACCAGCTCGATGGGACAACAGCTGCCAGATACTTAAATGATAAACACAACAAGAAAGAATGCTCTAGTCGAGACGGCTTGACTAGGAGATACCCTCAGCCCTGAGAAGTGCCGACTTCAAATATTCTATGCTTAGTTTACATATACATATATTGCAAGCAACACATACACACAGACGCACGCTCAAGCACACGCTCTGCCAACTGCGCAGTTTTCGTAACGACTGCGCTTGGGCTGCAAAACGGTTGTGTTGTGGAAAACTAAATGTTTAATAACATTTTTTCTAGCATGACTTTCTTATTCAAACTTTCAGGGCATGATTATGTTATTCATATGTGTGTATGAGCCGAAGCACAAGTCTCTAGTATTTTAAATGAGCTTTTGCACATTTAGGGCGAAGGGGGCGTGGCGTCCAAAATCCAAAAATTATAAAATGTCTGTATTCACAACAGGCATCTACACAGTGAATTTCATGTCTCTAGCTCTTACGGTACGTAAAAGAGACGAAAAGTTATCGAAATTTATCGATAAAAAGAGAACGGGAAGAGTTATCGAATTTTTGAAAAAAAAAAACTCGTATAGCGTATGGTATTCAGGAGTATACATGTCAAATTTCAAATTTCAGCTCTCTAGCTTCTGTGGTTTACGAGATCGCTGCGTTCACACAGACGGACGGACAGACGGACAGACGCTATATCAATTCAGCTCATCGAGCTGATCAAGAATATATATAATTTGTGTGGTCTGCGACGTCTCCTTCTGCCTGTTACATATATTTTCACACAAACATTATACCCTGATTTCCCATTTTCAATGAGCTCAGGGTATAAAAACAAGTAGCAAACCAACATTTATCGACTATATACAAATGTCAAGAATCAGCGGCTGCCGTCTGCCTGTTGCACTAAATTATGATACCCTCTTCACGCATTATCAATGGTTATTCAATTTCTAATATATTGAACCTTTTAGTTTGATTCGAGAATGTGAGGAAATAAATACACACGTACGTATGTATGTATATATGTAAATCCTCATGAACACTCTGTATAGAGCGTCTCTATTGCTATGGCACAGGAATGTTGGGCTGTATATTGCCCTCGGAGTACTTCTGTCGACTGTAGTACAGTATGTATGCACTAGACTATGGAGGCACTAGAGAGTTACCTTTCGTATACAATTACAATCAAGTTTGATCGCTACACTCGGAACGTGTTATACAACATGCTGCTTGGGCATTCCAATTGCTGGGAGTATAAAATCGCTCCGTTTTGGCACTATATTTCGCAAGTCAAACGATTTCTGCATACTGTAAATATATATTATCTAAAAAACGTGAGATCAGCTTTCGGGTATGCCGTCGACAGACATAATAAACATATTCAAGTGACAAGTGTTTCCTTTGTCGTCAGTTTGCTTCAGTGTAAGTCCAAAAATAATTGGAATTATAATCCAATTTAAAATGTTCTTCTCAAATATTAGACGTCTATACATATGTAACTATTCAAACATATGAGATTTAACCTTCCACAAACTAAATATATTATAGGTCTTAGGTATACCTAATTAATGTTAAAGTCTTACGCAAAACTATTTTACAACTTGCTCCTTTTTACTCAGTTTGAATAGCGAATCTTACGTAATACTGCTTGACAATTGAGCATTGCTGTGAATAGAACTAACTTAAAGTACCTAATGTTAGCCTGAAGTAAATCAAACTTTTTCTTAATCTTCGGAAATTCCTGAAGCAACACTTCGACGAAAGTAAGTATTGAGATAATCCCTGGTTTTTACCAGCCTCAGGCACTCAAAGTGCCCGTTGGATTTATGTGCAGGAAGCGCTTGTTATCAGATTGAATGAAGTAAGATATATATGTTGCCCGGCTTTGCCCGGCCAAAGTGTAGACAGCACTTTCCGCAGCTTTCATGTCAGCTAGTCAGTTGGACGTTAGTTACGAGGAGATAGATAGTCAATATAAATTGAAATGCGCACTGTGCGATGGAACCCATAGAAGAATGTTACTATGTGACTACATTTTTGGAGAGAATGTTAGGAACCCCACTCAAAAAAGTTTGATTTGTTAATTTATTTACCTTTTTCCTCCTCCGCCACCTCTGCCTCGCGTCCTATTATTTTTTATTCTTCTTTTGTCACACGACAAGTCTTGAGGTATCGCAAGAGAATATACTCAAAACTTGAACTGATATTGTGGCACACAGTGAGTGATACGAGTCGGCGTCGCGACGCGTCTCTTATCAGCCGACATGTGAGCAATAATTCTAAACAAGTAAGAATGCTCTAGTCGAGGCGGCTCGACTAGGAGATACCCTGAGCCCGGCGAAGTGCCGATACTTCAAATATTCAATGCTTAGTTTACATATACATATATTGCAAGCAACACATACACACACAGACGCAGACAGACGCTCAAGCACACGCTCTGCCAACTGCGCAGTTGACATAGCGACTGCGCTTGGGCTGCAAGAGGCTTATGTTGTGGAAATTAAATGTTTAATAAATTTTCTTCTAGCAGGACTTTTTTATTCAAACTTTTAGGGCATGATTATGTTATTCATAAGTGTGTATGTGCCGAAGCACAAGTCTCTAGTATTTGAAATGCGTTTTTTGCAAATTTTGGACAAAGGGGGGCGTGGCATCCAAAATCCAAAAATTACAAAATGTTTGTATTCATAACAGGCATCTACACAGTGAATTTCATATCGCTAGCTCTTACGGTACGCAAAAGAGAATAAAAGTTATCGAAAAAATAAAAGCGTTCTGCGTATGGTATTCACGAGTCTACATGTCAAATTTCAGCTCTCTAGCTTCTGTAGTTTACGAGATCGCTGCGTTCACACAGACGGACGGGTGGACAGGGCAATATCAATTCAGCTCATCGAGCTGGTCAATAATATATGTATATACTTTGTGGTGTGTGCGACGTCTCCTTCTGCCTGTTACATACATTTTCACAAAAACATTATACCCTGATTTCCCATTTTTAATGGGCTCAGGGTATAAAATTAATCAACGAAAAATTGACCTAATTTTGATAACAATAATTTGCAAAATAAATACAAAAAAAAAGAACTAATAGAAAGAACAAGAAAGAATGCTTTAGTCGAGACGGCTCGACTAGGAGATACTCTGAGCCCTGCGAAGTGCCGATACTTCAATATTCTATGCTTAGTTTTCATATACAAATATTGCAAGCAACACATACACACACAGACGCACGCTCAAGCACACGCTCTGCCAACTGCGCAGTTGACTTAGCGACTGCGCTTGGGCTGCAAGACGCTTATGTTGTGGAAAATTAAATGTTTAATAACTTTTTTTCTAGCACGACTTTCTTATTCAAATTTTCAGGGCATGATTATGTTATTCAGATGTGTGCCGAAGTGCAAGTCTCTAGTATTTGAAATGAAAATCCAAAAATTACAAAATGTTTGTATTCATAACAGGAATGTATACAGAGAATTTCACATCACTAGCTCTTAAGGTACGCAAAAGAGAAGAAGATTAAAAGAAAACGGGAAGAGTTATCGAATTAAAAAAAAAAAACTCGTATGGCATATGGTATTCACGAGTCTACATGTCAAATTTCAGCTCTCTAGCTTCTGTGGTTTACGAGATCGCTGCGTTCACACAGACGGACGGGTGGACGGACGGACAGACGGACGGATAGGGCTATATCAACTCAGCTCATCGAGCTGATTAAGAATATATATACTGTGTGGGGTCTGCGACATCTTCTTCTGCCTGTTACAAACATTTTCACAAAAATAATTTACCACGATTTCCCATTTCAATGGGCTCAGGGTATAAAAATGTGATTAAAATAATCGAAATTTAACCTAATTAAAATTAATAGCGCTGCTGTTGTTATTGTTGTTTCAGTTAATGGTGTTTCAGTTGCTGGCATTGTCGAAATCATTTGACAGGTTCAGCCAAACACTTGGCATGACCTCCGTTCAGCTGATAAGAAGTAAATTCTCTGATTTCAAACGTTGTTTAGATAGTTGCTGTTGTCTCTGTCGTTGGAGCAACAAGCTGTGGTGAGATTAGCTGTGATACAAAGGTAATCGCATGCCATTGATAGCCAAGTATCTGACCTGCCATTAGATGCGCTATCATGGTCCCACAGCTATCGACATAGCATTGCATATCATCCTCCGTTCTCAAGCATAACAAACAACGACCAAACAGCACTATAGTCATTCTTCAACAAGTAAGAAAACTCTAGTCTGGCGCCCCGACTAGGAGTAATGGGAAATCAGGGTATAATGTTTTTGTGAAAATGTATGTAACAGGCAGAAGGAGACGTCGCAGACCATACAAAGTATATATATTCTTGATCAGCTCGACGAGCTGAGTTGATATAGCCCTATCCGTCTGTCTGTCCGTCCGTCCACCCGTCCGTCTGTCCGTCTGTGTGAACGCAGCGATCTCGTAAACCACAGAAGCTAGAGATCTGTAATTTGAGCGTGTGCTTGATCGTGCGTCTGTGTGTGTGTACAGTGGTTCACAGCTTATTTCAACCAGCACCATAAAAAACGTTTGTTGGGCTATAAAATCTAAACTATTGGGGATATCCAAAAAATTTAAACGCTGGTTGTTAGTGTGATGTTTAAACTAATACAAAATTAATTCATTTATTTTTTAAATATTTTTTCATTATTTAATAATGCTTAAACCTAAAAATGTAGACCAAAAAAGTTCTACAGCTTATTTCAACCACAAATTTTGCAGCTGTTCAAAGATCCGTTATTTTATAATTCAAAGGAAGATTCTTGTTCTATGCTTTATGCTTTTTTGGCAGTGTGATGATGAGTTTTTAAGTATTATTAAATATTGAAAAAATATTAAAAAAATAAATGAATTAATTTTGTATTAGTTTTAGCAACACACTAACAACCAGCGTTTATATTTTTTGGATATCCAGAATAGTTTAGATTTTATAGCCCAACAAACTTTTTTTATGGTGCTGGTTGAAATAAGCTATGAACCACTGTATATGTAAAGTAAGCATAGAATATTTGAAGTATCGGCACTTCGCAGGGCTCAGGGTATCTCCTAGTTGAGCCGTCTTGACTAGAGCACTCTTACTTGTTATTGCTGGTTTTTATCGCACAGTTAGTTATGATCAATACAAAGTTCAATAAATGTTGCGCACGTGTGGACCCTGCCCCCTCTCATGTTGCCGACTTTCCTGTGCCGAGCTTTTAGTTCCCAGTTCCCCGTTTTCAGTGTCCAGTTCCAAGTTAATCTAAGCTTTAGATACACAGTCACTTCCTCTCTCATCCTCTCGACGTGAGCAAATATACAGTCTCTCCTGCGAATGCAGTTGCCTCAAATAGTAGTAATGAGTCAGCATTTCGAGGTAAACTCTCGATGAGGAAGAGCTCTACAGGCCGAGGTAAGGCAATCGCAAACGCAATCGTCTATTAATGCAGTAGTATCGAATAGATTGTGTCAGATAAGCCCCTCTTCTGTTGCTTGACCTGACTTGGATTCCGGGAAGCCATACCTGTGCCGTCAATTCCCTAGCAGGCATGTGTAGGAAATAGCTCAGTTCTTAGATATGCACATACATATGTACATACATACATACATATGTCATTTCACACTGTGAATCTTTTTGCTTGTTTGCGATTATCGTAAATACATATGTACATATGTACTTACATAAATGCTGGCGCCAGACAATTTCAATATTTTAGCGAACTCGGGAAATATGCGAAGCCCACATACTCACGCACACAGTTACACACATACATACATACATATATCTCGTTGTGTTGCAAGTTATTGCTCACACGCTCTATATCTACAAGCAAGTTGTAAATGAATGCCTATTAATAAATTCGCAAAGCCTTGCTTTAAATACAAACAAATAAACGAGAAACGAAATTAATCAAAGTAAACAGAAAACAAGTAAGAGTGCTCTAGTCGAGCCAGTTCGACTAGGAGATACCCTGCGCCCTGTGAAGTGCCGAAACTTCAAATATTCAATGCTTAGTTTACACATACATACATATATTGCAAGCAACACATACACACACACAGACGCAAGCTCAAGCACACGCTCTGCCAACTGCGCAGTTGACGTAGCGACTGCGCTTGGGCTGCAAGACTCCTATGTTGTGGAAAATTAAATGTTTAATAACTTTTTTTCTAGAAGGACTTTCCTATTCAAACTTTCAGGGCATAATTATGTTAATCGTATGTGTGTATGTGCCGAAGCACAAGTCTGTAGTATTTGAATTACGTGTTTCGCAAATTTTGGGCGAAGGAGGCGTGGCATTCAAAATTTAACAAACATCTAAATTGTATTAAACATACATAAAAACAAAATTTGAACACTCTAGCTATAAAGATGAATTAGATATAATTTTTTAGCTAAATATCGATTTCGTTTTTAATCGATAACAGTCACACGGGATGAGTTATCGAATTTTTAAAACTAACTTGTCTATACTGGTAGCTACTGAGATCGACACGTTCACACATATGGACAGACAGACAGACGGACAGGGGTAAATCGACTCGTCTTGTCTCCGTTATTAAAAATATATATACTTTTTGGGGTCTGCCACACCTCCTTCTCCCGGTATCTCAAGTTCTTAAGGCTTTTCATTTACAACATTCATTTGGCATGTCGACTCAAGAGTTGGTATATCCCTTTCCGTCTGTCCGTCCGTCCACCCGTCCGTCTGTGTGAACGCAGCGATCTCGTAAACCACAGAAGCTAGAGAGCTGAAATTTGACATGTAGACTCGTGAATACCATATGCCATACGAGTTTTTTTTTTTTAATTCGATAACTCTTCCCGTTTTCTTTTAATCGATAAATTTTGATAACTTTTCTTCTCTTTTGCGTACCTTAAGAGCTAGTGATGTGAAATTCTCTGTATACATCCCTGTTATGAATACAAACATTTTGTAATTTTTGGATTTTCATTTCAAATACTAGAGACTTGCACTTCGGCACACATCTGAATAACATAATCATGCCCTGAAAATTTGAATAAGAAAGTCGTGCTAGAAAAAAAGTTATTAAACATTTAATTTTCCACAACATAAGCGTCTTGCAGCCCAAGCGCAGTCGCTACGTCAACTGCGCAGTTGGCAGAGCTTGTGCTTGAGCGTGCGTCTGTGTGTTGCTTGCAATAATATACATATAAGTATCGGTACTTCGCAGGGCTCAGGGTATATCCTAGTCGAGCCGTTTTGACTAGAGCATTCTTACTTGTTTTTCGTTTATTTTGCTTCATTTATCGTAGTGTTCGAATTGTACCCGTTTTGCTGATGTTCCGCTGTATTTACCTATTAGCGAATGTTTACCTAAAACCTTGAAATTTAAATATGAACTTGACTTTGGCGTCTGTTTCTGTTTGAGCTCTGTTTTTGACGTTGTACAGAATGAGATATACGGCAACAGCAACAACTAACAAAGGCAGCAGCTATAACGAGCCGCCTCTTATAAGCCAAAGCCTGTTGTTGGCTAATTGCAAATTTACTTTTCTATTTCAAGTGGTGGCAGATGGAAACCTCATTCATATAATATATCCTCATTTCAAATGATATATGCTATCGATAGCGCAAGCGATAAATATCGGTTTTGAAATTTCTTTTGTTATGCGTATTCCGAATGGTAAACGAGCTGTGTATACCAAGTTTTTTTTTTGTAGATCAGTTCCCATCACATTTAGAAAGAAAGAAAGATTTTAGTTAAGACCCAATAATTCACGAGGACTGTACATATGACAGCATGCTCCTACTGGACTTGCAAAGTATTTACAAATACGAGGATCAATTCTGCAATTAAATAAAAACAATGAAACAAAAATGAGCATTTCCAGCTTTGGCAAAACCAATAGAGGCAAGGATGGTCTGGACTTATCCTTGCCTCTATGATTCTAAATATCCCAATATTTCGTTCTCTGAAGTGCGTAAACTGTTGACTAATAAGTGTTATCGTCCGGCCAATGTGTCAGACATTTGCATACAAATAGTGTATATTATAACCGCGTATGGCAACTGTAGTTGCGGGTGTGCTGGTTCCCAATTAGCATAATAATAAACAAGATCAAGAATGCAACAAACGGCTGTCTCCAACTGACTAATGCTCGATAGCAGCAACTCTATACACTCTTCTGTATAATATGTATACATATACAATCTACTTTATGCACTCTTTATACTTTACATACTCTATAAACTCTATACACTCTAAATACTCTATAGACTCCCTCTGTATTCAAGATATCACCTAATAATATATCAACGAAACGAATATGGTCGTGTGCATTTTAGGAGCAGAGTTTAAACATGTATACGATATGCAAAGTCAAATAGTTGCATTTCACTAATGCATATTACAGCGCGTTGCCAGACAGTTAAGCTGCCCGTAACCATGTGTAACTGTACCCGTACGGAAAAGTATTCTATGCGAGAGTTGGGCAACGGTCATATTAACATATGTATATATTACGTGCCGTTCGTTCCGACTCACCCAGCGGGCGATTCGCGATTAGCAATTAGCGATTGGTGAGTGGAGTGTAGCTAGTCGAGAGTTTATGATTCGAGTGCAGCTCACAAATTCTAATAATGCCACGTGCAGTGTTCATTGAAAGTTCGCAAGCCCTATTGATGCGAACCGCAGCCAGAGGGACGGGTGTTGGCGGGAGACAACCATGGGGAGCGGAGATGGGGATAGCGCTTACACTTATCAGGAGAAGGTAGAAGCGAAGCAGTCTATTTTGGGGCCAGGTGGCAACATTAGGTCGTGTGCACTCTTCCTCATGTATACCTATTGAAAATGTGAGTCAACGAGGGTATGAGGGTTCAAGGGTTTGAGTGGATCACAGGGCGGATATGCTGATGCTGACGAAGATTCTTCATAATATTTAATTTCATTTTTATACCCTGAGCCCATTGTAATCAGGGTATAATGTTTTTGTGTATGTAACAGGTAGAAGGAGACGCCGCACACCCAATAAAGAATATATATTCTTGATCAGCTCGATGAGCTGAGTAGATATAGCCCTGTCCGTCCGTCCGTCCGTCCGTCCGTCCGTCCGTACGTACGAACGTCCGTCCGCCTGTGTGAACGCAGCGATCTCGTACTGATCAGCCTTATCTTTGCGCGTTCTACCCTGTTTACTTGTCCAAAAGCTAGTAGTTCCCGCCATGAAACCCTGATAAGGTAAGCGAAAGCACCCAAAAGCGATCATTTGAATCCGTGGATCTCAAATAAGCCGAAAACATATTAATAAACTGGAAGGTGAACGAAGGGAAATTCTTCTACATGAAATGCTTCAAATAGCATTTTTAATAGGGTATTTGGGTAATGAATTATTAGTGAAAACGAATGCAATGAAGAATGATTTTATTTATATCAAATATTTCCCTAATGAACTGAATATAACTAATACGCTTCGTGTTAGAGCAGTTCATTGCAGGGAATGTGTTGTGCATGTGCTGATATTTGCAAAGCAACAGGAGGGAGCGAGACAGGGCTGCAGACTAGAACGAGACAGAAACAGTTCACTGCAACTGCAAAGTAACTCAAATTAAAAGTATATTAAATAAAATGTATATATGTTTACAGACCGCGAAAAAAAAGCAATAGAGAGAGAGAGAGAGAGAGAGAGAGGGAGAGGGAGAGGGGGAGTAAATATCCCGGTCCCAAGAATATAACCAAAACAAAACGCGCAAAAATAACAAAAAAACAAGTAAGAATGCTCTAGTCGAGACGGCTCGACTAGGAGATACCCTGAGCCCTGCGAAGTGCCGATACTTAAAATATTCTATGCTTAGTTTACATATACATATATTGCAAGCAACACATACACACACACACAGACGCACGCTCAAGCACGCGCTCTGCCAACTGCGCAGTTGCCGTAGCGACAGCGGTTGGGCTGCAAGAGGCTTATGTTGTGGAAATTAAATGTTTAATAACTTTTTTTCTAGCAGGACTTTTTTATTCAAACTTTCAGGGCATGATTATGTTATTCTGTGTGTATGTGCCGAAGCACAAGTCTCTAGTATTTGAGATACGTTTTTTGTAAATTTAGGGCGAAGAGGGCGTGGCATCCAAAATCCAAAAATTACAGAATGTCTGTATTCACAACAGGAATCTACAGTGTGAATTTCATGTCTCTAGCTCTTACGGTACGTAAAAGAGACGAAAGTTATCGAAATTTATCGATAAAAAGAGAACGGGAAGAGTTATCGAATTTTTGAAAAAAACTCGTATAGCGTATGGTATTCAGGAGTATACATGTCAAATTTCAGCTCTCTAGCTTCTGTGGTTTACGAGATCGCTGCGTTCACACAGACGGACGGACGGACGGACGGACGGACGGACGGACGGACGGACGGACGGACGGACGGACGGACGGACGGACAGACGGACAGGGCTATTTCAACTCAGCTCATCGAGCTGATCAAGAATATATATACTTTGTATGGTCTGCGACGTCTCCTTCTGCCTGTTACATACATTTTCACAAAAACATTATACCCTGATTTCCCCATTTTCAATGGGCTCAGGGTATAATAAGTTCTACTATAAACAATAAACTCTGAAAGTAAACAAAGACATGTTTATCAGACGACATACATACGTATATCAAACAACGAATCAACGATATCTAATCCGGATTAGAATTATAATCGCAATCAGAATCGAAACCGAAGGTGTCAACTGATATGTGAATCGAGCTCAATTATTATTAGCCAGCAGAAAGAACCCAAGGAAAGCGAAATGAATCGAGCTGTTGTTTATAGAGCGAACAACAATCTGATCGAGAAACATATATACAGCATGTGCACATATGTCTTAAGTATCAACAAACTATATCTGGGCGACACTCAGACAATGTGTCAAAGAGTATCTTGGCTTCATGGCGTACAACTTTGGATCCACGCTAACTTTGCTTACCTCCAGAAGGTAAGACTCAGGATTCTAAGAAGCTGGAGCTTGGCTGAGGACAACACCCAGCCTCAAGCTGAACAAGTTAACGCTTTTTTTATACCCTGAGCCCATTGAAAATGGGAAATCAGGGTATAATGTTTTTGTGAAAATGTATGTAACAGGCAGAAGGAGACGTCGCAGACCACACAAAGTATATATATTCTTGATCAGCTCGATAAGCTGAGTTTATATAGCCCTGTCCGTCTGTCCGTCCGTCCGTCCGTCCGTCCGTCCGTCCGTCCGTCTGTGTGAACGCAGCGATCTCGTAAACCACAGAAGCTAGAGAGCTGAAATTTGACATGTATACTCCTGAATACCATACGCTATACGAGTTTTTTTCAAAAATTCGATAACTCTTCCCGTAGTGTTTTTATCGATAAGTTTCCCTTCGCCCTAAATTTGCAAGAAACGCAAATTTGATTAAGAAATATATGTATATATAAACTATGCATAGAATATTTGAAGTATCGATACTTCGCAGGGCACAGGGTATCTCCTAGTCGAACTGGCTCGACTAGAGCACTCTTACTTGCTTATGATTATTTATTATGTTAATTTCTGAATTCGGCTGGCAGACAGCGCTTATGACCCGCAGGATAAGTCGAGGATTATTATTGTCTATGTACAAACTGAAATCGCAAAGAGAGTTGCTACTAAAATGCAAAGTTTCAATTTGTATTCTCCGATTCAGTTCGAAAATGTTCTATATTGATCTTCTACTATGTACCATATGATATGATGTATATATATCCAATCCAGGCCCTAAGATGAATGCATTTATATACATATTTCTCTTATAGTATATTTTGATTGATATATTTATATCTCTTGAAGATCAATCATATCATATAAGCATATAGGTATGT
This sequence comes from Drosophila peninsularis, assembly GCA_035047485.1. Classification (NCBI taxonomy): domain Eukaryota; kingdom Metazoa; phylum Arthropoda; class Insecta; order Diptera; family Drosophilidae; genus Drosophila; species Drosophila peninsularis. Next base: position 215,504 of record JAWNPN010000003.1, read on the forward strand.
GTCCATATAGACATATGTATATATCCAGAGACTAGTTACTCGATCGGAATGTTCTATGAATATATTATATGCATAGGTAATTTTCAATTCAAGATTTGGGAAATTAAAGTAAAAATTTGAAAGTCTATATATATACTTACATGTTCATACAGATATTTATGTATAGCATACTGATTATGCACCTGTCTTGGCAACCGCATGCGCAGGTACCCCAAGAATACTTTAGGGAGAGTATAGTATAGAGATAGTTGCATGAGACAAGATCTCACACTGCGTACAATCAGTGATTGTACATATGTAGGTATGTGTAGACACATAAACATACACATATACATACATACGTATACATTTTATTTGTAAATCGGAATCGGCATTCGATCTGCGTATACTCTACACAAACATACGCACATATTGAGAGATTGCATTTTTGTAGACTAACTGCAAGTTTTCTAAAGTACAGGGTATTTTGACATAATTGAAGTAAACTGCCTTTGTCTGAACTTTCGAATTCGTTTTCAATTTCACAGAACAAAACAAGTAAGAATGCTCTAGTCGCGACGACTCGACTAGGAGATACCCTGAGCCCTGCGAAGTGCCGATACTTTAAAAAAAAACTTGAAAAAAAACTCGTATAGCGTATGGTATTCAGGAGTATACATGTCAAATTTCAGCTCTCTAGCTTCTATGGTTTACGAGATCGCTGCGTTCACACAGACGGACGGATGGACGGACGGACAGACGGGCAGGGCAACTCAGCTCATCGAGCTGATCAAGGATATATATACTTTATGGGGTCTGCCACGTCTCCTTCTGCCTGTTACACACATTTTCACAAAAACATTATACCCTGAATTCCCATTTTCAATGGATTCAATGGGTACATCGATCAGTTCAAATTCGAGTTGTAAATATGCACATACCTTACGGTATTCATTTGCTATATATGTAGTTATTAGATCTATTAGTTTGTTACAGGGTATCATCGAGTAGTTCGAAAAGCAGTCTAAACCGATAGAAACAGAGAGAGGGGCAAGAAAGAGAGTAGCCGGCTGTCGCCCACCTCTGACACACCCAACCATTATGCCTTTCGCCGTGCCACGTCCCGTCTTGATGTAGGTCGCCTGCATTTTTGGGCAATCGAAAAGCAGCAACCGACACAAATGTACAGTTAGACAGCAGCTAACGCTCACTCTTGCTTTCAACGGATCCAAATAAAGACACACGCACATCACACACACGCTCATGCACCTATGTACATGTATGTATGTATGTATTCACATAAATAAATGCAGCCATATGGACCAGGAAGAAGGCAACTTAACCTTCCACGCCACGCCCACACGAGAACGTCAAATACTGCATAGTCAGACAATTCTGTCAATGTCGCTAACGCGGACGTTGGCGCTGACAGAGGCTAAAGCGCAGCGCAACGCCCCACTCGTTTGCCAGTCTGCTCAGTCAACGCAAGCATTTCGCACTGCGCTTGTGTCTGTGCGCGTGTCTGTGCCTCTATTCGCTTTTCTAGCGCAGTAGTCAGCCGCGAAAGCTTTTACTACTATACAACAACAGCAGCAACGTAAGCGACTACTACTACTACGATTATGAGTACTACCTGGCGCCGGCTTTGTCCTTACCTAGCCGCTCGTCGTATACACAACACAGGCATACATACATACATATGTATGTAATTGTGAACCAGTTCTTGCTCTCGCCGTCGCTCTCTCTCTCACTGTCGCTACTGTTTCATTAAGTAGTTTACCGGCTTGTCTGGAGCTTTTAACATTTTCGAGTTGCTCTTGAGAGAGCGCTCTTGAGTGCTTTGCTTTGAGTGAGTTGATTTTGCGTTGTCGTGGATGTGCTTTGAGTGTAAATACAACGAATGTTGCTGCAGCATGCTGTCAGCGTTCGCTAGCAACATAGCGCGGCTAGGCAACATGACTGAAAAAAATCTTAATTATCGTACCTTTGGCACATTTGCTAATATTCTAATGAATTTTTGCAAATATTCGACTCCGATGACTAATGACAAGAGTTTATTAATAGATTTCAAATTCAGTCGAAATACAAAAATGCGCTTCGTCATGCAATTACACATCGATCTTAAACGTTATTCTCTATGCATAGTATGCATGTGTGTACGGCTTCAGTAAGCATACCTACATGCACGTACATAGGTAATTATCTAGAATCCCGATTATATATTACCAAGCTCCAACTGAACTTACTAAAATGCAGCATGCAGCATGCAGCACAGCAACAAAAGTAATGACGAAATATATACATATGTACCTCTCCTCGTCCTTCTCCGCCACCACCTCTATCACCCGTCCCCTTCCCCATCCCTCTCAGTGAATCACCGTTTGCAATTGATTTGCATACTAAGCAGCACGTAATGCACGTCGACAAAAGTACCTTAGGTACATTTAGCTGTTGTTTTTATACCCTGAGCACATTGAAAATGGGAAATCAGGGTATAATGTTTTTGTGAAAATGTATGTAACAGGCAGAAGGAGACGTGGCAGACCCCATAAAGTATATATTATATTCTTGATCAGCTCGATGAGCTGAGTTGATATATCCCTGTCCGTCTGTCCGTCCGTCCGTCCGTCAGTTTGTATGAACGCAGCGATCTCGTAAACCACAGAAGCTAGAAAGCTGAAATTTGACATGTAGACTCCTGAATACCATACGCCATACGAGTTTTCTTTCAAAAATTCGATAACTCTTCCCGTTCTCTTTTCATCGATAAATTTCGATAACTTTTCCTCTCATTTGCGTACCGTAAGAGCTAGAGACCTGAAATTCACTATGTAGATGCCTGTTATGAATACAAACATTTTGTAATTTTTGGATTTTTGATGCCACGCCTCCTTCGCCCTAAATTTGCAAAAAACTCAAAATACTAGAGACTTGTGCTTCGGCACATACACACATATGAATAACATAATCAAGCCCTAAAAGTTTGAATAATGAAGTCCTTCTTGAAAAAAAGTTATTAAACATTTAATTTCCACAACATAAGCCTCTTGCAGCCCAAGCGCTGTCGCTACGTCAACTGCGCAGTTGGCAGAGCGTGTGTTTGAGCGTGCGTCTGTGTGTGTGTATGTGTTGCTTGCAATATATGTATATGTAAACTAAGCATAGAATATTTGAAGTATTGGCACTTCGCAGGGCTCAGGGTATCTCCTAGTCGAGCCGTCTCGACTATAGCATTCTTACGTGTTTGTACAGTTCTTAGTTGACTTCTGCTCTCTCCCTTATGCACTACGATTTGCACTCAACTCAGTTGTTGTCATTGCGCTTGGTCACCGTAACTGTCGCCGCTGTCGCTATCTCACTTGCACTCGCTCTAGGCATTGCAGTTTGTTTTGTGAATGAAACACACACACACACACACACACACACACACACACACTTTCATTGAAGTTATCGTTGACAATTACAGTTGTTGTTGCAACATTGTTCGATAGAATTCGCTTGCAAATACAGCACAACGTCGCCGCACAGAACTAAAGACTTTGGACACAAACCTTCGTCTGCAACGCAAGAGCAAGAGAAGCAAAAGAATGTGCAACTGTCTCGCTTTTGCATGCACATAGGCTCTGAGCTTAACGCATACTGCCCAAGCTCCGATCCGATGCGATCCTGTTGCATACACGCAAATGGCGGTTAACTCCATTGAGCATTAAAGCTGCGCTTTATGAATGAAAATGTTGCCTATCTGTGTGTGTGTGTGTGTGTGAGTGTATTTTATACCCTTATCCCATTGAAAATGGGAAATCAGTGTATAATGGTTTTGTTGACATGTATGTAACAGAGAGAAGGATGCGTGGCAGAGTCCATAAAGTATATATATTCTTGATCAGGGAGACAAGCCGAGTCGATTTAGCCCTTTCCGTCTGTCTGTCTGTCTGTCCGTATGTGTGAACGCGTCGATCTCCGAATCTATAAGAGCAAGACATGAAATTTTTTATGTAGGTCACTGTATAGCACGCGCAGGTCAAGTTTGTTTTAAAATTTCGATAGCTCATCGCGTTTTAATGTTATCGAATAAAAACGAAATCAATATTCAGCTATAAAATTCTATCTAATTCATCTTTATAGCTAGAGTGTTCAAATTTTGTTTATAGTTTTATGTGTGTTTAATACAATTTAGATTTTTGTTAAATTTTGGATGCCACGCCCCAAAAACTAAAGACTTGTGCTTTGGCAAATGCGTACATATGAATAACATAATCATGCCCTAAAAGTTTGATTAAGAAAGTTCATCCAGAAAAAAAGTTATTAAACATTTAATTTTCCATAGCGTAGGAGTCTTGCAGGCCAAGCGTAGTCACTACGTCAACTGCGCTGTTGGCAGATCGTGTGCTTGTGCGTGCGTCTGTGTGTGCGTGTGTATGTGTTTGATTGTGATGTACATACAAAGTTATAAAAGAAACAGAATTCGCGGAATAGCGGTTCTTCTCTGGGATCAGGGTATCCCCTCGTCGGGCGCCTCCGACTAGAGTTTTCTTACTTGTTTTGTATTCGTTTTTATTATCTACAACTAGTTTTACATTTTACTTTTGAGTTTGAGAGTAGCGAGCGGTGCTTACGTAACTGCCGTAAAGTAATGCTTTGCGAGCTGGGGCTAAACTGGGACAGTATGCCGTCTGCTTCGCTCGATTCTGCGCAGCTCCACCATGATCGAAGCAGCGAAGGAGCTTATTAACTTCCAAGCTGCCTCTGACTTCAGCATGATTTCAACCAGGTTCTCTGGTCTGATGGAGCGGCCCACTGTTGATTCTAGGCCACGCTTCTTTTCCACAAAGCGTCCACACTCGAAGATTGAGAGTTTGGCGTCTTCCACCAGTCCTCCTTCCACACCAGTTGCACTCATCAGAGTCGTCATGTCTGAACCACTTCAGGTAACTCCGAAAATATCCGTGTCCAGAGATAATGATAAAAATTTATATGTCGCCATGCTTCCGATTTTACGTCCATCGTCCTTTCGTCGAACTATCCCATCTTCTGTGCCATCGTGAGATAAGTGTGTGTGTGTCGAAATGCGGGTCAGCCAGTCGATCGGTACAGGCAATGCGGCTGCACAAATGCAGTCAACGGGAGGGAGGCAGGGGCAGCGGCAGGGGCTTAAACTATGTCACTGGGTTAGAGTCGACGTTAACGTGGCTCGCATTGTCCACGTTTTGCCGGGCGGGTCTGTCGGCCAATGGTCCACACTAACAAAACTATTGCCCCAGCCGCCTTTAACCCCCTCCCAAAATACGACAAGTTTTGCCAGTCAATTTGCAACTAGCAACTGGCGATTTGCAACTTGCAATGCGGTTGCACTGTTCCCTTTGGGCCAAAATGGCCAATTAACTTATCTGATGTAGGCAAGCGGCAACAATTCACCGCCTACGATCCTCGACTATGCCACACACACACATAGATAGATATATATATATTTATGTGGCACGTATCCGCATTGTTGCGACGCTGTGTCTGCGGCACGGCCTCCAAACGAGCTGCGACTGTGCAATCTGTCAGCTTGGCAACGGATCAAATCGGATTGGCTTGCTTTTGGTTTTGCTTTGGCTTTGGCTTTGGCTTTGGCTTTGGCTTTGGCTTTGGCTTTGGCTTCGGCTTTGGCTTCGCCTGTATTGCGGCATTATTTCATTTGATGAACAACAACAACAACTACCACGCAAAAAAGGCGCAGCAGTTGCTCAACAGGTTTCACTCAACTGCGCCTATGTCTAAAGAATTTTCCCAGTTTGTTTATTGTTCGTTGTCTGTTTGTTGCTCTCACTAAGTTAAGTAAAAACTAGGCGTTTTTACTTTCGATAAGTCCGCGAAACGAATATCCCTCCACACACAGACAAAACTCATGATCAATATCAGTTTCTTTCGGCCGATATGAAAAGCACTGCATTCTACAGTTATTGCCTATTAGACATTAATATTAGTATTATTATTAGCTTTAGGGCACTCCTTGCCCCAAGAATAGCAAAGGTATATTTATGTTCGGTGTAAAAGGATATCCAGCGATTCGTCTAGGTCCGATCAGATTGATGTTTAAATGCTTTGTTCCTGCAGCTGTTTCAGAATAGCTTCTTCTGCCGATCAGAATATACCTGCTGAATGGGAGGTGAGTCAGCATCACCTTGGCCTACGATGGTGCTGGAGTTCATTGGAGTCTTGAGGTCTCGCCACACTGTGGATCGTTGGCTTCCTGAGGTGCTCCACAGATTTGATTTGTTTGTATTCCTACACAATCGTAAGCAACTATCATCGTGGCGCCAATGCGTAGCAAGAGTGGCTATGCGAGGGCTGACACCGTTCTCACGGGAGCCAACGCGCAAACACGACTTGCCGCAATTGGAGCTCGGGACTTGGAAGCAGTTGCAGCAGCGTCCTGGAAGTAACCGGGAACTACCCATATGATAATGATACTACTGTAATGATAATTATACTAATACTGATAACTATAATCGTAATGAATGAATGATATGATGATGAATAATAAGCGCAATAATACTAACAACAATGAGCTGAGTAATAAAATGGAGAAACCGTGTTTATGCATTTTTTAACACTTTCAGATAGGAAAGTTTTTCCTTTGGACTTTGGATACCTTTTATGAGCCACTATTTGACATTCGATATTCGATATTTTTAAGGATTCGTCATTGTTATCTCATTGATAAGTAAACTTCTTCCGCATCCTCGCAGAGATAGATCGTATGACCCACACGCATAGCTGGGCTGCAGCTGGCGAATATCGTATATCAAAGAGACAAAGATTTTCTATAAAATCTATAAAAAACAAGTAAGAATTCTCTAGTCGTGACGGCTCGACTAGGGACGGCTCGACCCTACGCCCTGCGAAGTGCCGATACTTCAAATATTTTATGCTTAGCTTACATATACATACATATATTGCAAGCAAGGCTGCAAGAGGCTTATGTTGTGGAAAAGTAAATGTTTAATAACTTTTTTTTCTAGCAGGACTTTCTTATTCAAACTTTCAGGGCATGATTATGTTATTCATATGTGTATATGTGCCGAAGCATAAGTCTCTAGTATTTGAAATGCGTTTATTGCAAATTTAGGGCGAACGGGGCGTTGCACCCAAAATCCAAAAATTACAAAATGTTTGTATATATAGGGAATCTACAAAGTGAATTTAAAGTCTCCAGCTCGTACGGTACGCAAAAGGGAAGAAAACTGATCGAAATTGATCGATAAACAGATAACGGGAAGAGTTATCGAATTGTATCAGGAGTATCACATGTAAAATTGTAGCTTCTTCAAATTTTAATTTCCTAATGCAACGGACGGACGAACAGACGGACATATCAACTCATCGAGCTGATCAAGAATATATATACTTTATGGGCTCTGCCACGTCTCCTTCTGCCTGTTACATACATTTTCACAAAAACATTATACCCATTTTCCCATTTTCAATGGGCTCACGGTATAATAAAGTTTCCCAACGAAGTGTGCGTAAACGCTTTGCTTTGTTGCCTGTCAATCAAAATAGCATTTGGCTTTTCAATTTTCCACTTCACATTTTCTACAGTTTTTCCCTCAGCAACCGCTGCAGCAGCACCGACATGAGGAAACCCAGAAAAGCTTGGGGGACAACTTCAAAAACCGAAAGATGAATGTGCCAGTCAACTGCATTGTTGTTGTTGTTGCAGTTGTTTGTTGTTGTTGTCACAGCAAGGCATTAAGTATGTCATCAGCAAGCCGTCGACGCAGCAGACATATCCTGTTGACAGTAACACGAACACACTTGCACTTACACACATATATGCACTGAAAGCGAGACAAGTTTTTCGCATGTGGCAACGGAAGTCACGTACTTGCCGTCGTCGTCGCTGTCGTCGCTTGGCTTTTCAGTTTTCCAGTGAAAATTCATCGCGCTAACCACTTATTAAATAATAAAAGTTAATTTGAACGCAGTTTTGGCACAATAAACTGACAAACCACCGCAACTACATACACAACCCACCCACCAAGTCCTTCGAGTATTGAAGTGGGTCTAAGAATTGGTTTTGAAGTAGTCTTTTGATGTCCGTCTTGTGGCCAGCAACTTGAGAAAGTTAGTGGTTCTTGGCGCGCACCAGTTCAATTGTTGTTCATGAACTTGCACATCGATATATGTCCCTGAGATGCCCTATACCTCAGATGCCTTTACTTGTATAGTGATAATATCATTGGATTTTCTATTAGTAAAAGATCTTCAAAAATATGAGGTATCTATTATTATTACGTTATATATTCAAGTTTGACTTAAAGATTCTTGAGTTTTATTACAAATTATAATTTGCATTTGAATCCAAAAAAAATTTTTTTCAAACTTAAACTTCAGTTCCGATTTTAAGTGATCAGCTCGATGAGGTAAGTTGATATAGCCCTGTCCGTCCGTCCATCTGTATGAACGCAGCGATCTCGTAAACCACAGGAGCTAGAGAGCTGAAATTTGACATGTATACTCGTGAATACCATACGCTATACGATTTTTTTTCAGAAATTCCATAACTCTTCCCGTTCTCTTAATATCGTTAATTTCGACTTTTCTTTGCTTTTGCGTACCGTAAGAGCTAGCGATATGAAATTCACTGTGTAGATGCCTGTTATGAATACAAACATTTTGTAATTTTTATACCCTGAGCCCATTGAAAATGGGAAATCAGGGTATAATGTTTTTGTGAAAATGTATGTAACAGGCAGAAGGAGACGTCGCAGACCACACAAAGTATATATATTCTTGATCAGCTCGATGAGCTGAGTTGATGCAGCCCTGTCCGTCTGTTCGTCCGTCCGTCCGTCGGTCCGTCCGTCTGTGTGAACGTAAACCACAGAAGCTAGAGAGCTGAAATTTGACATGTATACTCCTGAATACCATACGCTATACGAGTTTTTTTTCAAAAATTCGATAACTCTTCCCGTTCTCTTTTTATCGATAAATTTCGATAACTTTTCGTCTCTTTTACGTACCGTAAAAGCTAGAGACCTGAAATTCACAATGTAGATTCCTGTTGTGAATACAGACATTTTGTAATTTTTGGATATTGGATGCCACGCCCCCTTCGCCCTAAATTTGCAAAAAACGCATTTCAAATACTAGAGACTTGTGCTTCGGCACATACACACATATGAATAACATAATCATGCCCTCAAAGTTTGAATAAACAAGTAAGAATGCTCTAGTCGAGACGGCTCGACTAGGAGATACCCTGAGCCCTGCAAAGTGCCGATACTTCAAATATTCTATGCTTAGTTTACATATACATATATTACAAGCAACACATACACACACACAGACGCACGCTCAAGCACACGCTCTGTCAACTGCGCAGTTGACGTAGCGACTGCGCTTGGGATGCAAGAGGCTTATGTTGTGGAAATTAAATGTTTAATAACTTTTTTTCTAGAAGGACTTTTTGATTCAAACTTTCAGGGCATGATTATGTTATTCATATGTGTGTATGTGCCGAAGCACAAGTCTCTAGTATTTGAAATGCGTTTTTTGCAAATTTAGGGCGAAGGGGGCGTGGCATCCAAAAACCAAAAATTACAAACTGTCTGCATTCACAACAGGAATCTATACCGTGAATTTCAGGTCTCTAGCTCTTACGGTACGTAAAAGAGACGACAAGTTATCGAAATTTATCGATAAAAAGAGAACGGGAAGAGTTATCGAATTTTTGAAAAAAACTCGTATAGCGTATGGTATTCAGGAGTATACATGTCAAATTTCAGCTCTCTAGCTTCTGTGGTTTACGAGATCGCTGCGTTCACACAGACGGACGGACGGACGGACGGACGGACGGACGGACGGACGGGCGGACGGACGGACAGACGGACAGGGCTGCATCAACTCAGCTCATCGAGCTGATCAAGAATATATATACTTTGTATGGTCTGCGACGTCTCCTTCTGCCTGTTACATACATTTTCACAAAAACATTATACCCTGATTTCCCATTTTCAATGGGCTCAGGGTATAAAAAGTCCTTCTAGAAAAAAAGTTATTAAACATTTAATTTCCACAACATAAGCCTCTTGCAGCCCAAGCGCTGTCGCTACGTCAACTGCGCAGTTGGCAGAGCGCGTGCTTGAGCGTGAGTCTGTGTGTGTGTATGTGTTGCTTGCAATATACGTACATATATGTAAACTAAGCATAGAATAATTGAAGTATCGGCACTTCGAAGGGCTCAGGGTATCTCCTAGTCGAGCCGTCTCGACTAGAGCATTCTTACTTGTTAGATTTTGGATGCCCCCTTCGCCCTAAATTTGCAAAAAACGCATTTCTAGGACTTGTGCACATACACATATATCGACTAGAGCACTCGTACTTGTTTCCTATTGTATTTGGTTTTCAGACAAAATACAATGTTTGAAAATCAATTAAACTATTTCTGACTTTAATTTGAACTGAAAAGTTTTTCTTATTTCAATTTAGTTTTATGCTTGCTGGAAATTTAGCCCCGTTTTCGTCGAAAAAGTTATAGATATAGTCATAGATATGTGTGGATACAGATACTTACGCACGTTTCGTCGCTGACAAATAGAACATTTTCATTTTCATTTTATTTTCATTCCAGCTTAAAATAACCTCGGCACACAGACGCGCGTTTGTCTTTTTTGGAATTTTCCGGCATTCGTCGGGCCAAATAGCTTTTTGGGGAAAATTGAAGTGTCCCAAAAAACTAAATTAATTTATGTACGTCCTATGGCAACATGAAAAGTTTCACTCCACAACTAACAGAAACAAAACAAAGAACCCGCCATTGAATACCCTTCCCAGTAGCTCGGCGTGAATTAAGTCTGCAAAGGAGACGAGAACAATAGGACTTCCCATACAGGCAGGCACAATGTGCAAAAGATTTCACTATTGGAATATATAAACATGAGAGAGCAGAAAGATATATTAGATTTTGACTGAGAAGAAGTAGACCGTTCTCCATACCTATTATATAGGTATAGAATGCAATACGATTGCATTATGATAGAAGCCTAGTCTCCTGCTGCCTCGGTTACGAACACGGCTCCATAGCTTATATGGCCGCAGCTGGACATACAAATGTATCAAGATGTATTTGTTGCTCGCAACGAGGATCGCCTTTCAGGTATTCCATTGACCTGGTCCCCGCCCACTTTTACACTCCTGATGTGCATCATGTCAGTTCCTGGCGTTCACATTTGGCGTCACTGCCGACGTCGCCGTTGTCGTTCGCCGTTTGGCGACGCTTTCTGCCTCTTTGGCTGCGTTCTAGGCGATTAGTCGCTTAAAAATAGCGCAGACATGCGGAAGACGAAGATGTCTTTGTCGTTCTCGATGTTTCTTCCTCTTCTTGGTCTTGTTGTTGTTGTTGGTTGCCGTGTGCTGCGGCTCACAGTTGCCGGGTTGACAGGCCATTGTAGCGTTCCCTCCCCTGTCTCCGTCTCGGCGGCCGCCCACTCGCCTGTCTGCGCGCACTGCGTTACCTTCCGCAACCCCTCGTCGGAAATTATAAAGAAGAAATATTTGTCACTAATCCTACACAAAATTATTTCGGTTTCTGCTTTACACACACATACACGTACACATACCAAGCATTCTTCCATACCATGCCACAAAGCGAAAGGCAATCCAAGCATTCCATCCGTCAACTCATCCAATCATCTGACACCCTGCGATTGGCGGACCTTGTCCCAGAATCCATTTTAACTCTAATACATCCCGAGCGATGGCCATAAATCAGTAATAATACCAAGAGAAGCTGCTAAGACTCTTTTCCGAAGATATCGGGCAATTAAGGCTAATCTACTTCTTGAAATGCTAGCTCTTCGTAAGTAGGCTCTCTAACGCTGAAGTAGTAGATACCCTGTAAGGGCATTAGGTACTCGTACTACCTATCTTATATGGATATACTGGAACTTGCGCAATAGAACTTAATTTGGCTAGCAAGAACATTCCGAAGATTCGGATTCAGATATGGATGGATTCATCAAAAATCTTAAAAATAGTTCAAAAAATATAAGCTGCTCTAGACCTATCGTAGATATTTATCTATATCGATATACATTCTTGATCGATTTCCAGCTTGGATCATTTTATGGTCGCCTGGGCAAACGCTTGTGTACTTATTCCTTATTCATTAATCGAAGCGGATGGTGCTGAGAGAGGGCGGAAAGCCTGAGAGACATAGAAGAGACAGCTCATCAGCAACCTAACCAAAGGCAGCGGCGGTCGGAGCTCGCAGCTCCCAACAGATTCTTAAACCGGCACTGCCTGTGGCGACAGCTGCGGCTCTGGAATACCAGAGCAGACTTTAGCAGGCTTTTTATACCCTGAGCCCATTGAAAATGGGAAATCAGGGTATAATGTTTTTGTGAAAATGTATGTAACAGGCAAAAGGAGACGTCGCAGACCGCACAAGGATATATATATTCTTGATCAGGTCGATGAGCTGAGTTGATATACCCCTGTCCGTCCTTCCGTTTGTGTCAACGCAGCGATCCCGTAAACCACAGGAGTTAGAGAGCTGAAATTTGAAATGTATACTCGTGAATACCATACGCAGTACGAGTTTTTTTGTGTTCTGTAAGAGCTAGAGACTTGAAATTCAATTTAATCGATCCGTGTAATGAATACCAAATTTTGTAATTTTTGGATTTGGATTTTGTATGCCACGCCCCCTTCGCCATAAATTTTCAAATAGCGTATTTTTAAATACTAGAGACTTATGCTTTGGCAAATACACACATATAAATGACATAATTACGCTCTGAAAGTTTGATTAGGAAGGTCCATCTACAATAGAAGTTATTAAACGCGCAGTTGGCAGAGCGTGTGCTTATGCGTGCGTCTGTGTGTGTGTTATTTGTGATGTACAGACATATAAAAGAAACAGAGAATTTTCGGAATAGCGGCTCTTCGCAGGGTTCAGGGTATTTTCTAGTCGAGCAATCTCGACTAGAGTTTTCTTACTTGTTTTCTTCTGTTGCTTTGGCGTCTTGGCATGGCTGTTAACCTGCAGAACTCCTTTCACTTTACATTCTAATTCCAAAAAGTGTACAGCATTCCCATTCTTAAGTTCTCGATTTGCTTGCCACGGGGCAAGAATTTTACGATCCAACAACTTGGCCAACGGCTCGTTTTGGGTCATCGTCAACGTCCCTACTCTTTCGCTCTGTCTCTCTCTCACTCTCTCTCTCTCTCTCTCTCTCTCTCTCTCTCTCTCTCTCTCTCTCTCTCTCTCTCTCTCTCTCTCTCTCTCTCTCTCTATGTAGCTATAGTTCTGTCTCTGTCTTGTGCGGCATTCTTGTCGTCCCGGCGAGGTCTTCAGAAACCGGAATCTCAGATGAATGTTAAAGCCCTTGGCCAATGAGTCGTTCGCTGTTGGCCCTATGAAATAAACATGAGAATTGGACAAAGACAATATAGTATGCCTCTCTCCCTCTCTCCCTATTTCCCTAACTCTTTATGTCTGTGTGCGGAGTATTGATCGATTTTAAATGCGGCCAAATCGCTGTTGGCACAAATAAATTATTGAATGTTCCAATTGAAGTGTATCAGGTGAAACATCCGGTGAAACATAACATATTACATTTGTTTATGCTAATGCAGTCGGCGACCCAACCGACTGCTTTGGAGGGCAAGATAAGTATGATTGCCCGCATTAAGCACCTTGCACTTATCTTAGTTGGCGCCGTTTGGCTTGAGGGTGGAGCGCATTTAAATTGCGCGCTCCGTGAGTAAATGCCCAGTGTTAGGCAATACTAACACTGGGAATTTAGCATTAGCGCAGTGGGGCCACCCTACAATTAGTAATATATATATATCTATGAATTGTAAACAATACGTTAACACATGCTTTCGCTTTATTTGCAGGTCATCCGGGTTAGCGTCATCATAGGCGTCAGTCATGGTTGCACCACCAGGGTACCAATCGTGGACGAATCTGGAGGCATCATAGCAGGCATCCAGGCAGTGGCAGGTCATCATCGTTGAACAGGTAGAGCACTCTTACTTGTTCAATTTGATTAAAGTGGAAGTTCTGGGCGCAATGCAATTAATATCGGTTGATACACACATATCTTAATGGCAATAAATGATTTTCGACTCCATCTTCAAATGCATTTTTTTTGTCGGTTTTTAATCAATAACCTAATGAAAATTCAAGTCGGACGAAATTCCAATGGCAATAGCAAAATACACGCTCCATAAAGCCTGCTCACGCAGTATGTGGCTTGTGTAAATTAAATACGTGCAGCAGGCCAAGAGCCAGCCCAAAAACTGGAGCATTGCTGATAAGAGCGATACCCATACCCAAGCCCAGCCAACCATTGTGCAGGAAACGTAACCAGAACCGAATCGTTCTCCATTGTGAACAGATGTCAAGAAACGATTTAATAAATACCACGTCAAATAGTACGATTGTAGCTCTGCGTGGGCTAAGGGGCCCTACGCATAATATATATATATATATATATATATATATATATATATATATATATATATGTATTGCAGAGTGTATTAGAAAAAGTATTAGAAGAAGATCCTCTCCAAATATGTGAGTGATATGTGCTTGCACGGCTGCAGGAGTGATCTGGATCTGGAGCTGCTTTTTTGCCTCCGCAGCTTTGATTAATGGACGAACCCTTAGGACATCAGAGAGAGGTCTAAGTAAGAGAGTCTACCTATCACTTATCATCTGATACCTTAACATTGCAATCACTGATCAACATGAGAAGCAAACTATTATTGAAGCTACCAGCGTTTAGCGGCATTGCGCATTGCGGTCAGACAGGTCACAGCTATTCCACTTCCCAAGCCAAGACAGTATATATATATCAAGGAGACTTATCGGATTTGTAATATCAAGACTTTCCTGATATTGAGGGTATTACTTTATTATTAATATGTGACTAAATAATTATTCATATTATTATTATTAGGCTCGCATGGCATTGTGTTCCGTCTTTATCAATTTTTTCTAACTTCTAAACCTAAACTTCTGAACCCAAGCCCCTTTACCTTGGTCATTCATGTGTTTACCAACAGCTGCAAATTCCTGAAGTGAAGATTTCCCGATCACTGCAGCGTGGTAGGAATTGTATTGTAAGCTTTACTGAAGGCTTAAGATCAGTTAAGAAATACGAAACTCTATGAGAACTAGAAGAGATAAATCTATTTCGCTCCATGTATGGCTGAAATTGGAAGAAAAACTTATTAGATATAAAGCTTTCAACTTACCTCAGAGAAACCACACACAGGGCCCAAGATTGATAATGCACGAGAATTGGCAATTCTCTGAGCTGAGTTGACATAACCCCGTCCGTATGCCCGTCCGTCCGTCTGTGTGAACGCAGCGATCTCGTAAACCACAGAAGCTAGAGAGCTGAAATTTGACATGTATACTCCTGAATACCATACGCTATATGAGTTTTTTTTTTTTCAAAAATTCGATAATTCTTCCCATTCTCTTATTATCGATCAATTTCGATAACTTTTCGTCCCTTTTGCGTACCGTAAGAGTCAGAAACTTGAAACTCACTCTAACGATCCGTGTAGTGAATATAAACATTTTGAAAATTTTGGATTTTGGATGCCACAGCCCCTTCGGCGTAGCTTTGCAAAATACGCATTTCAAATAGTAGAGTCTTGTGCTTTGGCAAATACACACATAAGAATATCATAATCATATAATCACGCCCTGAAAGTTTGATTAATAAAGTCCATCCAGAAAGATAGTTACTATACATTTAATGTCCCATAACATAGGTGTCTTTCAGCCCAAGTCACTACGTCAACTGCGCAGTTAGCAGAGTATGTGCTTGAGCGTGCGTCTGTGTGTGTGTGTATGTGTTGCTTGTGATGTACACACATATAAAAGAAACAGAATTTGCGGAATAGCGGTTCTTCGCTGGGTTCAGGGTATCCCCTAGTCGGGCGCCACCGACCAGAGTTTTCTTACTTGTTATTAAGCTACGTTTAATTTGTAAACTAAATATTTATATGTCTTTCATAATTCAATGATATAACTAACCATATTTTGCGGTGGTGATATCATTGATAAACTTTTGCTATTTTTAGGCTTTTACTTTAATTACTTATAAGTGACTCACGTTTTGTCAACTTTATATAAATGAATACACTGATTATTTAAGTCATTAAGGCTCGCCTATTTCGCCTCCAATTGAAATTGAATATTTTCAAACTTCGCATATACCTGAGCAGAACATATGGAATGAATGGTCGACCCCTTAAGAACTATGGCAAATTGAAGTTCTTTGTATGGCCAGAGCCATTACTTCTGTTGATCGCAAGGGAATGTTGTGAATGAAATGTTGTCTCTGTATTTGATAATCATAGCAATGACTTATCAATATCTGCGGACGGTATCCCATTAACCCCACCAAAGGCTTGGCCCCACCTAAGCCCATAAAGTTCGCCGCAATGACAATAAAAACAAATACATTTTAAGAGCTAATGTCAAGACGCGTCGTATAGCACGCACAAACAGCAAAGCAGACAGACCGCTCTGAGAGGCCCCTCTAACAGACCCCCATCCCCTCGCTTTGGCCAGACTTTGGAGTTCCACACGGCGTGCTCAATGACCATGACACCCCAAAGTTGTCGTTGTAAAGTCATTTATCTGCGTCTTGAGTTTGTTTATTGTTTATTTTATGACTTTTGCTGCGGCGAGTCGAGCTAGAAGTGGAAGTGGAAGTGGAAATGGAAGTAAAACTATAGCTGAGCTTTGGGCGTCAGTGCGACTGCGGGTGCAGCTAAAGTTAGTTAGGAGGCTTGTCGGGCTTTCGGCTCGACATTTGTTCTATTTCGGTTTTGATTTTTTGATTGGCAGCTGACGAAATAGACGTGGAGTTAAGAACTGGTTGTTACAAAAAACCAAAGACAAAACAAAAATGTCTGTTATCATAAGTAATTGGCCGTCACTTGTCTTGGGCCAAAGCTGCTGGACCAGCAACGGCCACAAGCTCGGAGCTTCAGTTCGATAGTTAGCGCAACCTAAGCCCATAAGCCTCGCATGCGCCAAAAAGGCTTACGAGTGGCCCGAATATAGCGCGATGAAGTCATCTGCAGTGAAATAATTGCCATTTGATATTGATTTAGCTGGCCCACGATAAAGTCCAGACATGGCCATTGCCAGTACATTGTTCTATCTGCTCCATACGCATACGCAGAAGCACATGCACATAGACTAATATGCGTACATAGTTGACTCTTACATCCGGGTGACTACACAGCGAGTGCCACTCGATTGTGGTGCGTACTCGACAGACTCCCAAAGGCTTAGATAAATCGAATTATTTTGTGGGTTCGTTTGTTGAACCCTTCCTCCATCGATCCGGCTATTGTGGCAAATTAGATTTATTACAGCGGAGATGATTATGCCTATTTGAATACACTTGAAAACGAGCCACCTCACACACTTGCTCAGAAGTGAGTTTGCGTGAGCTTGCGAGAAATGCCCCAAGTGCTCTTGAAGTCTGTTAGAAGGCTCACCTCATCGACATTGCTGCTGCACACACTAGACAACAATAGATGACAGTAAAACAGTAATATTAACATCTATATCAAGTATGCATCATAAATAATGTCGCATCGCATTCATGAGCTATCCTAACTTCCGAAGCTGTTAGGGATCGACTTTAAGTGGCTCTGCCCCAACTGAACAGCGCAAGGTATAATCTTGAACTCGCCTAGAAAACCACCCCTTCTAGTAAATGGATACAGGACAGGCGTACTCAGAGAATGTGCGTGCTGGACATCTAGCACAGGCTAGAGTGAGCTCTTCTAGACTCTGGCGTCATCGAGACATCGAGTATACCTACCAGCTCTTAGAAATCTTAGAATTTTCGGAGTGTGTCTATCGATGGCCCAGTCAAGCTGTTGCCTAAATAATTCTAGCCATTTTTTCTTTTTTTTTTTTTTGTTTTTTGCTAAATGTATTCAAGTAATTTGTAAAATTCGTCTTAAGTGCAGGGTGAATAAAGCTGAAATATTTCTTTAAACATTTGAAAACATTTTTGTAAAGGCTTCTTACTTATGATTGGGTTTAATTTTCAGAAACTGAGTTAAGTCCGGGCATCGGTTCGCTTAAGATATTTAATCATTTAATTCAAATGTCAGTCGCATATTAACCATATTTTCACTGTTAATCCGGGAAATATGCAAGTCCATAAATATCCAAAACTGGACTCAACATCATCGATTGGGCCTAACGGAATTGCTATACTTGTTTGTGATTTTGTTGGTTCATTTTCGGGTATATTTCATGTATAATTTGGAATATGCGAATCACTTCTCGCCGCCAACGGCAAAGGTGGCTAGCAAATAGAATCCAGACCAACTGAGGTACTTGACTGGATCACCAGAGCCCTCAAGGTGCGACTCCAGATACTCCGAGCCAATCTTGGTGAGGAATGCAAGAAAGGCCATACCGCCCATGATGGCGGAGCCCTCATTGATGGCCAGATAGCAGAGAGATGTTATGTTGCCCAATATGGTCAATAGCTTCAATGTATCAATCGCATCGTCCGTCTCCATCTCTTCGCCCTTGATCAGGCCAACCATTACGGATATGGCCATGGGCACAATAAACAGCCCGTGTCCCAATGCAATATTGTTGCTTTCGCCGCCAAAGAATAGCTCCATATTGACTAGCGGCAAAGGGACTATCTCCATAATGGCATTGGTCGTCTCCCTAGCTTTCCGGGTACCGTCGCTCCCAGCGAAAATGTCAATCAGTCCCAGCAGACCATGGCAGAAACCAATCAAGCAGGCCGAGAACGCGAGCGGATGCTCTTGCGGCTGCATCGCGTAGAACCCGTAACCAGTCACGCCGCATAGCACCGCGTTCAAAACACCAGAGACAGCCGAATTGTCCGACATATTTATAGTCTCACTTCCTTCGCTTCAGATGGGGCAGTTATGTGCTCGAAGAACAGCTAAAATATTTTCTTCAGAAACAGAGTGTTGATGAACTTCAAATTTTGAAATGCGCCCACAACGTGAATTTGAATAAGAATTTAACACGATATTTACAAATATTTGAATTTTTTCGTACTTTTCTCTCAATATGTCGACCAAATTGTTAGACCTACTCTGTGATACTGACATAAATGTAGTTTAGCTAAATCGACAACTACTGCGACTTGATTTACCCAGGCACCTTGAACCTCATGTTTTTGCCTCTGTTCCAGAACAGTCTACTCAGTTTTTACTATTACCCCAACTGCACAGTGCTCTGACCAGACAACACACACCTTTTCAACTATCTTTTCTGCGTGGTATTTCAAATGGGCAAGAAGAACAACTTTCAGCCAGCTTTCTATCTTTCTACTTACATAATAAACAATACCAATCCACCCATCCACCCACATATGGAGCAAGCGCTCTGCTTACCTTAAAAACTCTTACAAGTTATATAAAATATAATTTTTACTTCAGTCATTAATTGTTTTTGTTTTTGTCCATTTATTTAATTATTTAATGATTTTCTTATCAATAAGTTTCAACATATTACTTATACTAAATTATGCTGTTCTTCTTAAGCCGTCACGAATTCGTATTTAAAACTAAATTAAGTTCCATATTAGGTAATAGAAAATAAATAAAATATACACATTTTTACTTAAAAAAAAAAAAAAACAAGTAAGAATGCTCTAGTCGAGACGGCTCGACTAGGAGATACCCTGAGCCCTGCGAAGTGCCGATACTTCAAATATTCTATGCTTAGTTTACATATACATATATTGCACGCAACACATACACACACACAGACGCAAGCTCAAGCACAAGCTCAAGCGACTGCGCTTGGGCTGCAAGAGGCTTATGTTGTGGAAATTAAATGTTTAATAACTTTTTTTCTAGAAGGACTTTTTTATTCAAACTTTCAGGGCATGATTATGTTATTCATATGTGTGTATGTGCCGAAGCACAAGTCTCTAGTATTTGAAATGCGTTTTTTGCAAATTTAGGGCGAAGGGGGCCTCTCGTAAACCACAGAAGCTAGAGAGCTGAAATTTGACATGTATACTCCTGAATACCATACGCTATACGAGTTTTTTTCAAAAATTCGATAACTCTTCCCGTTCTCTTTTTATCGATAAATTTCGATACATTTTCGTCTCTTTTATGTACCGTAAGAGCTAGAGCTAGATACGAAATTCACTGTTTAGACAGCTCACTATGTGATTCTTAAATGTTACTAAACTATTACTTAACTATTTATTATTATTATTTTAATTATAATTTTAAAGATACAAAAATTAGCTTAAATTAATTAACTAATTTTCCTAGTTGGGAGATCCTGTGGATGGCATCTTTTGAGTCTTCTTCTTCGGATCGGGTTGTTAATTAGCCGTCTGGCTAGTACATTAGGGTGACTGCCCAGGCGTAGCAAATATTTATTAGAGTGTCTATTTAACACATCGCCTACTTTGGGAACCCTTAAGTCCCTTTCGATGTATCTAGTTCGAATATACCAGGGAGAATTGCTTATCCGACTTAGTATTTTTGATTGGATTATTCTCATTTTGTTGAGGTTGCTCTTTGCCGCTATGCCGTATATCTGTAGCGCATACTTCCATATGGGGCTTCGGATTGATTTATATATTGTCACTTTGCTGTAAAGAGACAGCTTGTTCCCAGGAGCAAGTAGCCACGCCATCTTTGCAGCTTTTGCCATTACAGACCTCTGCACCATTGTAGTGTGAACCTTAAAGTTTAGTTTCCTGTCAAGGACAACACCCATATTTATGTTCGGACTTCCGGTCAGGACTGCCGTGTCATCAGCATAAGTTGCTATCAGCACATCTTCCTCGTCCAAATTAGTTATTTTCCCTTGACGAAGGCATATCAGCTGTAAAAAGCGAATATAGCGTAGGGCCAAGAACGCTTCCCTGAGGTACGCCTGCGCAGATTGGACGCTTCGACGATGTTGCTCCATCGACCACAACTCTAAGGCTCCTGTCCTTGAGGAAGCTTTTCACAAGTTGGAAAAGCTGCGGGGGTAAAATGCTTTTTAGCTTGGAAAGAAGGCCTTCATGCCATACTCTGTCAAATGCTTGCTGAATTTCCATGAAAACAGCTATTGAATACATTTTCCTTTCCATTGATTCAAGAGCGAAATTCACAACCCGGTGGAGTTGCTCTGGAGTGCCGTGACTTTGCCTAAATCCAAACTGCCACTTTGGAATTCTTTGTGTCACAGATTCGAGCTGCAAGATGCGGTTTAGGATCACTCTTTCCGTCATTTTACCAAGCGCTGAGAGTAGACTAATTGGTGTGTATCCATCGACTTCTGTGTGCTGTTTGCCAGGCTTTGGGACCATAGTTATTAACGCGGTCTTCCAGCTGGTTGGAAAATATCCTGTATTGAGAATGCTGTTGAGAAGTAGGACAATAAACAGCATGGCTGTTTTTGGCATGAGTTTAAGCGTCTTGTTGTCCAAGAGATCCTCGCCAGGAGTCTTTTTGGTCTTGAGTTTCTCAATTAAATGCAACACCTCTTGCAGAGTGACTGGATTTGTTGGCAAGGACATTTGGAACGGCATCTCCAAAATTAGTTCTCATGTCCGGAGATGTAAAATTAATGGCTTAAATCTGTGTTCCAGGCTATTTGCAAACACTTCAGCCTTCTGCTGGCTGGAGTAACACCATCCACCTGATGGATCTTTAATCGGTGTTTTTGGAATCGTAACTCTCTTATAGCGACTGGTTAGCTTCCATTAAGTATAATTATACGAAGCATCTGGACCAGCATTTTCAAGGATATCGTCAATCTTTTTTTGCTTAAGTTTAGCCAGAACTTTTTGCAAGCGATTAGCCAACCTCAGATAGATCTGGTGGATTCGATTATCTCCAGTTCTGGCATATTCTTTTCTTACTCTTCTTTTCAGGCGGAGAAGCGCCTGAGCATGAGGGGGAAGAATTATTCGTCGTGGGTCAGGCGAGGGTGGTTTAACTGCGGTAGCTTGGGATGCAGCCAGTTCAAAGTTTCTCATAAATATTGAGATGGCATCTTCTACATCTTCTGGACTGCTTATTTCCATATTCAGGTTAATCCTTCTCTCTAGCTCAGCTTTAAAAGTTTCTACACACGAACCAACTGGAAGAATATGTTGTCTCTTAGCTTTAGCTTGCGGTGCATGATTTAATGTTGCTACTATTGGCAGATGATCCGAGGAGAGATCGTGCTTGGTTTCAACCGAGAGCTTATTCATCATGATTCCATTTGCAACAAAAAAATCCAGGGCAGAAGGTCTCAGCCGAGTGTTGTATGAGAAGAACGTAGGCTCGCCAGTAGCAAGGATTTGGCATGTGCTAGTAGTGATGGCCTCTTGCAAGTGCTTTCCACGGGAGCACGATCTTGGGTTGCCCCACCATGGATGTTTTGCATTGAAGTCACCGCCTGCGATAAATCTGCTACCTAGAGTAAGCAGTAATTGGTCAAATTCCGATTTACTCTAAGGAGGGAGGAGGGAGCGGGAGGGAGATATATGGATGTGATTTTTGTGCATCCACCATTAGTCGGCACACACACGCTGACCATTTGCATTTTTATACCCTGAGCCCATTGAAAATGGGAAATCAGGGTATAATGTTTTTGTGAAAATGTATGTAACAGGCAGAAGGAGACGTCGCAGACCATACAAACTATATATATTCTTGATCAGCTCGATGAGCTGAGTTGAAATAGCCCTGTCCGTCTGTCCGTCCGTCCGTCCGTCCGTCCGTCCGTCTGTGTGAACGCAGCGATCTCGTAAACCACAGAAGCTAGAGAGCTGAAATTTTACATGTATACTCCTGAATACCATACGCTATACGAGTTTTTTTCAAAAATTCGATAACTCTTCCCGTTCTCTTTTTATCGATAAATTTCGATAACTTTTCGTCTCTTTTACGTACCGTAAGAGCTAGAGAGCTGAAATTCACTACATAGATTCCTGTTGTGAATGCAGACATTTTGTAATTTTTGGTTTTTGGATGCCACGCCCCCTTCGGCCTAAATTTGCAAAAAACGCATTTCAAATACTAGAGACTTGTGCTTCGGCACATACACACATACGAATAACATAATCATGCCCTGAAAGTTTGAATAAAAAAGTCCTGCTAGAAAAAAAGTTATTAAACATTAAATTTCGACAACATCAGCGTCTTGCAGCCCAAGCACTGTCGCTACGTCAACTGCGCAGTTGGCAGAGCGTGTGCTTGAGCGTGCTTCTGTGTGTGTGTGTGTGTTGCTTGCAATATATGTATATGTAAACTAAGCATAGAATATTTGAAGTATCGGCACTTCGCAGGGCTCAGGGTATCTCCTAGTCGAGCCGTCTCGACTAGAGCATTCTTACTTGTTATACCCTGAGCCCATTGAAAATGGGAAATCAGGGTATAATATTTTTGTGAAAATGTATGTAACAGGCAGAAGGAGACGTCGCAGACCATACAAAGTATATATATTCTTGATCAGCTCGATGAGCTGAGTTGAAATAGCCCTGTCCGTCTGTCCGTCCGTCCGTCCGTCCGTCCGTCCGTCCGTCCGTCCGTCCGTCCGTCTGTGTGAACGCAGCGATCTCGTAAACCACAGAAGCTAGAGAGCTGAAATTTGACATGTATACTCCTGAATACCATACGCTATACGAGTTTTTTTTCAAAAATTCGATAACTCTTCCCGTTCTCTTTTTATCAATAAATTTCGATAACTTTTGGTGTCTTTTACGTACCGTAAGAGCTAGAGACCTGAAATTCACTATGTAGATTCCTGTTGTGAATACAGACATTTTGTAATTTTTGGATTTTGGATGCCATGCCCCCTTCGCCTTAATTTGCAAAAAACGCATTTCAAATACTAGAGACTTGTGCTTCGGCACATACACACATATGAATAACATAATCATGCCCTGAAAGTTTGAATCAAAAAGTCCTGCTAGAAAAAAGTTATTAAACATTTAATTTCCACAACATAAGCCTCTTGCAGCCCAAGCGCAGTCGCTACGTCAACTGCGCAGTTGACAGAGCGTGTGCTTGAGCGTGAGTCTGTGTGTGTGTATGTGTTGCTTGCAATATTTGTATATGTAAACTAAGCATAGAATATTTAAAGTATCGGCACTTCCCAGGGCTCAGGGTATCTCCTAGTCGAGCCGTCTCGACTAGAGCATTCTTACTTGTTAGGTTTGACAGTGGTTCATTTTAGGTGTGCTCTAAAGATGAACGAATAAATAAAGCAGAGCCACTTGTTGCAGTATCGCTTGGATGATTTGCGTAATACTGTTCGTTTCCTGGGAGGTGTGCTCTTTGTCCAGGTCGCATATGAGTCTCTGTTATTAGCATTATGTCAATATTGTTGGCACTAAGGAAAATTCTAATTTCTTCCACGTTTTTAACTAGACCTCGTGCATTCCATAATCCGATTTTTATACCCTGAGCCCATTGAAAATGGGAAATCAGGGTATAATTTTTTTGTGAAAATGTATGTAACAGGCAGAAGGAAATTTCGCAGACCATACAAACTATATATATTCTTGATCAGCTCGATGAGCTGAGTTGAAATAGCCCTGTCCGTCTGTCCGTCCGTCCGTCCGTCCGTCCGTCCGTCCGTCCGTCCGTCCATCCGTCTGTGTGAACGCAGCGATCTCGTAAACCACAGAAGCTAGAGAGCTGAAATTTTACATGTATACTCCTGAATACCATACGCTATACGAGTTTTTTTCAAAAATTCGATAACTCTTCCCGTTCTCTTTTTATCGATAAATTTCGATAACTTTTCGTCTCTTTTACGTACCGTAAGAGCTAGAGACCTGAAATTCACTATGTAGATTCCTGTTGTGAATACAGACATTTTGTAATGTTTGGATTTTGCATGCCACGCCCCCTTCGCCCTAAATTTGCAAAAAACGCATTTCAAATACTAGAGACTTGTGCTTCGGCACATACACACATATGAATAACATAATCATGCCCTGAAAGTTTGAATAAAAAAGTTCTTCTAGAAAAAAAGTTATTAAACATTTAATTTCCACAACATAAGCCTCTTGCAGCCCAAGCGCTGTCGCTACGTCAACTGCGCAGTTGGCAGAGCGTATGCTTGAGCGTGCGTATGTGTGTGTGTATGTGTTGCTTGCAATATTTGTATATGTAAACTAAGCATAGAATATTTAAAGTATCGGCACTTCGCAGGGCTCAGGGTATCTCCTAGTCGAGCCGTCTCGACTAGAGCATTCTTACTTGTTAATGTTGGATTAATCATTTTGACATAAACTTTTCTATCAGATTACGGAAAGCCTTATTTGCTTCCATCGAATCCTCCATGAGCTTAAAAATTCGATCCATTCTTAGTTCGTTAATAGTTTTTTCAAGTATTTTTAGTTTCTCGCTAAAGTTTTGGTCCTCTGTACCATTGATCAACCGGGAGCTATCCTGCGTTGTGTTAAACTTATTATATCTTATTCCATGAGGCTTTGTCACATCAGCATAGGAGAAGCCGCTTCTGACAGTAGCACTTGGCAGGGCTTGAACTTTAACAGCGTGGCTTAAATTGTTCGTACTGTTTATGAGACCGTTTGCTGGAAGTCTTGCTGCTGGCTTAAGCTTCTTGCACAGTTCTATTCTTACAGAACACAATTTATCCCCTGCTAAGTGATCGCCGCCGCAGTTTGCACATATTGTAATTGAACTACTACATAGATTGGATCCAGTAAAGTGATCTCCTGCACATTTGCCACAGACTGGTTTCTTGAGACAGTAATTCTTCGTATGTCCGTAATCTTGACATCTAAAACATTGCACAAATTCTCTGTTATTCAGTGCCTTTGCTACTGTAACTCGAGTATTACCAATTTTAGTAATCTTGAGCGCCTCTGCTACTTTAGGCGTCTTTTTTAAATTAACATAAAACAGGTTCTGCCTTGTTTTTATACCCTGAGCCCATTGAAAATGGGAAATCAGGGTATAATGTTTTTGTGAAAATGTATGTAACAGGCAGAAGGAGACGTTACAGACCATACAAAGTATATATATTCTTGATCAGCTCGATGAGCTGAGTTGAAATAGCCCTGTCCGTCTGTCCGTCTGTCCGTCCGTCCGTCCGTCCGTCCGTGTGAACGCAGCGATCTCGTAAACCACAGAAGCTAGAGAGCTGAAATTTGACATGTATACTCCTGAATACCATACGCTATACGAGTTTTTTTTCAAAAATTCGATAACTCTTCCCGTTCTCTTTTTATCGATAAATTTCGATAACTTTTCGTCTCTTTTACGTACTGTAAGAGCTAGAGATATGAAATTCACTGTGTAGATTCCTGTTGTGAATACAGACATTTTGTAATTTTTGGATTTTGGATGCCACGCCCCCTTCGCCCTAAATTTGCAAAAAAACGCATTTCAAATACTAGAGACTTGTGCTTCGGCACATACACACATATGAATAACATAATCATGCACTTCGCAGGGCTCAGGGTATCTCCTAGTCGAGCCGTCTCGACTAGAGCATTCTTACTTGTTATATTATATATTTCTGGACCATCCTCTTCGTTGACTTCAATATTGCGCCAATCTCGCTTTCTAGGGCAGTAAATATTCAAGACAGTGTGGCCTTTATCGGTGAATGCACGTTCAATTAGTTCTTTAGGGACATTTGAATGGATATCTCTAATGACTAGCCTAAATGGTGTATCCTCTCTAAGTTGGTGATGCCAGAACTCACAGTTTTGCTTAGTCAACAGGTCTACAACTGCCCGAAAAACTTTGGAATTTTGTGCGTATATTCGCGAGACCCCAAATCTTGAAGTGCGAATTTCATAGTTTTCGACACCGACTACTGAATGGAGTGCCCTTTCTAGGTCACTCATGTTCTTCACCTGTGGCACACAGATAGCTGGAGGCTTAGGCATTGTGCTAGCTTGTTGATCGGCAGCTTCTTCACTGGCTGCTACTTCTTCGTCTTGGACTTCTTCATCGAAATCCATTACATGTTCAGCTTCTTCTGATAGCAAAGCGTATCGATTGTTTTGAAGTGCTACCGATGAGGTGGTAGCCTGTGCGTTTCTTTGGCGCCTTTAATTGCCTTATGAACCACTGGACTTACCTTTTTATACCCTGAGCCCATTGAAAATGGGAAATCAGGGTATAATGTTTTTGTGAAAATGTATGTAACAGGCAGAAGGAGACGTCGCAGACCATACAAAGTATATATATTCTTGATCAGCTCGATGAGCTGAGTTGAAATAGCCCTGTCCGTCTGTCCGTCCGTCCGTCCGTCCGTCCGTCCGTCCGTCCGTCCGTCCGTCCGTCTGTGTGAACGCAGCGATCTCGTAAACCACAGAAGCTAGAGAGCTGAAATTTGACATGTATACTCCTGAATACCATACGCTATACGAGTTTTTTTCAAAAATTCGATAACTCTTTCCGTTCTCTTTTTATCGATAAATTTCGATAACTTTTCGTCTCTTTTACGTACCGTAAGAGCTAGAGACCTGAAATTCACTATGTAGATGCCTGTTGTGAATGCAGACATTTTGTAATTTTTGGATTTTGGATGCCACGCCCCCTTCGCCCTAAATTTGCAAAAAACGCATTTCAAATACTAGAGACTTGTTCTTCGGCACATACACACATATGAATAACATAATCATGCCCTGAAAGTTTGAATCAAAAAGTCCTGCTAGAAAAAAAGTTATTAAACATTTAATTTCCCATAGCGTAGGCGTCTTGCAGCCCAAGCGCTGTCGCTACGTCAACTGCGCAGTTGGCAGAGCGTCTGCTTGAGCGTGCGTCTGTGTGTGTGTATGTGTTGCTTGCAATATATGTGTAAGTAAACTAAGCATAGAATATTTGAAGTATCGGCACTTCGCAGGGCTCAGGGTATCTCCTAGTCGAGCCGTCTCGACTAGAGCATTCTTACTTGTTTTGGATAGTTTTTGAGACTCTGTCTGCGCCCTTTTGTTTTTTGCGTATTGATGCCATAGGCATCTGGAAGGTGCAGTTAATAGCATTTGATAGCTTCTTAGGGACTTCAGTGGACACTGCTGTAAGGGAGCATATGCTACCGCCTGTTGTGTTTGCAACTGAAAAGCTTGGTTTGCAACTGACTGGTAAATGTTATGGTGCTAGTAGTTATGGTACTGGTACGTGTTGCGACCAGACTCACACTATATCTAATGTCATCAATTCCCTTAAATTGTTGTTGAACCAGTTGAGCACGCAGCTCTCCAGACGGCACACCGACCATTCTCTTCATCCTGTCAAGCATGTCTTGCTTATCAATAAGCGGGTGTTGATTAGATGAGCCTCCATCCATTTTGGGTAAGTTTTACAAAATTTGTCCCTGCCAAATTTTCGACTGCCCGAGAGTATGCAACACTAGTTGCAGTTCCTCCCGGGACAACAACCAGCCAATGTGACATCCGTGACCAATGTGACCGTCGTTGACCAATGTGACCAACGTGACACCAACCAGCTGGACAGCTGTTTTCCCACGTGGTCGCCGGCAAGCGGCTGGAGCCCCAATTTACAATTGCAATTTATTAAATAATTAACTTGCACAATTGCAACTTTGTATTATATTGTATCAACCTTCTCTTCCTCGGTAGTGTTTTTATGCCTGTCCAGTATTAGTTGTTGCCGCTCACAGATCCTTTTTACGCCTGTGGGCCACATATACCATGGGCTTAACCTTTGCCTTAGAATCTTAGACTGGGTAAGTAAGTAAGCGAGTGAAATTGAGACAGTGAGAGAGAGAGAGAGAGAGTTTTCGTGGTTTTGGATTAGCAAAACTATGTAATTAAAATACAAAAGAATTTAGATTATGATATCCCATAGCAATGCCCATGCTTGGAGGCATTCCGCAGCCTGGTCTGGTTAGAAGCACTCTTCAATTTAGCTAAGAAGCTATGTATATGGACGGTCTGGCACGCTTATAACAATATGATCCCTAACATCGTCAAGCTCGGAATCGTTTTGCTCCGATGTTTGGGTAGCATCCGAATCGACATAGACATCCGCATCGGCAACCTCGTCGTCGACGTTTACGACGATGTCCAAATCTAAGCCCAAATCAACATCCCCGTCCACATCCATATCCCTAGGCACATCCAAATCCATGTTCACGTCGGCATCCATAGCCACATATTCCTCAAATTCGGATTCGATGTCCTCAGACCCGGCTATTTGTCGAACATTGTCTCCAGATTGAGCCTCAGCGTCCAACGCATATAGGCGCACATTCTCCTCAGTGTAGTCGACGATGTGACGGCGCGTCTTGTTCAGATATTGTTTTTGCCGCAAGTATATCTTGAGTATGCCCTTCACTCCGATGAACGTGGCGCCCCCAAGCAGCGTCCGATACAGCGGAGGAGTCATGTTTCTATACATAATGTTCCCCATTATTGTGGCAATGCTAGGTAGCAGAATGCCGCCGCAGAAGATGCGAGCAAACTCCACAGGCTCATCGGGTACCGGAAGCGGCGCAGGTTCTCCGAGTCTAGACTGCCGATTGAACAGCCGATTGACCAGCGGCACGTGGCGTACAATGGAACGGCGCTTGTGCCAGAGTCGCAGCACGGCGTCCTCCCAGCGAATGAGGCGGCTCAGTATAAGTGCTACTGGTATAAAGGGCAGCCCGACTAGCAGAAAGAAGGGATCGCCCGTCTCCATGAGTTCCATGCCGCGCTGCTGGCCAAAAACCTGAATGATGGTGATGCCTCCATAGGTAACGGCTGTCCAATAGACGGATCCCAGAAATGCACTAGCAGCCACAAATGGGCTGCAGTGGCGTATCAGATCCTGGAAGCGCTCCAAGACCGTAGCTACGCGGCTAACCTTCGGAAAGATAATGATGTACTCGACGCGGCACTGCATACAGGTGACCTTGGTGCGCGTGTTGCCATTCTGCTTCTCGTCGATCCAGCGATAGAGACAGCTCTCGTGCACCCACTTGGTGCTGCCACGGCACTGGCAGGGGTGCAACCAGGTTGCCATGCGGTTCTCGGCATCTGTCGCAAAGCATATCCAACAGGTGCGCTCCGATTCGCGCCTTGTCGATTGCGGAGCCATGCCCAGAAGGGGAACAATGCTTTGACCGTTCATATCAAGAAACCAATTCGACGCCGAAACGATTGCGATTACCAGGAAAAATAAAATATAAATATTTAAGAATTACAAAAATATGGAGATTAAAATGTTCGGCAAGGCGTGCGATGTTTTTCAGCTGCCGCTCTAAATAAAACTATAACAAACTCGCTCAGCTCTTATGCTCCCACTCCCTTTAAAAGCTTTCTCACTGAAAGTCAAGCAACGCTAACTAAGCACCTCCACGAAAATACAAACGACACTACTATTATCTAAAAACTGACTGACTAACGATTTATATCAGGAATTTTCAGCAAATAATGAAATACTTCAAAACTTCAAACTTAATTATTTATTAATCAGATTTTCTAGTCAGTCGATTCGTGTTTTACAACTACTGACTTTGACAGTCCTTGGATTTACAAAGCCGCTCAACTACTAACGATTGCAGACGCAGGCTGAGAAGACGACATCCTCTGGACCACAGCGGAATCCGACAGTATACAAGATACTGAATTACAGGCTCTAACTAGTTATAGTTTAAAGCAACATGCGCTATAGAGCTTTCAAACAACTAGTTCCATAAAGCCAATAATAATATATCTTTAAAACAAGTAAGAAAACTGTATTCGAGACCCAGCGAAGTACCGCTATTCAACACACTCAACGTTTTTTATACCGTGAGCCCATTTGAAAATGGGAAATCAGGGTATAATGTTTTTGTGAAAATGTACAGTTTCTCAAGAAACTCTTTACGCACCGCAAAAAAATAAATGACTTTAGATCTCATATATAGAAGACTTTTATTAACATTTCTGAAATATTTTTAATGCTAAGTTGTTTTATGATTAATTTTAAGTTACATTATCAAAAACAGATTGCAAATCTAACAATGTGTAACAAAATAAACAACAAAAACAACGGTGACTCATTTTTCAGACTGTCAAGAAACTGTAGTGTGAACCTTAAAGTTTAGTTAAAGTTCCTGTTAAGGACAACACCTAAATACTTTTGTGAAGCCTTATGCATCATTGTAGATCCAAGCAATGAAATGCCTCTGCATGAAAGTGTCCTGGTATAGTGGGGAATCGACTTAAAGCGTCGCCTTAATAAGAAATTCTTTTAATATTCCGCCCGAAAGTATGCAACTTTTTATACCCTGAACCCATTGAAAATGGGAAATCAGGGTATAATGTCTATGAAAATGTATGTAACAGACAGAAGGAGACGTCGCAGACCCCACAAAGTATATATATTCTTGATCAGCTCGATCGTCAACTGCGCAGTTGGCAGAGCGTGTGCTTGAGCTTGCGTCTGTGTGTGTGTGTGTCTTGCTTGCAATATATGTATATGTAAACTAAGCCTAGAATATTTGAAGTATCGGCACTTTGCAGGGCTCAGGGTATCTCATAGTCGAGCCGTCTCGACTAGAGCATTCTTACTTGTTTCTGTCTGCCCATGCTTTCAAATTGCCGCGTACGTCTATTTTTGTAACGTATACGACTTCATTTGTCACATACTACGCGACTACGTTTTTACTCAAAGACTCAGTTACTATCGCTGTTCTTCGTATGGCATTTCTTCCCAAATGATTAGTTATTATATAACGCCTAGATAGTTCACTATCCTTCGAGTCCTTATCATATTCCCGCTTACTCATAGCTCTACCTCAGTTGAGAGCAGAAGTAACTCCGTTTTTGGCCAATAAGTTAATCGTATCATGACTTGGTTCAGTTTTCGTTGAACCTCTAAGGTTTTCATAAAGGTAATGCATGCTGTGATAGCATCTGCTAAATGAATATGCAGATGCTATCACAGCATGCATCACGTGCCTCCAGGCCTGAGACTGTAGCCGTAGCTGAAGTTGCAAAGATCTGCTCCTAAGATCGACCCCTTTGCAGCTCTTCCCGTTGTTTTTGGCATTTAGTATCTATTTGTGGAGTGTAAGGGAACCACCGTGATAATACTCAATTTACATCACGCGGAAGCGAGTATGCATTACCTCTCTACGTTGCCATGGCTGCCTCAACCGATTCATCGATAACTCATCATCCGACTCTAAAACGGTTTTTTTTTTTTTTTTTTTTAATTCATTTTATTTACGCTTATTGTCTTAGACTCTATAGCGCATTTATCAATAAACCTTAACTAAATTATTGGGCAAGTATGCCATTATGTATGCTTAACTTATTAACTTATTATTATACTTATTAGCGACGGTCAAGGGGATGCAATATCTTCAGTCTTCTTCTGTTTCTGTTTGTAGCTAGATTGGATGCGAGTTGGTTCGGGTGCGCCACAAGTCTGTCCGCGTATCTGGAGCTGTGTCTTCCAATCAGTTCTGCAATGGTAGGGATTTTCAGGTCCCTATGAAGCACTGAATTTCTAACGTACCAGCTGGCGCCCGTAAATCTACGCAGTGCTTTGTTTTGTATTACTTGCAGTTTGTTGATCGTTGTCCTCGCCGCAGAACTCCATATAGGGATTCCATATAGGAACGTTGACACTACTATCGCCTTGTATATTGTGGCTTTGCTGTCAAGCGAAAGTTTGCTGGGGGCTCTCAGCATCCAGTCCAGCTTTCTTAGTTTTGCTTGACATCTCTTGATCACCTGGCTGACGTGCGCTTTAAATGTCAGTGGTGTGCACAGACTTCTGAGTATTTACGGTTATGCACCACCTTTTGGCCCAGTGTCCGAAGGACGTAAGGTATGTCTGCAGTGAGTTGGACGCTTCTTGCGCAGACGTGTCTCTTGAGAGGATGGCAGTATCATCAGCATAGGTCGTATCATGGTTCCAGTACTTGGCTGAGGCGTTGGCATGTCTGCGGTGAACAGGGTGTATAGCACTGGACCAAAAACACTGCCCTGTGGGACACCTGCCCTGATTGCTCTGTCAGATGATAGTGCCTGCCCCTTGGAGACTTGGAAGGTCCTTCCCATTAAATATGAGGACAGCAACGTGAAAAAAGGTGCTGGTAGGGCTGTCCTCAGTTTTTGCAGTAGACCTAGGTGCCATATTCTGTCGAAAGCCTGCTTTACGTCTATAAAGACAGCGGAGCAGTACATCTTCTCTTCAAACGCACCCAGAATGTGATTTACAATTCTGTGTACCTGTTCCGGTGTTCCATGCTGTTTCCTAAAGCCAAACTGGTGATTTGGAATGGCTTCCCGGCGTCCCAAGTGTGTCAGTATTCGTCCAAGTAGTATTCTTTCAAATACTTTGGCGAGTACTGGCAACAGGCTAATTGGTCTATACGAACCAATTTCGCCCACTGGTTTGCCAGGTTTAGGAATCATCACAATCACGGCACGCTTCCAGCAAGCTGGAAAGTGCCGGATGCGAAGCATGGCGTTGTACAGCACAGTTAAGTACTCAACTGTAGAGTCAGGAAGTGCTCTAACCACTCTGCCATTTATGAGATCAATT
This sequence comes from Drosophila peninsularis, assembly GCA_035047485.1. Classification (NCBI taxonomy): domain Eukaryota; kingdom Metazoa; phylum Arthropoda; class Insecta; order Diptera; family Drosophilidae; genus Drosophila; species Drosophila peninsularis. The sequence continues at coordinate 249,008 of JAWNPN010000003.1, forward strand.
CCAGGGGATTTTTTTGGCTTCACTCGCCTGATATATTCGCGTACTTCCTCTTTGGAGCAAGGCGGGATCTGTACGTCTAATGGCAGAGGTGAAAGGACGGTGTCTACAGTTTCCTGTATGTCTGCAGGCTCGGCGGTTAACAGCGGGGTGAATTGCTCCTGAAGGTGTTGTGCAAACTCTTCGGCTTGTGCCTCATCTCCCGTGAGCCAGATGCCAGATGTGCAGCGTATGGGGTGACGACGCATTGGCTGCCTCTTTATTTTGCGCGTGAATTTCCACAGCTGAAATTCAGCATTTGCAGGAGAATCCGCTCGTTCCAGCGCTGCGTTAATGCGCCTGCTCTGAAGCTCTGCTAACGCAGCTTTAAGTTACCTTGTGGCTTCGTTGTAGCTGGCTTTAGCAGCAGCCGTCCGCGTGCGTCTCCAGCGTCTCCTTGTCCAACGCTTATACAGAAGGAGATCCTGGGCCTCCAAGGAGAGGGGAATGTTATACCCTGAGAGATTTTGTGGACTTCGAACGGGAGGTGCTGCTAGGAGCGAGGCTGTAACCGTTCCCTGGTGGGAAAGTGCTGTGGCTGCGTACTGATCGTGATAATGAGTGGCAGGTGGTCTGAGGACAACTCTAGGGAATCTTCGATGCTGATCTGCGGATCTCTAATGCCTTTATATACAGCAAAGTCGATTGCAGACGGCCTGTGCCCATTTAGTGGGTATCGAGTAGGGGCTCCAGTCGCCAATATGCTGTATTGTGCATTATGAATCGCCTCAAAAATCGCTTCTCCCCGCTGATTTGTACTATTGCTGCCCCAAAACGGATGCCAGCCGTTCCAGTCGCCGCCTATGAGAGCTTTGTCCAGCCTTTGGCGAAGAAGGTGTGTAATATCTTGCTCTTGTATACCAACATTTGGCGGACAGTAGATTGATGAGATTTCCAGAGTTCCAATGGATGTAGGGAGGCTTATATTTGAGACCTGCATTGTTGCATTGGAAACTGGGAGTAGTGCTGTATGCGCAATTGCTGAACGTATGAGGATGGAGGATCCACCAAACCTGTTTGCTCCTCCTCCATGTGCCTGATAATGCTCATATCCGAAGATTTGTACAGTAGGACACTCATGGGTCTCCGATATGAGCATTATATCTATTTTCTTGACTGATAGGAAGACTGCCAATTCCTGAGTCTTATTTCTCAGACCATTGGCGTTCCAGATGCCCACTTTTAGAGACATTATTTGGTGCTAAGTTTAGTAGCAGGATGCTGTAGTTCGCAGTGAACACAAGTAGGTGCTTGGTCTTTTCCCTGCTGCAGTCCTTAGTAGCATGATAGCCGGCACATCTTACGCATCTAGGAGTTTTGTGGCAGTATCTTTGTGTGTGACCAAACTCTTGACAGCGGTGGCATTGCGTAAGGTCGTTGTACTTCCACGGCATCTCCACCGTGCAACGTTGCCTGCCAATGACTATAAGATCGAGGACTTGTTTTTTGTTTGGTGCCTGAGCCACATCAACGAAAAAGATGTTCAGCGGAGTTCGGTCAATCCGGCTCAGCGGATTATGGACGTTGGTCACTTTGTGGCCTTTAGCCTCTAGCTCATCTTTTATATTTTGTATTTCAGTGCTGGAGTGAAGTCCTTTAAGGCAAACTCTGTACGGTCTGTCTTCTTTGAGCTGGTAACAGCGAAACTGCAGGTTCAGCTTAGTGAAATGGCTGATTAATGAGCGATAATCATCGCTACATTGCGTCAGCACACCAATATCGTTTCGCCTTGGTTTAATAGTATAAGACTTTGGTTCGATCGCTTTATCGATTAGTTTAGTCACAGATTTAATGCCCGGACACCAAATAGGGGGTGGGCGAGGTTTGGGTTTCTCAACGGGCTCGTTGAGAATTGTTACTGGTACTTCACTGATGTCATCATCGTCTTCTTCAAGCATAGAAAACCGATTTTGCGATGCTGCTGCAGCTTTGCTGGTGCTTTGCTGATCGAGTAGCAGCTTTTTGTTCCCGGCTTGGGGCGATCTTTGCATTTTTCGCTTGTTGTTGTTGTTGCCAGTGTCTTGCACAGAAGCTATATCAATATCCATAGGATTGATTGTTCTTGTTGAAATTTTTCTGTTTAGCATTGCTAGATTTAGAGCTTCCAAATCAGCAATTGGCTTAACAGTTGCAGTGGGGTCGTTGACATTAGTTGTCATAGTTGTTTTGCGCGTGCACTTGAGCGCTGACGCACTCGCACCAAGCGCAACAAATTCGAAGATTACAGTTACCGTGCGCAATGCACGAAAGTATGCAGCACTAGTTGCAGTCCCTCCCGGGACAACAACCAGCCAATGTGACCAACGTGACACCAGCCAGCTGACAGCTGCTTTCCTCGTGGTCGCCGGCAAGCAGCCGAAACCCCAAATTACAATTGCACTTTATTAAATAATTAACTTGCACAATTGAAACTTTGTGTTATATTCCCTGTGTCTTTTGACAGACACTGAAAGAGTTTTTTGCCACTGACGTGGTCTTAGTCTAATTTAAATATATAGGTTTTGACAAATTCACTAGTCACTCACTCACAGTCAGCTGTGTGCTTGTCAGCAGTCGCGACGCGACCCTCATTGTGTCTAAAACGGTGCTGTCCGGAAATAAGCTCTCGCGTGTTGCTATCAGCTTCAGTATCTCCGTTGGTAACCTCTTTATTCTTAAGGTCACCCTCGATGAAGCTTAACACCTTCACAGCTCAGTTGTATGTCCTTGCCCGTGCCATTGCCCTTGCCCAAGCCCTTGCCTTACCCTTGATTTCACTCAGAATACAAGTGTAAGTTCCACTATGATTTAATTATTTTTACACAGGTGTATATATAATTCTTTGATTAGTATAAACTACGTATATAATATATGTATGTTCTGCAAGGCTTCGCGTAACTTTCCCATAGACATCGCCAGTTCAGGTGCTGATTGCAATGCAAGACTTGCAGCCCACCGATTAAATATCACAACTGTTAATAACAAGCTAGTCAAACATACACATATAAATATATACTATATAATTATATATACAAAACAAAATTGCAAAAAAAAAAACAGACACTTCTTAGGTGACGGCCTAGTAGGAGGACTTTAACAACTGGGGCACTTGACCAGGCCCACCTCGTCGCAGTTCATGCACTTGAGAGCCACGAATTCGGCGGTAAAATGATTCCGATGCTCCGACTTCTTGGAGCCACCGCACGAGGGACAGGGCAGCAGTCGGTAGCCGCCGCAGGTCTGGCAGGTGTAAGCTGTGGGCAACGACTGAACGAGGGGAGATCAAGGCGTTAGTCATAGACTACAATTTACATGGCTTCACTCACCTTGTACGGTCGCAGCAGTTGACGCAGCTCTCCGCTCTCATTCAGACGCTCCACTGCGTCGGCACCCTGCAAAGTTATAAATTGAACTGTTGAATGCATCTCTGAGGGGGTGCAGTATCTGCCAGATACTTACGCCAATGTGCTGTCCCTCGACGAAAAGCTGCGGGACTCTTATAGTTTCATGCTGCATGCGCTCCCGCATCTCCTGCTGGTACTGAATACTCATGAACACATCCCGTTCCTCAAACTTGACGAGCAGTGTGCGCAAAATCTGCTTGACATTGGCGCACTTGGCATACGTGTCTCTGATTATTCCCATGCTCGTCGTATATAGCACAACCTTGCCCAGATCTTTTTCAATGTAGTTCTATAGCAAGTAGGTAACAGAAATTAGATCTCACGCAGAATTTTCGCGTTGCCATTCGGGCTACAGCAACGACACTGATATTTATAGGACAAATGAAATGATTGCCTTATTAACATAGTTCAAATTTGCACAAGATAAAGAGCTCAATTGACCGGAAAACAAAGGCTAAAGCCAAGAGGCCAGGCCAGAGCAATTCGAATGCGAATGGGAATACCTGAACGAACATAAATGGCAATCAAAATGGAATGAAATGGTAAGAGTGCACTAGTCGAGTCGGCTCGACTAGAAGAGACCCTGAGCCCTGCTTAGTTTACATATACATATATTGCAAGCAACACATATACACACGCTCAGCCAACTGCGCAGTTGACGTAGCGACTGTGCTTGGGCTGCATGAGGCTTATGTTGTGAAAATGAAATGTATAATAACTTTTTTTCTGAATGGACTTTGTTATTTAAACTTTCAGGGCATGATTATATTATTCATATGTGTGTATGTGCCGAAGCACAAGTCTTTGTATTCATAACAGGGATCTACACACTGAATTTCATGTCTCTAGCTCTTACGGTACGCAAAAGAAAAGAAAAGTTATCGAAATTTATCGATAAAAAGAGAAGAAAACTCGTACTGCGTATGATATTCGTGAGAATCCATGTCAAATTTCAGCTCTCTAGCTTCTGTGGTTTACGAGATCGCTGCGTTCACACAGACGGATGGACGGACGGACGGACAGCAACTCAGCTCATCGAGCTGATCAAGAATATATATACTTTGTATGGTCTGCGACGTCTCCTTCTGCCTGTTACATACATTTTCACAAAAACATTATACCCTGATTTCCCATTTTTCAATGAGCTCAGGGTATAACAAGCCTCAATGTCCACACACAGATAGAGAGAGAGAGAGAGAAATTAGAGACATTATAAATTGTCTATAAAACAGCTTACAAGTAAAAAGTGAAGCCAATTTTATAATTACAAATTGACGAGAGGGAATGAAATGAATTTGGAAATAAGAAAATAAAACTAAGTTTAAGAAGGTTTTGGCCGTCTGAATTTTGGTAATCTGAAATAAGATTACCCGGCTCATAAACTTATGCTCTTTATGAATCTGGGCTCGAGCCCTGAAGCATATACAGCATATATAATGTGTACCAGATGCAACCTTCTTCCTTGGAGAACAAACAACATACATTTACATCGAAAAAATAAAAACAAGTAAGAATGCTCTATTCGAGACGGCTCAACTATGAGATACCCTGAGCCCGGCGAAGTGCCGATGCTTCAAATATTCTATGCTTAGTTTACATATACATATATTGCAAGCAAGACACACACACACACAGACGCAAGCTCAAGCACACGATCTGCCAACCGCGCAGTTGACGTAGCGACTGCGCTTGGCCTGCAACACGCCTATGTTATGGGAAATTAAATGTATAATAACTTTTTTTGTGGATGCACTTTCTTATTAACAAAAATCAAAATTGTATTAAACACACATGAAACTATAAACAAAATTAAAACACTCTAGCTATAAAGATGAATTAGATAGAATTTAGCTAACTAAATATCGATTTCGTTTTTAATCGATAACATTAAAACAGGATGAGTTATCGAATTTTTAAAACAAACTTGACTTGCACGTGCTATACAGAGACCTACATAAGAAAAGTCTCTAGCTCTTATAGATTCTGAGATCGATGCGTTCACACATACGGACAGACGGGGTAAATCGACTCGGATTGTCTCGCTGATCAAGAATATATATACTTTGTGGGTTCTGCCACGCCACCTTCTCCCTGTTACATACATTTCAACAAAACCTTTATACCCTGATTTCCCATTTTCAATGAGCTCAGGGTATAAAAATATTTTTTAAAACATGGCCACACAGTTGTTGTGCTGTTGTGCCGCCTCGTTGACAGTTCTCATGTCAGTCGTTGTGGCAACAGATTGAAGTATCACCTGAGGTTTCGATAGTTTCAGTTTCTTCTAGGCGTATTGAGTTTCAGGTGTGCATTGGCTTTGGCTTGGCATTAAAATTCACACATGTCAACACGCCTTTGTATATCAACTATTTTGGCAAGAACGTACCCAGAACGTTATTTAGGCATAGAACAGGCCAAGACGATGCCGAATGCCAATGTGAAGTTGGTTTCGGGTTAACGTCGCCGTTCATTTGCTTGATGTAGTTGAGGTTTTCTTCACTTAAGCGATGGAGATATGGTAGGCTTAGACTAGTACTGTGGCCTGTGATATTCAACAGAGGGGAAGCTGCAACTCCTGGGAATCGGTCTTGGATGTTGTTGCGATTCACATATCTGGTTCCGTTAATCAGAGCATAGGGGTCAAACGTAACCAGCTGAGTTCCAGTCGAGATGATTTCCAAGCTCTCGTCAAACACCACGGTAGCTGGCCAATCATTGATGATGTTGTTGCCGTCGTCGACCATGGTTATGGGTTCTAGGTGGCTAGGTTGTGTTTCACAATGTGCCACACCTCCAGAGTGTAGACCCTGAGCGCAGGTGTTGCTCGGCGATTGTTCGCAAAATGTAGCCGTTGCCGTTGACATTCAATTTGTAACCTCCCGAACCTCTTTTCCGCATTCTGCTACGACATGATCCGAAAGCTGCAGTATCGTATTGTTGTGCGCAAGCGGGAATATGGTTACTCTTCGACAAAGCTTACTTATCGGCGTCTTGCAGCACAAGCGCAGTCGCTACGTCAACTGCGCAGGTGGCAGACCGTCTGCTTGAGCGTTCGTCTGTATGTGTGTGTGTATTTTTTTTTTTTTTTTTTTTTTTTTTTTTTATATTCGTTTTATTTACAATTTGGTACACAATGAATTTATATTGGGTTTAAGAGTAGCGCGCGATGCTTGCGGGACTGTCGTGAAGTATTGCTTCGCAAGCGCCCAGGGGGGTATGTCGTCTTCTTCGCTCGACCTTGCGTAACTCCACCATGACTGAGGCAGCGAAGGAGCTTATGTGTGTGTGTGTGTGTGTGTGTGTGTGTGTGTGTGTGTGTGTGTGTGTGTGTGTGTGTGTGTGTGTGTGTGTGTGTGTGTGTGTGTGTGTGTGTGTGTGTGTGTGTGTGTGTGTGTGTGTGTGTGTGTGTGTGTGTGTGTGTGTGTGTGTGTGTGTGTGTGTGTGTGTGTGTGTGTGTGTGTGTGTGTGTGTGTGTGTGTGTGTGTGTGTGTGTGTGTGTGTGTGTGTGTGTGTGTGTGTGTGTGTGTGTGTGTGTGTGTGTGGGTGTGTGTGTGTGTGTGTGTGTGTGTGTGTGTGTGTGTGTGTGTGTGTGTGTGTGTGTGTGTGTGTGTGTGTGTGTGTGTGTGTGTGTGTGTGTGTGTGTGTGTGTGTGTGTGTGTGTGTGTGTGTGTGTGTGTGTGTGTGTGTGTGTGTGTGTGTGTGTGTGTGTGTGTGTGTGTGTGTGTGTGTGTGTGTGTGTGTGTTGCTTGCAATATATGTAAACTAAGCATAGAATACTTAAAGTAGAGATAGTAGAGACTTGTAATTTCTTATGTAGGTCCCTGTATATATATATATATATAACCCATGTCCAATTCGAAAGCCGATTGGGCATCAGCTGCGGCCGTCACAATAGGCAGACCCAATTGCAATGTTATTGAAATTGCATTAATCACGCATTGCTAACAAAATTTCTAACTCATTCAACAAGATTCATATATATATATATATACATATATAATATATATTGATTTCGCCAATGAAGTTGAAATGCGTTGAGAGCATTGACTCACACATGCGAGGCAAGTTCGAAAATATATGAAATGATCACGCACACACGCACACACACATGTATATATATATATAAATATATATATATATATATACTATATATATATATATGTATATATATATAATATGAATTTGCTATCTAAAATTAAACTGTGTTAGTTATCGATGTGGGCGTGGCGCCTAGTTATTAAGCCAGCCTTCATTTTCCTTCCATGCAATTTTATTTCTATTTGATATTTCGTCAAAATTCGACTAAACGGGACTAAGCTAAACACGCACAGCTGAAGATAAATATTTATAAAGAAAACAACAAAAATATAAACGTACATTATTGGTGGTCGAATGACAAAAAACAAAAAATAAAAAACAAAAGAGACAAACTTGGAAAACCTCTGCTGTTGGCACCCCTCCCCTCGTCGTCCATTTGGGTTAAGTATGTTTAACTTTTTGTAGATGCGCATAATAAGCACGTTAGTCGCTCTTTATTATTATAAAACATCAATACACACACATACACATAGAGATACATTATTATAAGGCATCTATACAGACACGGCTGATATTATTGGGCTTTTGACTTTTGGCTTGTAGTTTCTTGAAAACTTATGCAATCCATTATTTCGCCAATTTTTTTATACCCTGATCCCATTGAAAATGGAATAACAGGGTATAATGGTTTTGTTGAAATGTATGTAACAGGGAGAAGGAGGCGTGTCAGACCCCATAAAGTATATATATTCTTGATCAGGGAGACAAACCGAGTCGTATGTATGTCTGTCCGTCTCTCCGTCCGTCCGTCTGTGTGAACGCAGCGCCCCCTTCGCCCTTGTGCTTTCTTAAGCAAACTTTCAGGGCGTGATTATGTCATTCATATGTGTGTATGTGCCGAAGCACAAGTCTCTAGTATTCGAAATGCGTTTTTTGTAAATTTAGGCTGAAGGAGGCGTGGCATCCAAAATCCACAAATTACAAAATGTTTGTATAGTGAATTTCATGTCTCTAGGTCTTTCGGTACACAAAAAAAAAAGAAAAGTTATCGAAATTTATCGATAAAAAGAGCACGGAAGATGAACACAAGAAAATAACTCGTACTGCGTATGGTATTCACGAATATACAGTCAAATTTCAGCTCTCTAGCTTCTCTGGCTTACGAGATCGCTGCGTTCACACAGACGGACGGCCGGACGGACAGACGGACGGACAGACGGACAGAGCTATATCAACTCAGCTCATCGAGCTGATCAAGAATATATATACTTTGTATGCTCTGCGACGTCTCCTTCTGCCTGTTATATACATTTTCACAAAAACATTATACCCTGATTTCCCATTTTCAATGGGCAAATAAAACATGAGTTTGGAGTTGTAGCTGCCAGACAGAAACCGAAAGACAGACAGACAAGCAAGTAATACACACACATACATACATTGCATAATGTATATATTTGTGTGTAAGTCAGCGACGTAAACAGACAAAGAACCCACGCAACTCACTGACAGCCGCATACAAAAATTAAACACAAATCCAACTTTCTCAATGAATCTCGCATGCAGGAAAATTCAATAAACAACAAAAATATACGAATAAATGTGTATTATTTTGTATTTTGTTGAATATTGTGAATAGTAGCTCGATGTGAATACACTCAGGGCACATTCTCGCATGCAGCTGACCTGTCTCTCAGGCCAAGAGGTTGGCCTCTGCCCCAAAGTACGCAACATTTTGTAGCAAAAGATTGAATCCTACATAAGAATACTCGTATAAGAATATTGGAATAGATATAATGTGTAGGAATATGATTATATAATGAATAAGAATATACGCTCTGCTCTGTAGCTCAAAATGATACTCTGAGAGAGCAGGCGGGTCCCTGGAGCACCTTAACCACCGGCAGCTAGGTGCAAGAAATGGAATTCAAAGGTCACCCACAGAAGAACACGCCCACCCCACCTATGCAGTTAGAAGACATAACAGTCGCTGCGCTGGCTGATCAACAGAAGAAATACTTATGCTTAAGCCATATAAAAAATAACGGAATGTCTACTGCATTCAGCGAATCAATATATACATATATAGATAAATATAGCAATATACCAATATAGCAACACAAAAAGATTTAAAGTAGTAATATACAGGTATTTCTCACTCACCTTGATATTCGGCTGCTGCAATTGCAAGAATGTGGCTACTCCATTGCGCACACGATTCTTGACGCCGCGCACGGTACCCTTGGAGGAGCGTATGGTGAATGCATGCGAGGAGCGACGCACATCTTTGTAACCGGCAAAGGCGTCCTCCTGCTGCTCCTGCTGCTGTTCTTCAACATCGCCAGGTAGACTGAGCGAATCGTATTCCGGCGACATGAGACTACAGCTGTCCGGACCGAAGCTTAGATAATTCGCATGTTCGTTCACGTGGAAATTGTAGTACTGATCGGCCTCGTATTGCAGAGGTCGTCCATCGATTTTGGTAGCGATTACCGACTGATCCGTGTCGCCCATGGCGCGCACAGCATCCCTGTCCCGTATGTCTCGCAGCAGCGAGCTGGGCAGCAGAGCGCCCAGCTTGATCAGAGGCACCGTCTCGTGCGAATCATGCAGAGAATCGCAGCTAAGCGAAGAGCTGCTCTCGTCGCACTCCTCGCTGCTGTCCGTCAGACTGTGAGCACGCGAATGATTACCAGACTGCCCACCTGAGGTATTCACACGGATTCTAGTCGTCTTCAAGTGTAGCTCCAGTTTGGGCACTTTCGTATTGCCCTTGTTATGGCTGCCCATGTTGCTCATGTTGCTGATGGCATTTCTCTCACTTCTGGGCTTGATGCTCTCCAGATCGCTGCCTGTGCCGCTGTCCAAGGTCTCGCAGGGCGAGTACTGTCCACTGGATACCAAATAGCATAGCTGATAGGCCGTTGCGACAGTCTGTGACTCCGTTTCTGTTTGCTGTTGCTGCTGCAGCGGTAAATTCAACTGCAACTGCTGCTCGTGTTGCTGCTGTTGTTGACGCTTGAGCCGTAATACCATGTCGCTATCGCTCTGACTGTCGTTCAATTTGACCACGCTTATCTGCTTGCCCAGTCTTGCTGGCTGGCTTTGACTTGAATTCAAACACTGAGCGTTGCTGTTGTTGTTGCTGTTGCTATTGGTGTTGTCGTTTCCGTTGAGTATCTGAATCTTGACCGTGTGCAGAGGCGCACTGAGACCAACTGTTTCGGTCGATGCACCCGCTGGATAATCGATCAGCGTTAGCTGACTAGCATCGCCGTCTCTCTCAGATTGCAACTGCCCAGCTGTCGCTCGTAACACGTTTCTAAGGTCTTCGGCAACATTGCAGTTGATAATGGTCGATGTTGGCGCCATTTCACTGGCTCCGGGAACATCGTTCGCTAAGTTAACCTCGGCCTTGCTCTCCGTTTGGCCAATGCGCAACAACAGCTGTGGATATAACTTTATTTTTGTTGTTGTTGCAGTTGTTGCCACCACAGTGTTGCAACTCGTTTCCCAATCCACATTGCTTGCATGGTCAAACTGCAGCGTCTGCAAATTGCTGTCGCTGTTGTCGCAGCTGCTATTGTCGCCAAATGCCAACAGCATGGCCTGTGATTTAAGCGACATTTCGTCGATTTCAATGTTGCTTGCTTGCTCAGATTCAATTATTATTGAAATACCACGCAACGGCGTCGGCTGCTTTTGCTGCTGCATGCTGCCAATTGCTGCTATTGTTGTTGCTACCATAGTTCTGGCAACAGCAACAGCATTTGGTAATTTGATGCGCCGCCAATATCTAATTTCCAATTTTATGCAATTGTCTCGTGTGTTGCTGTTGCTGTTGCTGTTGCTGTTTCTATTGGTGCTGTCACTACAGCAGGTTGTTGGTGCTATTGTGCTAGTTGCTACTGACCGCGCGTTTTACAGTTATTTGGCCGCATGCAGAACGTACCTGCAACAAAAAAACAAACAGAATATGCCACTAGAAAAAAATAAGTAAAAATGCTTTAGTCGAGACGGCTCGACAAGGAGATACCCTGAGCCCTGCGAAGTGCCGATACTTTAAATATTCTATGCTTAGTTTACATACACATATCACGCGCAATCATACACTCTGCCAACTGCGCAGTTGACATAGCGATTGCGCTTGGGCTGCAGGACGCTTATGTTGTGGAAAATTTTATTTTAAATAACTTTTTTTCTGGAAGAACTTTCTTATTCAAACTTTCAGAGCATTATATTATTCATATGTGTGTATGTGCCGAAGCACAAGTCTCTATTGTTTGAAATGCGTTAAAATTTCAATGCGTCAAATTTAAGGCGAAGGCTGCGTGGCATCCAAAATCCAAAAAATGTTTGTATTCATAGCAGGCATCTACACAGTGAATTTCAAGTCTCTAGCTCCTGCGGTACGCAAAAGCGAAGAAAAGTTTTCGAAATTTATCGATAAAAAGAACACGGGAAGAGTTATCGAATGTTTGAAAAAAAAACTCGTTCTGCGTATGGTATTCACAAGTATACATGTCAAATTTCAGCTCTCCAGCTTCTGTGATTTACGAGATCGCTGCGTTCACACAGACGGACGGACGGACGGACGGACGGACGGGTGGGCGGACGGACGGACAGGGCTATATAAACTCAGTTCATCGAGCTGATCAAGAATATATATACTTTGTGGGGTCTGCGACGTCTCCTTCTGCTTGTTACATACATTTTCACAAAAACAATATACCCTGATTTCCCATTTTCAATGGGCTCAGGGTATAAAAACAACAGAAACAAACATTATTGAATTTATTTGGCACACTCACGCAGACACCCACACGCACTCACGATAAACTTGAGCATTGATAGTGAAGTGTTTCAAGCTCAAATGGTTGGCTATTTCGGTTCTCGGCTTTCGGTTTTTGGCTTTTGGTTTTCGAATTTCGATTTCAGCTTGGGCGCCTTAAAGCAACGCGCCGCGTACAACTCATTCAAAATCGCGTTAGCAACTGAAAACCGCAGCAACAAAGTCGCGCTGGGTTGGCGTGCTTGGCCAGGGTTTTGTTGTTGTTGTTGTTGCTGCTGGTGTTTGTTGGAGTTTTTTTCCTAATTGCCTCTGTCGCCGTCGCGTTGGCTGCTATTGCTTTTATTTTTAAAATTTTTGCTTTCAAGAAATCCAAAAACGCAACAACTGCGCCAGCATCCGCAGCAGCAGCGACGTCGCCGTCAACAAATAACTAAAAAACAAGAAGAGGAAGAATAAGTAAGAAAACTCTAGTCGGTGGCGCCGGACTTGGGGATACCCTGAACCCAGCGAGGAACTGTAATTCCGGAAATTCTTCGTTTCTTTTATATGTACAAATGTGTATACATTACAATCATCACATCCACACACAAAGACGCACGCTCAAGCACACGCTCTGCCGACTGCGCAGTTTGGCTGCAAGATGCCTATGTAATGGGAAATTAAATGTTTAATAACTTTTTTCTGGATAGACTTTACTAATTAAATTTTCACGGCATTATTATGTTATTCATATATGTATGTGCCGAAACACAAGTCTCTAGTATTTGAAATGCGGTTTTTGCAAATTTCGGGCGAAGGAGGCGTGGCATCTAAAATCTAAAAATTATTAAAATGTTTGTATTCACAACAGGCATCTACACAGTGAATTTCATGTCTCTAGCTCTTACGGTACGCAAAAGAGTGGAAAAGTTATCGAAATTTATCGAAAAAAGAGAACGGGAAGAGTTATCGAATTTTCGAACAAAAAAAACTCGTATAGCTTATGGTTTTCAGGAGTATACAGGTCAAATTTCAGCTCTCTAGCTTCTGTGGTTTACGAGATCAGTGCGTTCACATAGACGGACGGACGGACGGACAGGGCTATATCAACTCAGATCATCGAGCTGATCAAGAATATATATACTTTGTATGGGCTGCGTCGCCTCCTTCTGCTTGTTACATACATTTTCACAAAAACAATATACCCTGATTTCCCATTTTCAATGGGCTCAGGGTATAAAAACAACAGAAACAAACAGTCAGGCAATCGTAATCATGAACGCTGCGGTGACTCGCGGCAGCAGAGCGGTAAAAACAATGTGAACTGAGAATTTGTTTACGTGCGCAGCCGCAGCCGCAGCCGTAGCCGCAGCCGCAGCCGCAGCCGCAGTCGCAGCCACAGCCGCAGCTAGCAGCGTATTGTATACACCCCCATGACGCCACCGTCCCGCAGCCCTCCTGTTGCTATTGCTGCCGCAGCGACTGTTATTGTTGTAGTACTCGTTTGTTACCAAAGTTAATTGTGTGAGGCTGCCGCACAATGGCACGCACTAGCACATAACTGGGTGTAAAATGCATCCTAAAAGCGAAGAAATAACTGTTCCTCTTCGATTATTATATATATATATATATATTATAATTTATATATTATAATTTATGATTATTGAAAGCTAACTATTACACACATATGTATGTACATACATATAATTTTGCTTAAATGAGTTCTTCTGTATTCGTATGCAACACGGAAACGTTTGACTCCTCATTTGCAGTGTGCTTAGTTTTGCAAGCAAACACAAACAAGTTAGAATGCTCTAGTCGAGACGGCTCGACAAGGAGATACCCTGAGCCCTGCGAAGTGCCGATACTTTAAATATTCTATGCTTAGTTTACATATACATATATTGCAAGCAACACATACACACACACAGACACACGCGCTAGCACACACTCTGCCAACTGCGCAGTTGACGCTTGAGCTGCAAGACGCTTACTTTTTTCTTTTTTCTGGAAGGAATTTCTTTTTCTAACTCAGGGGATGATTATGTTATTCATATGTGTGTATGTGCCGAAGCACAAGTCTCTAGTATTTGAAATGCGTTTTTTGCAAATTTAGGGCGAAGGGGCGTGGCATCCAAAATCTAAAAATTACAAAATGTTTGTATTCACAACAGGCATCTACACAGTGAATTTCATGTCTCTAGCTCATACGGTACGCAAAGGAGAAGAAAAGTTATCGAAATTTATCAATAAAAAGAGAACGGGAAGAGTTATCGAATTTTTAAAAAAAGCTCGTATAGCGTATGGTATTCACGAGTATACATGTCAAATGTCAGCTCTCTAGCTTCTGTGGTTTTCGAGATCGCTGCGTTCACACAGACGGACGGACGGACGGATGGGCGGACGGACGGACAGGGCTATATCAACTGAGCTCATCGAGCTGATCAAGAATTTGAGGGTTCTGAGACGTCTCCTTTTACCTGTTACATACATTTTCACAAAAAACATTATACCCTGATTTCCCATTTTTAATGGGCTCAGGGTATTAAAATCATTATCATATTTCTTGATAACTCATGGAATACTTCAAATAATGTAGAATTCTATTTTCGTTTTTTCCGCTTTCAGTTGCAAAGTGTGGCAAACCTGTTATCAGCGCACAGAACCAGTTAACACGTGCGCGGTATTTGGAGCCACTCTGCATTCCACTGTCGGTCGCTCGGTCGCATATAAACGTAGACTTTTGTGGCAGTATTCGTCTTAGTTATTTCATTTATATTTCGCCTGCCTCATATACATATATGTATATTTGTGTGTGTGTGCATAACTTACAGCTGGGCATGGCTCAATGGTTTGACTGTCTTTCTCTCTCGATACCACTTTCTTCGTTTCTCTTTTCTATTTTCAGCACATATATTTGCTGCATTGCTGTTGTGTTGCTGTTGCTGTTATACCCTGAGCAAATTGAAAATGGGAAATCAGGGTATAATGGTTTTGTTGAAATGTATGTAACAGGGAGGAGGCGTGGCAGACCCCATTAAGTATACATATTCTTGATCAAGGAGACAAGACGAGTCAATTTAGCCCTGTTCGTCCGAATATGAGAACGCGGCCCAAGCGCAGTAGCCACGTATGTGTGTACTGCGCTTGGGCCGCGTTCTCATATTTGTTGCTTGTGATGTACATACATGTAAAAGAAACAGAATTTGCAGAATATCGGTTCTTTGCTGGGTTCAGGGTATCACGTAGTCGGGCGCCACCGACTAGAGTTTTCTTACTTGTTGTTGTTGTTGCTGCTGCTATTGCTGTTATTGGCGCCTGACGCTTGTCTCTCCTAGGTTCTTCTGCCTAAGGTTGGCTCTAGTCGACGTCGACGTCGACGTCGCGGTAAGTGTCGCTGCTACTGCTGCTTCTTCTGTTGTTGCTTTTGTTGTTTTCGGCTTACCATTTAACATGTCTGGTATCGATGGATTGGGTTTTTATACCCTGAGCCCATTGAAAATGGGAAATCACGGTAGAATGGTTTTGTGAATATGTATGTAACAGGCAGAAGGAGACGTCGCAGACCATACAAAGTATATATATTCTTGATCAGCTCGATGAGCTCAGTTGATATAGCCCTGTCCGTCTGTTCGTCCATCCGTCCGTACGTCCGTCCGTCCGTCCGTCCGTCCGTCTGTGTGAACGCAGCGATCTCGTAAACCACAGAAGCTAGAGAGCTGAGTTTTTTTTTTCGTAAATTCGATAACTCTTCCCGTTCTCTTTTTATCGATAAATTTCGATAGCTTTTCGTCTCTTTTACGTACCGTAAGAGCTAGAGACATGAAATTCACTGTGTAGATGCCTGTTGTGAATACAGACATTTTTAAATTCCCCCCCCCCCCCTTCGCCCGAAATTTGCAAAAAAAGCATTTCAAATACTAGAGACTTGTGCTTCAGCACACACATATGAATAACAGAATCATGCCCTGAAAGTTTGAATAAGAAAGTCATGCTAGAAAAAAAGTTATTAATAATTTAATTTTCCTTAGCGTAGGCGTCTTGCAGCCCAAGCGCAGTCGCTACGTCAACTGCGCAGTTGGCAGAGCGTGTGCTTGAGCGTGCGTCTGTGTGTGTGTATGTGTTGCTTGCAATATATGTATATGTAAACTAAGCATAGAATATTTGAAGTATCGGCACTTCGCAGGGCTCAGGGTATCTCATAGTCGAGCCGTCTCGACTAGAGCATTCTTATTTGTTTTGAATGTTGTTGCAGCTGCTGCTGTTATTGTTGGCGTTTCTACAAAAAACTATGCCAACAATTTGTGTGCAGGTGTCGCTGCAGCACCAACAACATCAACATCAACATCAATATATTGTTGCATTTGAAGTTTCGTTTTTAATTGTGTTCGCCTGGCTGGATTCCCATTGCCATTGATGCAAAGACTTTTCAAATTTGTGTGTGCAATCAACGGAGCCAGAAACAGAAAGAAAAACTTATTCGACTGTACCTGAGCAGCACTAGCGAAACGACAACACCAGCTGCAACACCAACACCAAGAACACCAACAACAATACAAACTACAGCAACAAAAAGCAGCTGTAATTTTCCGCTAATTTGATGCCCAAGACGCTGACGGACACTGAGCTTGGCTTAGAGGCTATTAAGTGCTTGCTGGCTACCCAGCTTGCTGCTACCTGGTTACCTGGCTCTCGGTTCCCTACTCTGCTCAATGCTGCTACTTTGCGGCAACTATTTCCGTCTGTTGCGCTTCGCTGCGGCAAGCCCACGCGGGCCAAACCCGTTGTGCTCGCCTGCTGGCTGGACAAGTTAAGAAAGAATCACAGTTGTGCCAACCGTTAGGAATTCATAGGAATGAGTTGCAGCTGTGTCTGTGGATGCGAAACTGCCTGGCAAAGTTCTTAGCAACTTATCAATTCACGACAGATACAAACAAGTAAGAAAACTCTAGTCGGTGGCGCCCGACTAGAGGATACCCTGAACCCAGCTAGGAACTGTAATTCCGGAAATTCTTGGTTTCTTTTATATGTACATATGTGTGTACATCACATCCACACACACAGACGCACGCTCATGCACACGGTCTGCTAACTGCGCAGTTGACGCAGCGACTGCGTTTCGGCTACAAGCCGCCTATGTTATGGGAAATTAAATGTTTAATAACTTTGTATACCCTCAACCCAGTGAGAATGGGAAATCAGGGTATAATGTTTTTGTGAAAATGTTTGTAACAGGCAGAAGGGGACGTCGCAGACCATACAAAGTATATATATATTCTTTATCAGCTCGATAAGCTGAGTTTATATAGCCCTGTCCGTCTGTCCGTCTGTCCGTCCGTCCGTCCGTCCGTCCGTCCGTCCGTCCGTCCGTCTGTCTGTCCGTCCGTCCGTCCGTCTGTATGAACGCAGCGATCTCGAAAACCACAGAAGCTAGAGAGCTGAAATTTGACATGTATACTCGTGAATACCATACGCTATACGAGCTTTTTTTTAAAAGTCGAACACTCTTCCCGTTCTCTTTTTATCGATAAATTTCGATAACTTTTCGTCTCTTTTACGTACCGTAAGAGCTAGAGACATGAAATTCACTGTGTAGATGCCTGTTGTGAATACAGACATTTTTTAATTAAATTTAATTAAATTTGTGTTTTGCAATAAAAAAAATCTTCGCATTCATTACACGAATCCACACAGTGAATTTAAAGTCTCAATATATCGATTTAAACGGAATGAGCTATCGAATTTTTAAAATAAAATCGTTTTTGCATATGCTATACACAGGTATACATTTCAGATCTTTAGCTTTTGTAGTTTACGAGATCAACGCATTCATACGGTCGGACAGACATAACATATACTATCTAACATTTATCTTATCTTATTGTCGGCCTTAAACTATACTAGTTTATCATACGGCTCAATCGAGTAAGTAACTCAGACGAGCATATATTCCCATAATCCTAGTCGTTGACAACATAATACACTCCCTTTAACTTTGGGAATAGCACAATACACATCTCGTACCTTACACAGTGGATCACAGCTTATTTCAACCAGCACCATTAAAAAAGTTCTTGGGGCTATAAAATCTAAACTATTGGGGATATCCAAAAAATTTAAACGCTGGTTGTTAGTGTAATGTTTAAACTAATACAAAATTAATTCATTTATTTTTTAAATATTTTTTCAATATTTAATAATGCTTAAAAACTAAAAAATGAGACCAAAAAAGTTCCACAGCTTATTTCAACCACAAATTTTGCAGCGTTTAAATTTTTTGGATATCCAGAATAGTTTAGTTTTAATAGCCCAACAAACTTTTTTTATGGTGCTGGTTGAAATAAGCTGTGAACCACTGTATACATATGTATTTGAAACATATGAGATTTCGAAACTATGTATGTAATTTTAGCTAAAAATAAAAACGAAATTTGTTAGCGTTAGCATTTACACAATTGCTTTATTGTCATTAGGTAAGTTATTTTTATTGTTATTGTTCATCATTGACAATCGAAATGATATTCAAGTGTTCCTCCATAGTTATAAGATATGTTATAGTATAATATTCCATATTATAAGTTCAAGTATTCTTAATATTAATTTTTTCTTTGCAATAAAACAAAAAACAATATTTATAATAATTAATATTAAACAATAATATTATTATCAATTAACATATTTGATAAATACGCTTTCGATTTTTGTTATTTTAAGCAAATATTGGGTTGGATTTGTATTATGTGTCGGTTGTGATGTCTATGTATAGTATATTAGTATTGGTATAGTTGTTAAAACTTCGTTCATAATTATTGTCAATGTCGATAACACTTACATATGTATGTTATATATATATATATATATATATATATATATATATATATATATCATCTGAACTATAAATAGATGTTCGGATTTATTTAGATGTTAATATTGTACAACTATTTCAAATAAATTAACACTCATAAAGTCATACGTATGTATACATTATAGGTACATATTGTTTTAATATCATAGAAATATCTATATGTACATATTTCGTATATCTGGAACTTTCTTGTATAGTCATGCGGTGATATCTTTCATTATAAATATAACTCCAATAATATTTTGTATAATTATAGACCCAAATAGTACGCTAGTTGAACGGTTTTGTTTGTTATGGTTAGGCATGGATCGAGTAGGTATATGATATATGAGTAAAGACCCGATATATATATATATATATATATGTATATATGTGGCACATATACTTAATATGCATATGAGTTGTCTCTTATCACCTTTAGCGCTAACTATATTAAGTAATTTGAGTATGTACTATATATTAGCTGAGACCGTTAGATCGCAAGCCTCCACACTCCTCTTCCATATAGGCATAGTCTAAAACATTTAGATTTTCGTAAGATGAAATAGGCGCATGTATGCTTCAACAATAGATATGTTAGTATTATTTATCTGGCGACTTAAGAGCTAAGTTCGTAGCATTGACTCAGAAAATAAAGAATCGAAATGGCATACTCATCAAATAGGAATAGAATATATGTATGTATGTATGTATTTCTAGTCATAGACGTTTCATTTCAAATCGTTTCATCAGCAGCAACAACACAAGAAAGCTGAGAATTAAATTTGTGTATATAGAGATATCGGCAAGTCTGTTTGTATGTTTAACAAGTGCTTCGATATTTAGATATTTGTATATGTATGTATATAGACTGAGTATAACTAAAAGAGATATGGTAAGGTATATATATTTATGTAAGTTAGGTAAAATACACACCAATAAAGAATTGTTTGGTTTTTGTTAGCTTTAAACATTTTAAAATGGTTTAGACACATTACAATTACAATAAAATAAAATATTTATATAAATATATATTAATATATACATATATATTTATATATCCATGTATATATATCAGATATAGTCAGCAAACGTTTTTTGTTTCTTTTTTAACTTGGCAATCAATTTCAGTTTGCCTTTCATTTCCACTCGTCTCTTCTTTTTGATGTCAACCAAATTCAAGAATCAACTTCAAAAATGGAAATCGGAAATAGTTTTACATATATGTCTGTCTGTATGTGGGTAATGCCAAACACAAAGCTTGAGCATTGTATAGGCATGTCCCACTTTTAGCTCTATTGGCAGAAAGATAACAAATAGGTACTATAGTCGACAATGCACGACTTGCAGATACCACGTAGCCAGAGTACACACACTGCACTATACATTTGATCTTCAATGATCTTATTGCAATACTCCGGTTACCAGATTACCACATGGATGCTTATGGTATACAAAAAATTATCTTTGTGTTCACATACCCATCTCACATTGAACATCCAAATTTCATAGCGCCAGCTCTTCCAGTTCTCGACATTTATCGATATTCAGGCAACAGGGAATGAATGTATTTATACTATAGTATTTGAATTCGTATTATTTAATAGGAGGAGACATCGCAGTCCCCACATAGTATATATATTCTTGATCAGTTCGATGAGCTGAGTTGATATAGCCCTGTTCGTCTGTCCTTCCGTCCGTCCGACCGTCCGTCCGACCGTCTGTGTGAACGCAGCGATCTCATAAACCACAGAAGCTAGAGAGCTGGAATTTGACATATATACTTACTTGTTTTGCATTAATATTATTATTATTGTAGATTTCATTCAGATTTCATTCGCGCAGAAGGCGCTAAGTTTACCTATTTTGCTATCTGTATTTTCTTGGGTTCCTGTATTTTTTTCAGTGTGTTGCTATTTCTATTACTGTTGCTGTTGTCTTTGGAGCAGTCATTGGGAACATATAGATAGATACATACTTGGGAGTTACCGAAGCTGCCTTCAATCGGTTTGTTTGTGTGTGTGTGTGTTTTTTTTTTCATTTTCGGTTAGCTTATTGTTCATATATACAGTTAACTGTTTCATTCATATTTGGTAATTATTGTCGTGAGTTGCAGCTGATGCTGCTGCACTTACTCCTCGTCCTCTTCAAGTGACTTCTCGGGCACAGCATACTTGGAACAGCACATGCCCTCCGTTCCATCCATATTGAAGCAGAAGACACTGCGCTCTAGCTCGGTGGGCTCATGTGGCACAATGCCATGCACCTCCTTGAGCTCTGCTTCAGGAAACCAAGCGGGATCCGAGTCCTCGACCACCTTAATGCCGCACAGACTAGAATTGAAAATACTATTTAATAACAGTATGATCACATCCAGAAATATTAATTACAATAAATATTTCATTCATTTAAATTGAATTCTAAAGTTACAATTTCAAGATATTCGATCTGTAAGTCGAACAATTGGATCAATTAGAATACTTCTCTCAATAGATATATCTGGCTGTATAAAACTATATATATTTTCTTACATGTAAACTGTGGATGACATTTATGTGATAATACATTAGTATTATTAGAAATATATTGTTTAGAAATACTCATAAGGAAGTAATCCTCTAGGAAGTACCTATGTTATCTACTTATATATATGATATATTGATTATTGGTTGATTACTTACCGGAATATTGCGACGAGTGGAATCCACAGTATGGACGAGAGGATCAGCATAAAAGCGATGACAATGCACCAGTGTGGCCATTCCATTTTCTCGGTAGCGCCGGTGGCCGCGATCCAGGCCGGATAGCTGCTGCCCTCGGTTACCAGTTGGTAGAAAGAGGCCAATAGAATGGTGACCATGGCACAGGGCGAAAGATACTTCCAGCAGAACATCCAATAGAAGCCCGGTCTGGAGCCAGTCATCATCTCAATGTCATCGCAGAAGCGCCTAACCCCATAAACGTAGCTTATCGAGAGGCACTCGAACAGCGCAATGATCAGCAACGGGAAATTACCAGCAAAGCTGTCCATTAGCTGAAAGATATAGCTGCCGGCGCCATTGGCGAAGCACATGGAGATCAAGCAGCATGAGAGACACAGCGCCTACAAAGCAGAGCAGAAGCTGTATAGGAAAGACTTAAGAAGTTGTTATACATACGCCGACGATATATTCCTTGGGCAGATTGGGAAAGAGTTTCATGTCCACCACCGATGTTACCACGCCTTCCAAAGTGCCAAACTGCGAGTCGATTCCCAAGGTGAAGAGCATTAGAAAGAAGAGCACAGCCCAGAGCTGAGCACCAGGAAACTGATTGATCGCTTCCGTAAAGATGATAAAAGCCAGTCCGGTGCCAGAGGCGCTCTACCAAAAGCGAGAAGTTGAATAATTGAGCGTGGATAGAAGTTTTCTGAATGGCTTACATTGGCCAGCTCCTGCTGTAGATCGCAAATGGGCAGATTGTGTGTACGGTTCAGACCCACAAGGCCGGCTCTTTCCTCTGTGCAGCGGTCGAAGGTTGCCGTTGCCTTGAAGCCAATCACCGCGAAGACAACGACACCGGCAAACATGGATGTGCCGCAGTTGGTCATCGACACCAGTAAGGCATCTCTATAGCAATTATTGTTAGCCGGATTATAAGAGCTGAAGGCAATCAGGCCGCCAAATGCGAGCCCGAGCGAAAAGAAGATTTGGGTTCCAGCCTCCAACCACACAACCGGATCGAGCAGCGTCTCCCAGCGTGGCGTGAACAGATGCGCCACGCCATCAGCCGCCCCTTTGAGTGTGATGCCACGGAAGAAAAAGATGATGAGCACCACATACGGAAAGATGGCTGTCATGTATACGATTTTGCCCGACGATGTGATGCCCTGCACCATACAGATGTAGACCAAGAACCAGGAGATAATTAGCGCAATGGCCATGTGATAATTGAAGTTCTCCGTCATATCCACGCTCTCCGAGCACTGCAGTGTGGTGCGATACCAATAAAACTGGGTCGGCGACGAGGCCACACACTCGGGCTCATGATCGTAGGTGTAGTTCTTATAGAGCCGAGTCGGACAGTCGGCCCACGGCAATGGCGACTCGAAGCTGTGCAGCAAATAGATCAGGCACCAGGCAATTATCGTGTTATAGTAGAGCGCCACAATGAAGCTGACCACAGCCGACGAAATGCCGATCCCGCCCAGGTATGGCGAGACCTGGCTCCACACGCCGATCGCACCTTTACGCAGTCGCTGACCAATGGCCAGTTCCAAATAGAAAATCGGTATACCCTGCACGCACAGCATTATGAAATACGGAACCAGAAAGGCTCCGCCGCCATTCTTCTGCGCCAAATACGGAAAGCGCCATACGTTACCCAAGCCAACTGCGTAGCTGCAAAAGACGAAGAAGATCACATTATTTGTACATAAGAAATAGGTACACTAGTTTTGCTAGTTCTTCCCATATTTGAACTTAAAATATATATCAGAATATATTAATATTTAGCGTATAAACAGACAGATGAACATGCCTTTCCCGTTATCGTGATTATAAATGAAATGGCATTGCTAGCGGGAATCTCAGGCAGTCTCAAGCCCAGTTAGATATGTTAAGGTAATACTAAACTTACCCAATGGTAGCTAGCAAGAACATAATTTTACTATCCCAGCTCTCGCGCTCCTCGCCCTCCTTTTCACCCTCAACAATGTTCTGCTGCTGCTGCGGCTGCTGCTGATCCGCTCCATTGGAGAGTTCAGCCTTAATCCTGCTAGTGCTGGCATCCGAACTGAAAGGTGGCTGCTGTTCCAATTCAGATGACTCGTCGAAGGCATCGGACATGAAGCCCTGATTCGTCGCACCGTACATGGACTGATGATGGTGATGCAGCGATGTATGATGATGATGACTGACGCCATGCTCCTTGGGCACCAGACGTCCACGCAGATCCTTAGTGCAGAGAAACACATTAAAGCACAAGTGGATCTGATTTATATTATCAACTCACTCGGAGTTCCAATTGATCGATGCTCCTTTGGGTCTTGAGCACAATGTCGCGCGAGCTCTGACGTCGTAGCAATTGCGCTGTATTCGCCATAGTCGATGTAGCGTTCAACGGTAAAAGTGTTCTTATAGTTTTGTTTTTTCTTTATTTTAGTTATTTAAATCGTTGTTAATGCAAGATAAAAGTGCTTTTTACTTTCGTGCAGGTGCTAATTTATATACTGCTTGCTGCTGGGTGCTTGCTATTACTGCTTGTGGCACTGCTTGCTGTGGTGTGTTGTTCAAGTGACTAAGGGCTCGATCGACATTCGCGTTGCATACTAAGTAAAATTATCGCTGGACGTCATCTTAATTGCAGTGTGTCTTAATATCCTTTGTTCTTGATAGTGTGAGAAAGAGAAAGAAAGAGAGAAAGTGCTAGCAAAATGTAATTGCACAGGCAAATGAAGACAAACGTAAAATAGCTAAATGCAATGCGAACATATCATGCAGACATAACAATAAATTAGTGTAATTACAAATTATAATGCAACAAACATTCCTTCCGCTCAAACCTTAATTTTACTTAACTTAACTTAATTTTAATTTTTCCATTAAAGAAATTTCGACAGATGTACAGGCAATGTATGTATATACTTTAATGATTTTTATCTCAAGTTATCAATTAAGGCGTGTAATCACTGCATTTCACTGCATTTGCATAAACTGTGAATTCTGGGTGCAATTAAATAATGATGTATTTTATTTAGACTTAGCGTAACGTTATTTTAAAATTATGTTGCCTACTTTTCGGCTGACACTTTTATAGGTACATATGCATATATACATATGTATGTGCACGAGCATTCACGCAAATTAGTTTTCCTTTATATAACGAAAGGCTGCAAGAGCATAGGACCAAGGACTCTTTGTCCAGAATGTCTACACGTACTGCTATGCAGGTGAGTGCTCACGCATTAGACTCGATTAAGAGCCAAAGTACATAAGTACATGCTACATAAATATATATACACATACATAAATATATCCTTATAGACTTACATACGTATTTATCTGCGTATATATGTACGTATAGGTAATACAAGCTAATCAACTTAAGACCTAACCACGGGACGCAAGGATGCGCGCCGCACTGCTGGAACTGCAGGACAATGGCAAGAAACTGTTGAGCAGACGGGATGAAAACCAAGAGTCGCACTCACTGAGCTCTGCTGCTCAATTGAGCGCGCGCGCAGTCCACAACTAGAATGCCTGATGGCAGCCAGCGTCAGTAAGAGCAAGACGGCAACAATGGAAATCGCTTGTCATTCGTTCTGAGCGGGAAATGTTTTGTGTAAATAGAAAAGGACAAAACAGAGAAATATCCAGCAACAAATTAGGCCACAACAACCACTCCGAAGTACAGCTGATTGTCATATGATTCACACATGTGTAACGATTACGGGAATTATCAAATTTAAAAGCAAGAACAACCGCTACGCCACATGATACAAAACGAAAACTCATGTTTAACAGATAATCAACGTAAACGTAATAGAAAAGCGCAAAATATCTAAAAAGTCGCAACGTAAAGCAAACGCAAACCCTACACGATACGATATTTATGAGAATGCATTTGGTTTTGAGTCTACCGCCGCTAATAGGTACTATAAATTAAATCATTTGAGTTTCCTTTGTCATATGTGTAACAGTTACGTGATACGTTAAATTCAAAACATATGTTCAATAACGTAAGAAAAGTATATCAACTATCGAATTGACGCAACACTAAGTAAAACACACGCTGCGATATTTAGCGGCTGCATTTTCTTTTGTTGTTCGCGTCGCTTAGAGGCACTGTAAATTGCAACAGTTGCCAAAAGATTTCATAAGTAACCCAAGCAAACTGCTGGTGGCAACATGGTCTTTAAGTGCCAAGAAGACAGCTTCCTAAAGCAGGTAAGTCCAGGTAAATCTATGTAAAGTCAACCAGGAAAATTATTATCGCCTTAATCTGCTACAGTTCAGGACAACCATCGTCTCCTGTGACTACGCCACCTTGGAGTGGACTGGCGAGGATAACAGCAGCACCGAGCCACGAAGGCTGCGTGGCTTCAATGTGATATGCGAGAATACCATTTTGTTTCCAGAGGGCGGAGGCCAGCCTTGCGACTACGGCACCATCAATGGTCAGCCGGTTCGCAGTGTCGTGCGCAAAGGAAACACAGCTGTTCACTTTGTGGAGTCACTGACCAGCTTTGAGGAGGGTGCCGAGGTGCAGCAGCACTTGGACTGGGCCCGACGCCTAGACCACATGCAACAACATTCCGGACAGCATCTGATTACCGCTCTGTTTGATCGGGAGTTAAAATATGACACCACATCCTGGTCGCTCGGCAGCAACGTCTCTCACATTCAGCTGAGCACGCCACACCTGATTAGCCGAGAGTCCCTCGACTTGATTGAGCGACAAGCCAATAATCTAATACGAGAGGGCCGTCCTGTCAGCGTGCAGCTTACGGATCCGGAAATGGCGCAAAAGTTCCAAGATGCACGCGCACCTCGCGGACTGCCCAAGGATCATAAGGGACTCGCACGAGTTGTTCGCATCGAGGGCATCGAGTCGAACATGTGCTGTGGCACACACGTCTCCGATCTATCGCAGCTGCAGTGCATTAAGCTACTCTATGCCGAGAAAGTCAGAACAAATATCTTGGTTTATTTTGTTGTCGGCGAACGTGCATTACGGAAGCTCGGCGAAATCTTCTCACGCGAGCAACAACTCACAGCTGCGCTTAAGTAAGAAGCCTCATTCCAAGATAAATGTTTGTTAATTCATCGAATACTTTTAGGGTCAGGCCGCAGCAGCATCTGGAGTTGGTGCAAAAGCTGCACCAAAATATAAAATCCACACGAAAATCATTTCAGCAGCTGCTCAAGGATTTCGCCAATGCAGAAGCCGAGCGCCTGGAGAATCTACCCAAATCCTCTCGACCAAAATACTTTGCACTGCATCGACGCGACGGCATCGAAGTGGACTTCATCAACACTTTTTTGCGCAGCGCCCCAGAGGAAATATTCTATTTCCTCACCGTCTCTGAAGGCGTGGCCAGTGGCAGCGGCGCCAAGGGGCATATGGTGCTGCGCGGGCAGCCGTCGTTGGTGGATCAGTTTGGGTCTCAATTTATGGAGCTTCTCGACGGCAAAGGCAACGGCAAGAACAACAATTACCAGGGCAAAATCACAAATCTGGCCAAGTTGCAGGATTGCAACGCTCTACTGGAGGCGTATTTTAAGCCAAAGAAATCGAACCCAGATTCGACAACCGCCCCCTAATGGCACAAGATTTTACATTACAAATGATACTTTGTACTACTTAGCATTGTTATTCTTTAATAGATGTACATTTTATGATATTAAACATAACTAATCAGATGTAACAGACGCGATCACTAAATGGACCATTCAGGGCGAAGAGCTCACAGATAATTGATATCGTAGTTGCGCATCTTCCACTTGAGGCGCCAGAATTGATTCCAGAAACCCACGTCTATGATGCGTTCGTAGAAATTTATGTAGCCCACTGTCGTATATTCGCAGATAGCCGGGTACGTGCAGTCGTCCTCGTCGTACAAGTCCACCCACATCAGCGTGAAGAAGCCAAGCGATAGTAGACGCAGCTTTTTCTGATTGATGGCACGCTCCAGCATAATCAGGTATTCAGCTGACTCTGGATTCTGTTGGGCCGCGGGCAGGGTTATCATGCGGTTTGTATATTTGCGCAGCAACGTCAGGAAGGCGAGGTTGTCTGGATTGTGCGTGGCCATCTGATAGAGGGCGACAATACCTGAGCCGTAGGCGAGCGACTTCTTGGGCTTAGAATATGACTCCTTAATAACACCAACGCCCACCTCGGAATAGTCACGCAACAGTCCTTTCCAATAGTTCGCCCACTTTTCGACGACAGTGTCCTTAAAGCGGGCCGGTAGCGTAAATTTCTCCTCTAAGCGCACACGCAACGCTGTCATACGACTGCCTACTTTAAGCAAACGCATTATGCGGTACTGCAAGAAATAATTTAATTCAAGTTTATGCAACAGAAAATAAAATTCTAAAATTTTTTACGTTTCGTTTCGAGCTCTAGATTAACTATCGAAAGAATTTGTGATATTTTTTTAATTTGTTTCTGCTATCGTAAACTATCGATAAAATTGTCGGTGTGGTAAGACAAATATGTTTCACTTTTGAGTTAATGTGTTATTGTGATTAAAAAGATAAACGGCGATAGTTTCAAACCCCATCTTGTTTTATTTCATTTACTGTACCTCTAAGAATAATTTTCCGTTACAAATCTCTAAAAACAATTCCAACAAAATTCAGCGAACGATAGACCAATTATCGAGCAATGTTATAAATTTGGAGATTTGTTGACTTTTGTTTGTTTTTCAAATCGATATATCGATATCATTGCAAATTACAGAGTATTATATAGAATTCGGTGCTACCGCGCGTAGCAAAATAATTGCATAAAAAAGCAAAACAATATTGTTTTCAGACTTTTGAATAAGTATTGTGTCGAACTAAATCGCGCGTGTAGATGTTGCGTCCATAATCTGATTCATACCCAATAGCACCAACCACTCACACAGTCGCACACACCACACAGCTCGCCTGCGCGGTTGGTCGACGACAGTGACGACCATCAACAACCACAAATTGTATTTATCAAAACGTCATTTGCGCCGAACATTCGCTTTTCATAGTCTCGGCAACGGCAATTAACCAGTGCAAGCGAAGGCGTCTCTTGTTATTGTTATTTGGTTTTAGCTGTGGCAACTAGCTATAAAAACTGTGCTCCACTGAAAACGCAAAGGAACCCCTAAATTTAAAATCAAAGTTCCTAATTGAACGAAGGCAGAAAAACAAACTTGTTGCTGCTTACTGGTGAGGCTGAGCGTCGGCAGCAGAGAGCATTGTGAAATTCAATTTGAAAAAAGGGAACCAATTTTAAAACCACATTTGCCAAACTGGAGAAGTGGAAGAGAACTCGCAACTCCACTAAGAAGATGGACAAACGCCAGCGGAGTCCAGCGGGCTCTTCATCCGCTGCAGCTGTAGCTGGAGCTACGACTGCAACGTCAAATGCCGAGAAGCCCACAGTTCTGGAGGGTATATGCCAGTAGCAATTACATATATATAAATATATATGTATATATTTTTTTTCTTTTAATTACCCTCGTATGTACATACATATACATATAAGCATATGAATACATGGCTGTGTTTGTATGTGTATGTATGTATGTCTGTTTATTTCTATATGGTTGACACACCAGCCAACGTGTACATATATATATGTACATATATATATATATATATATATGTGGAGCCATACATATGGAGCCATGTTGATAAAAGTAACCCCAGACAAAGTGGCCGTTAGTTAATATACACATATACATATATATGCCCACTGCCCACAGGCCAAATATATAAATAAAATACGCATTAGCTGCTCTCGTATCCCTAGCAAGGGATACGAACACGCACATAGAGTCGCAGCATGTATTCGCGTGTATGTGTGACCTGTTGATTAGCTATTTTTATGTGAGTCCCATTTACAATTGCTAGTCGACTTTGGGGTTGAGCCTCATCAAAGCAGCGCACTCATCTGTCTGGCGGTCAATGTTAATGTGAATGCTGCTGTTGATGAAATCTACTCCACAGACAGATTAGAGCAGATTCGAAGCTCTTACATACATATATACATAAGCTATGCATACACTCATTTGCTAATTCAAAAAAAAAAACCAGTAAGAATTCTCTAGTCGAGACGGCTCGACTACTTCAAATATTCTATGCTTAGTTTACATGTACATACGTATATTCCAAGCAACACATACACACACACAGACGCACGCTCTGCCAACTGCGCAGTTGACGTATCGACTGCGCTTGGGCTGCAAGACGTCTATGTTGTGGAAAATTAAATGTAATAACTTTTTTCTGGAAGGACTTTCTGATTCTTTCAGGAAGCAAAAGTCTCTAGTATTTTTTTTTTACAAATTTATAGCGAGATGGGCGTGGCATCCAAAATCCAAATATTACAAAGTGTTTGTATTCATAACAGGGATATACACTGTGAATTTCATGTCTAGCTCTTAGGGTACGCAAAAGAAGAAAAGTTATCGTAATTTATCGATAAAAAGAGAACGGGAAGAGTTATCGAAAAAGCTCGTATAGCGTATGATATTCAGGACTATATGTACATGTCAAATTTCAGCTCTCTACTTCTGTGGTTTACGAGATCGTTGCGTTCACACAGACGGACAGGGCTGCATCAACTCAGCTCAGCGAGCTGATCAAGAATATATATACTTTGTGGGGTTTGCGACGTCTCCTTCTGCCTGTTACATACATTTTCACAGAAACATTATACCCTGATTTCCCATTTTCAATGGTCTCAGGGTATAATAAGTATATGTGATATTTAAGCCTGATAGCATTTATCTATGTGAAACTAGCGAAAATAATGTTAATATCGTGTTTTTTTAGTAAAAAGGTTTTAGTCAAAAAAATTTATTTTTATTTATATATAGGAATGAATAGTATAATTAAGTCAAATCTTGAACCCATAAAACGATGAACAACGAGAATATCCTGGCGAAAAATATAATAGCAGCACCATGACACATTTTCGTGTCGAAAATTTATGGTGCTATGAGGACTTTGCAATTTACAATTTAAATTTCTTTCCAATTTATTTGATTGAGTGCTCCCCAAAAGCGTGCAAATGTAAATTATATAACATGAAATTTGATTTTTTATATTAGTTTTCGTAGCTTTATATTATCTATTATTGCTATAATCTAGAGTTTGATAAATGTGGTATTATTATTATTATATGGCAAAATAAAATAGTATTTCCGAGAAGACGTTTATATACTTTATGATTTCAACTAAAAGAAATACGAAAAACGAGTCTCACGCAAAGTAAGAATTAAACAAATATATAAGAATGTTCATATCGATAATAATGTTAATTGCTAGCCATACAAAATATGTATATTTATATACATATGTATTTGCTATAACTCAATGTAACTGATCTTCTTAGCTAATCGAAGTGTCATTCATTATTTGATGTGAACTCGAGCTGCAACCTCATTGAGAAACGCTCCCGTTAACGCATTGTTTGTTGTTGTTGCATTCCACAGGAGTGATGTACAGCATATTTGATGGGTTGACAGACAAGGATGAGAACGTTCGCCAAGCCATGCAGCAAGCGATTGTAAAGATTCTGGAGACGCATCCAGTGCGTGCCACCCTTATTCTGACTGAATATAGAGCCAAAAACCCTAAGCTTAGCGAACAAACTGTTTTCATGCTGCTGGAGTAAGTGGATGCGGACATATCCTGCTACTACTGCTTGAGTAAATTCTTTAATATGTGTTTTAGCTGTGTCCATCGAGTGGTTGGGGCGGACACACCACTTCCAACGGCCGCCAATGAAAAGCTGATTGCCCTGGCTATCGAGGAGCTTACACGTAGCGTGGATCAGCATGTGCTGATACAGAATCCCTCGTTGCACATACTCGTGTGCATTGGTCGTGGCGACGATTGCAACATAGTCGTCGAGGCACTGCAGGCGCACAGCGTGTCCTCGGGCAGTGTGCCGCACTTTATGCTGATGCAGTGCCTCGGCCAGATAGCCATGGCCAATACAGCGGGTGTGGTTCCGCACATCAAGATAATACTAGCTGGCTCCTTGTCACACTTGGGTAGCATTAAGCAGGATCATGTCAAGCTCGCATACGCCTATGCAATCGGACGCTTCAGTGAGGCGCTTTTAGAGCATGGCACCAATACGCCCACTGGCGAAACAAAGGCAGCCGCCAACTGCGCAACTGAAATCAGCGTTGCCTACGACGTTCTCTTCAACCAATGGCTCCATTCGCGTGAGCCCAAGGTGTGCATGGAGATACTGCAAGCGCTATCCAGCATGTATCCGCTGTTGCCGAGCGATCGTATATTGGATCAGGCGCCACGTTTGGTGCCTCAAATTTTAACGCTCTATCGGCGGAGCGTCGATCGGAATGCTGTTACACAATTTTTGTGCTCTGTACTAAAAACAAATCTCTCGATGCACGCACAGGTGCTGGATGGTGTGATTGATACACTCATCGCACACCTGTTCGACTTGGTCTGCGTCTATCCGGATTACGAGAAGCCACAAACGGTCAAGGGCCACTACGAGGTCTTGCGCTGTTTCCATCTGTTGGCCGGCAACTATGCCGCTAAGATAATGGACACGCTTCTCATTCATTTGCGCAATAATAGTGAACGGGAGCGCATTAAGTCGCTGCTCATATTGACGCACCTACTCAACAGCTGTGCGGTGCATATTGAGAGTCGCATCCAGGCGCTCATCGAGTGCCTCAAGCAGCTGATACTAGCTGAGCGCAGCGTCAAAATGAAACTCACACTGCTTAAGACGATTGTGGCCCTGGCACAAAAGTCACTTATACGGGATAAGGAGTTCGTATGGTTTGTCGTACGACACAGCTGCAAATTCAGCAAAGTAAGCCAGGAGCACGGCACATTGGAGGAGCATGCCACCCTGGTGCTCAGCTGTGAGAACGCTCTCTTCATGCTCGCCTCAACAGTGGGCACACTAGATGAGCTGCTTAAGCGCGAGCTGCTCAACTACTTTCTCCTCTTGGACTACACTGACATTTGTGGCAATCTGGCCAAGTGCTTGGCTAGCTTGTTTGCAAAATCGCCGCACATTGAGTATGACATAGCCAATGATGAGGATCAGTCATCGTTGCCCGTGGCATCTGGCGCTGAGGGGGCGGCGAGCACTGATGATCGCGGGACGTCAGTTAAGCGCGGCAAGGTGATCGTTCCCAGTGCCGACAGCATTTATGCCCGCTGTATAGCGCTGCTGGGCAATCAGCAATGCATAAAGCGAGCCTCCAACATACTTAGCTTTCTAAAGTATTATCATCCGCAGTTAAATCCATCTCTGGAAGAGCTCTGGGAACGTCGCTTGTCCGATATGCTGTTGCACATTAACAAGCCGCAGGCGTATCTGCAACAGCTGCAAGACTTCGTAATTGAGACGAACGAGTTTCAATCCACACGCGATGAGCACTTCCCCCAACGCCTAGTTGTCAAGCTAGCCGATCAAATGTATCTGTATCCCATGCAACTGCCGCACTCAGAGTGGCAGCTGCGCGATCTAAGCGCCGAGCGCGGCATGCTTTTGCAGTCGGTGGCGCTGACCCTCTGCCAGGTGACAGACGTCGCCTGCATTCATACAAAGATAGATCTGATTGTTACGACGGCGCGACAGGAACGGCTCGACAAACATGTCAAGCATGCAGAATACGAACAACGCATCGAACCCTGCGCCCGTGCCCTTGGCTATATAGCTCGCCAGCATTTGGCGCATGTGATCAAAAAGCTGTCTGAACTGGCGCAGATGGGCGGCCGAAAGCATTCAACAGGTTTCTTTAGTAATTTGCACTTTATTAAGGATACGCACAAGGAGCTAGAGAACTACAAGAGCAATCTGCTGGTGGTAAAAGCCTTTGGACGCATTATGGACGAGGCGGATCCGTTGCAATCCCTGCAGCATCTGGACGATGCCATGCTCAACTTTTTGATGATGCAGCTGGCCGGCCACAAGGATCAGACCATTATGTCGGCCATACTGCAAACGCTTCTCAGCATTTGCAACCAGCTGATTGTTACCAAAGAGCAGCTGCCAGCGCCACTCAAGCATCGCAAACAAATAATGGAAACCGTCTTCAGTATACCCATTGAATCGCCGTTTGAGGATTTACCCTTGCTCCCTACCATCTTGAAGCTGGGCACAGATTTCATCCGCATCGGTAAGTGACTGGTTGGAGGTTGAGTGTCATATCACTTCTAATGTATTTGCATTCCTAATGTCAGGTGCCAGCGATAGCTCCGAATGTGTCGACGGCAGTGTTATCTTTGAAATAGCATGTAAAAACTTTTTCGGATGTGCTCGCCAGCTGAAAATGAAATTTGACTCACAGGAGGAGGATGAACATAACAGCTTCCTAGCCAAACATCTGAACGAATCGCTGCCGCAACTCAACGCACTGGTGCGTGCCATTGTCGAACTGGATGCATCGCCGTCAACACTTGACCTAATCATAGGTATACTGGAGTGCTGGATGCGTGACAAGAACTCTGAGGTGCGAATTTGCGCGAGCCATGTGCTAAATAACACACTGGAGGTCTACATTAAGTCCATGAAAATTGGCGGCTGCGAGGCGCCCTCGAAGTTTAACCAAACAGGCCAAATGCTGGGCAAGATTGTACCGCGTTGCATCGACTCGAACGGCACTGTGCGCCAGGTTTCGGTAGACATACTGCAAAAGACGCTAGAGATCGCTTGCATCTATGAGACGCTGACTATTGCGAGTATCGACAGCAGCGCCGAGTGGCTCAAAGAGATTGAGTCCATCAAGGAGCATATCATCACAGACGAGCCCAAACAAATCTATAACCTAGCTGGAGACATCGCCAAGATTATAGCGCAACGCATTTCCAGCTTTCAGTACTTGCAATTCTGGTCAGTATACCTAGATAGTGTTTAACACATCATTCATGACTCTTACTACATGTTGCTCGTAGCATAGCTATGCTGACGCCCTCTGCACATTAGCATATTAGATCATTTGTGTCTAAAGTTTGAAGTTTTTTCAGCTTGACGCTAAATCTAAATTGCGTCTTTAAGTAAAAAAACTCTGAAATTCAGAATATATGTATCACGTGTCTTTTATAATTATCTCAACTCGTTTGTTATCACTGTTCGATGTTCAATGCTTCCTGCATTAGATTCAATTTTTATACCCTGAGCTCATTGAAAATGGGAAATCAGGGTATAATGTTTTTGTGAAAATGTATGTAACAGGCAGAAGGAGACGTCGCAGACCCCACAAAGTATATATATTCTTGATCACCTCGATGAGCTGAGTTGATATAGCCTTGTCCGTCCGTCCGTCCGTCCGTCCGTCCGTTTGTGTGAACGCAGCGATCTCGTAAACCACAGAAGCTAGAGAGCTGAAATTTGATATGTATACTCGTGAATACCATACGCAGAACGGGTTTTTTTTTTTTTAATTCGATAACTTTTCCCGTTCGCTTTTTATCGATAAATTTCGATACGTTTTCTTCTCATTTGCGTACAGTAAGAGCTAGAGACATGAAATTCACTGTGTAAATGCCTATTATGAATACAAACATTTTGTAATTTTTGGATTTTGGATGCCACGCCCCCTTCAAAAAACGCATTTCAAATATTAGAGACTTGTGCTTCGGCACATACACACAGAATAACATAATCATGACCTGAAAGTTTGAATAAGAAAGTCATTCTAGAAAAAAAGTTATTAAACATTTAATTTCCACAACATAAGCCTCTTGCAGCCCAACCGCAGTCGCTACGTTAAGCGCGCAGTTGGCAGAGCGTGTGCTTGAGCTTGCGTCTGTGTGTATGTATGTATGTATGTGTTGCTTGCAATATATGTATATGTAAACTAAGCGTAGAATATTTGAAGTATCGGCACTTCGCAGGGCTCAGGGTATCTCCTAGTCGAGCCGTCACAACTAGAGAATTCTTACTTGTTTGGTCTCATTTTTTAGTTTTTAAGCATTATTATAGTTTAATAGTTTAGATTTTATAGCCCAACAAACTTTTGTTATGGTGCTGGTTGAAATAAGCTGTGAACCACTGCATGTACACATACATATATGCACACGCTCCGCGTATTGCGCACTTTACGAGCGGCTGCGTCATGACCTTTAGAACGAAAACTTAATTGTTGAATGACTTTTGTTCTAGGTGAAGTTTCTTATTGAAACGTTCAGAGCGGCGCATCTATACGTATCTCTACCAAGTCTGTGCTTGAAATACGTTTCTTTTTAATTTGTGGAAAATACTGGAGATATCCAAAATCCTAATCGATTATACTCATATGACATACAGAAATACATATACATTTTAAATATTTAGTCTTTACGAGATCGGTTAATTAGAACGGGCATGGAAACTCTGCTCATCGTCCTGATCAAGAATGTCTATGCTCTATTGAGTGTGCCACGCCTTTTTCTACCTGATATATACATTGTTATAAAGCCATCCTGAATTCCGATTTAAAAAGAAACGCACTTATCGCTATCTCTTACCAACAAATGTAATTCTCGATTTGTGCCTCTCACAAATTATGCATTTAGCATAAGTGAGGTGCTGGGTTTCCAGCTTGAACTGGTCACTTCTCGCTGGTTTCATTATCAGCTAGTCTAAACAATTGAGGAAGACGTTGTTTGGAGAGAGGGATTCTCGAACAGATATAGAATAAATAAATAAAATTTAAATTTTGATTTCAGTAAAACTTTGTTGCAGTCGCTGCGCGATCCGGAACAAAGCTCAACAATTGGCGCGAGCGTTGTTCTGAAGTTTTTCATACAACAGAAGGGCTCGGAACTATTCCATGCGATACCCGATTTGGTGACGGGCAGTCTTTTGGCGCTGCAACTGTGCGATGTGCCGCGCGCCAAATCGGGCGTGCTGAAGGCGCTGGTGGCCTTGACCAAGCACCATCCGAAGCTTGTATGCGCAGAGATGCTGCAGCAGCCGCTGCCTTACGATGAGCATTTAGTCGAGTATTGGCATCTGGTGTGCAATGATGCAGAGCTCACCGCGCTGATGCTGGACAACTTTCTGCAGTTGCTAAGCGTCGCCAGCTTGTGCGAGCCGCATGACGGGAGCAGCGTGTCGAGCGATCGCCAGAGATCAGCCAGTGTGCAACCGTTCGCTATATTCTGTGCAATGCATGAGATGATGCCCTGCAAGGACATACATGATGTACGTAGAAGAAGCATTCAAAAGTTGTCCATTCATATTAATATTCGATTTTGTTTGTGCAGAAATTGGAAACGCGATTTGCGGATATGTTCAGCATGCTGTTGACTTCATTATCCAGCTATATTAAGCTGGCCCCGCCATTGCCGATGGCACCGCCGGCGAGTCCCAGCCAACCGAACAAGTCATCCAGCAAGTTTGGCTTTGTGCCCAACAAGGATCTTATCAAACTGAATCCCTGCCAAATAGTGCTCGAGACGTTCCAAGCATTCCTCAACAATCTGAAGATGGAACAAATTGCCACTGTGTTGACAGTGAACACCCAGCTCGCAGCCAGCACCGACTGGCACAGTTATATTGAGCTGTTGTCTCCCATGGCCATTGGATTGGCGAATCAGCTGCAACTAACCAGCCCCGGCATGCGTCAGCTGGTTAATGCTTTAAGTAAATATGTGGCCTCACCCCATGATGGCCAGCGCGTTGCAGCTGTTGGATTATTCTCGCGACTGGTACCTCTCAAGCCATGCGGCGAGTTGGTCAGCTGCCTGATGCTGAATCTGGGCGGCGCTCTCAGTGATCCCAATGCGGTGGTGCGTGGACTTAGCCTGCAGGGTATGGGCTATGTGGGCCAGCTGGGCGAGCACGAGGCTCCGCGCTACTCGGAGATGGCGATTCAAGCATTACTCAAGGGTGTGGACGACACCGTTGGCGATTGCCTCATAAATATACCGCTAGAGAGCATGCGCGGTCTCTCACGCATACTGCAGGCGCTGCCCAGTGATCGGGTTGAACCCTTCCATGTGTCGCTGGCCATACGCATTCGTCCTTTCTTTGGCAGCTACTCAATGGAGATGCGTGAAGCAGCAATCATTTTGTTTGGAGACTTGTGCGAGTCGAAGCACGACGATGGCAGCAGTTCGCCCACATCTTCGATGGAGGCATTGCGGGAACAGCTGCTTGCCAATCTTTTCCCACTGATCCTGCATCTGAGCGAGACTGAGCCATCCATTGCCACCGCTTGCAAGGGCACCTTACGCCGCGTCTGCCGCCTGTTGCGTGCGGTGCGCGTTAACGAGACTGCCCAGCAGCAACTGCTCAGTGATGCCGAGCAGCTCAACTACAACAGTTTTGTTGTCGATTTTGTCAAAGTTATCGTAAGTAAAAGTATTAATTAGTAATTTATATTAATGCTGCCAATACTAATGCTAAAGTTGCATCATTAAACAGGCTCTGGAACTCACGGGACACATTCAGGACTTTATAGATTCGTGCATGCCCAAGATGCGCAGCCAGTGGCCAGAAGTGCGCGGCAGTGCAGCCATTGTCATCGGTGTGTTTATCAGCTACCTATTAACAATTAACCACAATCTATTGACCACATTTATACTCACAGGCATATTGCATAATTTCCTTAGCGAGCGGAATACACAGACAGAATCTGTGGCCGGAAAGATTGCGCTGTTGCTCAAGGATGAGCAGGTGACGGTGCGGGTGCGAGCAGCCCAAGCGCTGGGATATTTCTTTGGCGATATCTAAAAACAAAAGTAAATGTGGAAAATGGGACCAATATGAACGCAGCTCTGATCTTTACTAAGGACAAACACGCACGCCACAAACACCACACCACACATATATACCACTAGTATTAAGTATTTGTTCGATATGTGATCCTGTTTACGCCTTCTTGTATCCTTATTATGTTTGATAACTGTTTAACTTAATTATTATGTTGATCGTATATGCTTTTAAGGCATGTATGTACATATATATATAGACATACATATGTGTATGCAAATCGTTAGATTCTTGATTACGGTATATTTATTGAATTATATAAATAATATATATGATATCCCATAACATCTTAAAAACGCGACAAATTTGGTCTTGTGCGTGATCAGAACCACAGTCGCCTTACTCGCTGTAGTCTGGTTTGCAAGCACCGATTCGATATATTACTCTACTTCACTAATTGCAGCACGAGCTTCTGAGTTGTCAATTACTTATACTTTCCACTAACAAATACTATTAGGCTCTAAATCCAACTCTAGCACAAGATCAAATGCTACTTTGTCAGCGGACTGTTATTGTAATTCCCACAATATTATTTGTGTTGTTTATCTTTATTAACGCTTATTAAAACCAAATATAAAAATAAACAATGGCTATTTGATTGTAGTCGATCAATCTAAGGCATAGAACTGTATGCGGCCACTCGACCAGCCAATAGTTAGCACCGAGCGATCGTTATCCTTGTTCAATGGCTGGAAGCAAATGAAGCTGGGATACTCCGAAGGCGACAGTCCATTTAAATAGTAGCCGCCCGATATTTGCACGTCATACTTCTGAATGTAGGTACGAAAGATGGCTATGGAATTGGTTGACTTGAACGTGATCACGGCATATCTTCCATGCGGATCCCATGCCAACTGCTGCGCAGTGCCGCCAATGAATGTGTGATTACTGCTATCCAGGCTGCAGGCGTTCAGGTCGGCCACGGGCAGCACATCCTTGTCGTCCGCTTTCGCTGTGGAAATATATAATTATATTATGGTACATTCGAACATGAATCAAATTAAATTTCATTTCACAATTGAGTTAACATTAAGAATGTGGGCAGCATAATACAGACTATCTGTAAGCTTAAGCAGTCGCCTACCTGTTGCATGCCAACCTAATAAGTTTTAGCCTTGCTCTCGGGTAAGCAGCATAGCACGTGCTCGCACAAAGTTCTGGACAAGCACGCTGCTTTGCGTACCCGTAAATTTGAACACCTTTGAAATGAAATAGTGACTTACATTTCATAAGAACCAGCTGCATGAACTGAAGCCGATATAAAACGAGGTCTGCAGTGTTTACAAATAGCAAAAAGCGACCGCAGGGTGACCAGCAAGTTGCCTGAACGTTGCCGTCGTTGCATACCCAGCGATCCGAAGACCACATTTCATTGCATTTCCATACGCGAAACACGCGATCTACAGTTGCCGCAAAGATCCACTCGTTGCCTGGCGACCATCTGAGTAACGAGCCAGGCGGACCGAGACGTTTCAATGGCTTCATCTTCTTGCTATCCGGATGCCAAATGAGTATGGCGCGATCGCCAATGGACGAACTAGCGAGTAGTGTGCCATCTTTGTTCCATGTCAGTGAGCTGATGGGCAGATTAGTCGGACTGTAAATAGAATAGACAGAAAGCTAAGCAAGATATCAGGCAAATTGATGAAGATTGACGCACTGTTTCAATGTGAAGCTGGGATTGATGGAGCGACCGAGGTGGAGAGTGTTGTCAATTACCCAAAAGCACAATCCCTGGCTACAGCCAACCACAAGCTCAAAGGCACACAGCGGTCGCCAGGACATGCATGTGATCTGACTTTGTGTTGGACTCTTCAGGATGGGGCCCATCCCGGCATTATTTTCCATTGTTCTGCCATAGACTCGCACGACGTCATCCACGCCGGCTACGGCCAACTTGAAAAGATGATCGTGCCAAGCAATATAGCGCACAGAGCTGCTTATCCAGTTTCTGAAAATGCTTGCCCATTAATACACAGATACATATATACTTAAAACAGAATAATAATATATCGAACCTTGTTTCTGCATATTGTGCGAGTCGCTCAGCGCTCAGTTGCTGTGTATGCGGAAATACGTTTAGCTTGAGTTTTCTGTAGACTTGTAGCATATGCGCTATGTGATCGGCTGTTTTACTTATTAGCGGCGCCTGTTGGCGCGTCTTCTCGCTGCGCGCTTCCGCTAACGACTCCCAAAAGCCGCCATCGAAAAAG
Source organism: Drosophila peninsularis (assembly GCA_035047485.1). Lineage (NCBI taxonomy): Eukaryota > Metazoa > Arthropoda > Insecta > Diptera > Drosophilidae > Drosophila > Drosophila peninsularis. Next base: position 289,739 of record JAWNPN010000003.1, read on the forward strand.
GTGCGCGAAATGCGTTTAGGCACGCTTTCGCTTTCGACCGGTATAAAGCTTTGGCCGATTGTGATGCGATTAACAGATGGATTGGTAAGCTCGCTCTGTAGATTAATTGTTGGATATTGGTCTAATTTAGGTATATAGTTGTAGCGGTATCCCACACTTGTTGGCGACGACACCGGAGGAATTTCTTTCAGATTGCTTAACGATGCCATTTAAATATATTGTGTTTCTTGAGCATTGCGTTGGGTAACACATATGCACCCGTTACTTGTCACGAATATGCAGAAAATTTGCAAACGCGCCGCCAACTTATGAACAAAAGATAAATATATCGGAGCGAAATGCTAAATGCAAATCTTCTGTATGTTATTAGATAATTTGTTTCTTTAAAACAAACATAAAATTGATATTATCAATATCAATAGTATACTTTTTTGTATCTTGTGCTGGCTCTAACGAATTAGCAATTAATTTAAATGATCATTATCAAGTCAGTGCAAACATTTCAGTTCAGAACCAGTTAGAATCCCTAGCTTTTATACCCTGAACCCATTGAAAATGGGATCTCAGCGTATAATGTTTTTTTTTTAAATGTTTGTAACAGGGAAAAGGAGGCGATTTAGCCATGTCCGTCTGTCCGTCCGTCCGTCTGCTCGTATGTGTGCACGCGTCGATCTCAGAACCTATAAGAGCTAGATACTTGAAATATTTATGTAGGTCGCTATAGCACGCGCAGGTCAAGTTTATTTTAAAAGTTTGGTACTCATCCCGTTTTAATGTTATCGATTAACAAGTAAGAATGCTCTAGTCGAGACGGCTCGACTAGGAGATACACTGAATCCTGCGAAGTGCCGATACTTAAAATATTCTATGCTTAGTTTACATATACATATATTGCAAGCAACACACACACATACACAGACGCACGCTCGTGGAAAATTTTATTACTTTCTTATTCAAACTTTCAGGGCATGATTGTTATTAATATGTGTGTATGTGCCGAAGCACAAGTCTCTAGTATTTTAAATGTATTTGGCCAAAGGGGGCGTGGAATCCAAAAGCCAAATATTAAAAAAATGGTTGTATTCATAACAGGGATCTACACAGTGAATTTCAAGTCTCTAGCTCTTACGGTACACAAAAGATAAGAGTTATCGAAACTTATCGATAAAAAGAGAACGAGATGAGCTATCGAATTTTTTTTAAAATCGTAGTGCGTATGGTATTCACCAGTATACATGTCAAATTTCAGCTCTATGGCTTCTGTGGTTTACGAGATCGCTGCGTTCACACAGATGGACGGACGGACAGCCAGACGGACAGGGCTATATCAACTCAGCTCATCGAGCTGATCAAGAATATATATACTTTGTGGGGTCTGCGACGTCTCCTTCTGCCTGTTACATACATTTTCACATTTCCCATTTTCAATGGGCTCAGGTTATAACTAGCGCTTCATCAGGTGATCGAACATACTCCCAATTTATTATGTTATAAATAACATTGGCATGACATCCATTGTCGTTCATAAAACAATTAAGAGTGCTCTAGTCGAGACGGCTCGACTAGAAGATACCCTGAGCCCTGCGAAGTGCCGATACTTCAAATATTCTATACTTAGTTTACATATACGTATATTGCAAGCAACACAAAGACACACACGGACGAACGCTCAAGCACACGCTCTGTCAACTGCGCAGTTGACGTAGCGACTGCGCTTGGACTGCAAGACTCCTATGTTGTGGAAAATTAAATGTTTAATAACTTTTTTCTAGAAGGACTTTCTTATTAAAGTTTCAGGACGTGATTATGTTATTCATATGTGTGTATGTGCCGAAGCACAGGTCTCTAGTATTTGAAATACGTGTTTGGGCGAAATGGGCTTGGCGTCTAAAATTTAACAAAAATCAAAATTGTATTAAGCACACATAAAACGAAAAACAAAATTTGAACACTCTAGCTATAAAGATGAATTAGATAGAATTTTTTAGCTAAACATATATTTCTATTTTAATCAATAACATTAAAACGGCATGAGTTATCAAATTTTTAAAACAAGCTTAACCTGCGCGTGCTATACAGGGACCTACATATACTTTAGGAGGCTTGCAACGCCTCCTTTTCCCTGTTACATACATTATAACAAAACCATTATACCCTGATTTCCCATTTTCAATGGGTTCAGAGTATAATAAATATATCCGTATAAAGGCTAGGAAATGATACACGTTCAACTTAATAAAGTAAGTAAGTATTTACGTGGTGTGTACCCCGGAGAGGATACAGCCACGGTACTCACTTGTGGAAATGCGTCCACCAACGCCCCTAAAAGAACCCTTTAAAGTACGAGTTTGGACATATGCTGTCGGGCATAATGTTCCCTCTTGGTCAGGGGCGAGGCCTATCAAAACCTCTGACTACGGGTACAGCTTCCGGCCGTGATTCAACTCTACGCTGAACCATGACAGTTTAAACACCACAGCCATCACCAAACTCCTAACGGGGGCCAACCTCAACCTCAATGGGCTGGCCTTGTCCACCAGCCCATCCCATGGCCCACATAAACTGCTCTGATTGGCTGATCGAAGTCAAAACTGCTTCCCTAACTCGGTTTCCGACGACCTGGAGCTGGGTAAGCACCATCGGCTATATCATAAGAGGAAAGCTTTCCAAATTAAGGCTTTGGTGAGCCTTTCGACTCATCGTAAGAATTTATCTTTAAAAATTTAAGGACCTTGGTGCGACCTTCGACTTCCTCCATAGAGAATAAAGTCTACCAAATTGAGGCTTTGGTCCGCTAAAGATCTAAAAAAAGAGTCTTCCAATTGAAGTATTGGTAAGGCTTTGCGTAGCAGCTGCTACTCCCAGTATTTACTAACGTCAGTCCGGTACTGGTCGACCAGGCCATCCTGCGTCATTCATCAGCTTGCGTCGCCTACCGAAGACTATGTTGGCATAGCCATCGAGTAGTTGCCCGGTCCCGCCCATTCGCATAAAGGGGGCAGGCACATAGCATGTGCTGCCAGTCCTCTGTGGCCCACGTAGACATCCATGGCCAGTTATGAGGAAACTGCCATACATCTTGAACTTGAAGTCGGGGCAGCTGTAGACGAAGCTAGCATTATGAACATGATGAACTTATGCGTAGCGCGACCGCCGTCATCCCACCGGAGCTGCCATTCGCGCAAAACGCCTCGTCCAGCAAGGCTCTCCTCATCCTACGATCAAGGGTGAAAATATCTTGATCGTAGAGCCAATCGCCTTCTACCATAGGTTAGTTTCGCATCAGCTTAAATTGCATCGCTGCGCGCGTTTCTACAAGGTTCATCGGTGGAACTCCAGCAAGCACTTCAAGGTAATAGGATGCGCTGATGGCAGGACTTCCTGGCGCCGGCTAGTCTCATTTCCATCTCGAAGGCTCTAAATGAACCACTATGGACCCCTGGACTATGGAGCCACTGGTAACATCCACTTATGCTTACCCAAAATTGCTGACGATGCTGGCTTTTCGGTCAGATCGCAATTTCCCTGCATCCTAGATCCGATAGTCGGTGTGAGGCTGCGTTCCATTCGACGTGGTCGAATGCTCTTCTGAATGCTACTCTGGCCTCAACACTGCTCACGACATGACTCCAGGCATTCTCAACGTTACGTCCGGAGCGAAAGCCGAATTGCCATCGACTCCATCCGTGAGCACCTCTTTCATCCGGTGCACCGGTTTGAGGAGCGCAACCACACGTGGACTTCCACTCAACGGGGAAATACCCATCTGCCAGGCAGCGGGAGTACATCGCTGCCATTGGCTCCAGCCGCTTTGACCATACCCCGAGTAATCTAAGCCAGGTGAGCGCCTGCTCCGAACCTTAGCGATGCATGTAACCACCTCGCACGGGTCGAAGGCTGGGGGCATTTCAGTTGGAACAGGAATGACCACGGGCCTCTGCGCAGCAGGAAAGAAGCTGCGGAGCAGGACGATCTCACAGTCGTGCCAGGTTACGACCAGCTGGTTGTTCCAGCGAAGGCAACCAAGATCTGTGCACTTCCTGCGGCCACGGCAGACCCCCAGGGGTCGTCTTGGTGCTCGCCGACACTGCACACGATATTCCAGTGTTCCTCTTTTACACGTAGCACACAACGTGTACACATTTCTGTGGACATTTAGCACGCCGGCTCGATTGCCCTGAACCCAATCAGCTAGCAGTTCACCCCGCTGCCTGTTCAAGTAGCCCCAAGATCGCTCGGCCAGCTTACTGAACCACAGGGGGAATACTACGTTCGCGTCTAGGCCTTACCGCACCGCATCCATGTTGAGCAGGTACGGCTCCATTTCTGCATTGAATTGGCAGTATACGGAGGTGAGGAAAATCGAAAATTCCGGACACACTCACGCATACAGTCGCATTCCTGGTCTTGTCGAGTGCGGTTGTGTCGCGGACAAACAGAGAATGTTTGTAATCACTGTTTTTCTTCGTGTGCTAAAAATAGCACAGACTTCGGACACAGCCTCGTGCAGTGTCGGCAATCTGGCAACAACAACAAGAACAAGAAAAGTAAGAAAACTCTACTCGGTGGCGCCCGAATAGGGGATACCCAGAACTCAGCGAAGAACTGCTATTCCGTAAATTATCTGTTTCTTTTATGTTCAAGCATGAACACATGCTTACAATGTTACAAAATTCAGTACGTGCGATCCTCTTTCATGTTCGTAAGAGACGCCTGAAATAAGATAAGACTAACATAAAACTCAAGTGGTTTCATAGGACACATGTTAGAATGTAAGAAATGTCAATGTATTTGAGAGATGCTCTTCTCTTACTTCTCAAACGAGGTATTTAAGGAGAAGGATTTAAAAGAATAAAACAGATCAATTTTTGTGCTCAAATTATAACGTTGTACCATTATTTACATTTATATGAAAGTGCATCACAAGTTACACAGACACACACACAGACGCACGCACAAGCACATGCTCTGCCAACTGCGCAATTGACGCAGCAACTACACTTGGGCTGCAAGACGCCTATGTTATGGAAAATTAAATGTTTAATAATTTTTTATACCCTGCGCCCATTGAAAATGGGAAATCAGGGTACAATGTTTTTGTGAAAATGTATGTAACAGGCAGAAGGGGACGTCGCAGACCCCACAAAGTATATATATTCTTGATCAGCTCGATGAGCTGAGTTGATATAGCCCTGTCCGTCTGTCCGTCCGTCCGTTTGTCTGTGTGAACGTAGCGATCTCGTAAACGACAGAAGCTAGAGAGCTGAAATGCCATACGCAGAACGAGTTTTTTTTTCAAAAGTTCGATAACTCTTCCCGTTCTCTTTTTATCGATATTTTCGATAACTTATCTTCTCTTTTGCGTACCGTAAGAGCTACAGATATGAAATTCACTGTGTACATTAGCGTTAACGTTAACTGCGCTTGGGCAGAGCGTGTGCTAGTGCGTGCGTCTGTTCTTGTGTGTGTGTGTTGCTTGTGATGTATATACATATAAAAGAAACAGAATTCGTGGAATAGCGGCTCTTCGCTGGGTTCGGGGTATCCCCTAGTCGGGCGCCACCGGCTAGAGTTTTCTTACTTGTTATAAATGACCTTCCCAGTTGTATTTCTCATTCAAAATTATTTATGTATGCAGATTATGTTTAACTTTGTCTCTCATACAATAATTCATTAGATCACCTATGCCTACAAGATAATCTTAATTCCTTTTAATGTTGGTGTAAGGCTAATTAGTTGCATTTTAATTGCTCTAAATGTATGACAATGACCTTTCGCATTTTTCCATATACTGCTCATTATACAATCAATAATGAGTCCGTGCAACGTATTTCTGCAGTCAAAGATCTTGGGGTGCTCTTTGATTCTAAACTTACTTTCAATGCCCACATTTAAACCATCATTAATGAAGCCAAAAGTGTTCTTGGCTTTATTAAATGATGGTCTAAAGAGTTTAATGATCCGTTTGTAACCAAACTTCTTTTTGTTTCGCTTTATATATTATATTATTTATCACACACAGGGCCCAAGAGTTAGAATGCACAGGAATTGGCAATTCTCCATACTTGTGTAGTGTTTTTTCATCTCGGTTAAATATATTTTTTTCGGCCTGGCATGCGAGCCTGGCAAATAAAATAAATCGTTGATCAAATTTTTTAATTTTAGGCGTGTACTTTAATTACTAATTAGTGACTCACGTTTAGTCAACTTTATATAAATAAAACGAAACACTGCAATAATTAGCAAAAAAAACGTCTGCTCACGTTGAGCGTCTGAAGCTAACGAATAGGTACAGAAATTTCTTTAACGTAGCGTGTACCCCGGAGAGAGTTTACAACCACGGTACTCACTTGTGTCACCTATGTGACACAGTGCAACGGATGAATACAAGGCGTCCACCAACGCCCCTAACGAATAGATAGGGACTGTACGAATCTCGTTAATCCATTCATGCGCGTCAATAATTATATGACGAGGCTAGTTACTCCCGCCGTTGACCCACGCTTACTTGAATTCCTTCACTTTGAGATTCAGAGCTCTGGGCACACATTGTGTCAACACAATTAATTGTTTTAATTAGACAGTCGGATTCGTTAAGTCAGTGCAAGTTCTGAATTGATTGTTATCCGGGGAACAAGAAACTATCATAAATGATAGAAACTTTATTTACCCACACGAGCACATGGTTGACTTGAAAGTGATCATGAAATATCTTCCCATGCGGATCCCATGCCAACTGCTGCGCAGTGCCGCCAATGAAGGTGTGATTACTGCTATCCAGGCTGCAGGCGTTCAGATCGGTCACGGGCAGCACATCCTTGTCGTCCGCTTTCGCTGTGGAAATATATAATTATATTATGGTACATTCGAACATGAATCAAATTAAATTTAATTTCACAATTGAGTTATTATTAAGAATGTGGGCAGCATAATACAGACTATCTGTAAGCTTAAGCAGTCGCCTACCTGTTGCATGCCAACCTAATAAGTTTTAGCCTTGCTCTCGGGTAAGCAGCATAGCACGTGCTCGCACAAAGTTCTGGACAAGCACGCTGCTTTGCGTACCCGTAAATTTGAACACCTTTGAAATGAAATAGTGACTTACATTTCATAAGAACCAGCTGCATGAACTGAAGCCGATATAAAACGAGGTCTGCAGTGTTTACAAATAGCAAAAAGCGACCGCAGGGTGACCAGCAGGTTGCCTGAACGTTGCCGTCGTTGCATACCCAGCGATCCGAAGACCACATTTCATTGCATTTCCATACGCGAAACACGCGATCTACAGTTGCCGCAAAGATCCACTCGTTGCCTGGCGACCATCTGAGTAACGAGCCAGGCGGACCGAGACGTTTCAATGGCTTCATCTTCTTGCTATCCGGATGCCAAATGAGTATGGCGCGATCGCCAATGGACGAACTAGCGAGTAGTGTGCCATCTTTGTTCCATGTCAGTGAGCTGATGGGCAGATTAGTCGGACTGTAAATAGAATAGACAGAAAGCTAAGCAAGATATCAGGCAAATTGATGAAGATTGACGCACTGTTTCAATGTGAAGCTGGGATTGATGGAGCGACCGAGGTGGAGAGTGTTGTCAATTACCCAAAAGCACAATCCCTGGCTACAGCCAACCACAAGCTCAAAGGCACACAGCGGTCGCCAGGACATGCATGTGATCTGACTTTGTGTTGGACTCTTCAGGATGGGGCCCATCCCGGCATTATTTTCCATTATTCTGCCATAGACTCGCACGACGTCATCCACGCCGGCTACGGCCAACTTGAAAAGATGATCGTGTCAAGCAATATAGCGCACAGAGCTGCTTATCCAGTTTCTGAAAATGCTTGCCCATTAATACACAGATACATATATACTTAAAACAGAATAATAATATATCGAACCTTGTTTCTGCATATTGTGCGAGTCGCTCAGCGCTCAGTTGCTGTGTATGCGGAAATACGTTTAGCTTGAGTTTTCTGTAGACTGTAGAGAAAGGTGCGCGAAATACATTTTGCCACGCTTTCGCTTTTGTGATGCGATTAACTGATGGATTGGTAAGCTCGCACTGTAGATTAATTGTTGGATACTAGTATAATTCAGGTATATAGTTGTAGCGGTATCTCACACTTGTTGGCGACGACACCGGAGGAATTTCTTTCAGATTGCTTAACGATGCCATTTAAATATATTGTGTTTCTTGAGCATTGCGTTGGGTGACACATACGCACCCGTTACTTGTCACGAATATGCAGAAAATTTGCAAACGCGCCGCCAACTTATGAACAAAAGATAAATATATCGGAGCGAAATGCTAAATGCAAATCTTCTGTATGTTATTAGATAATTTGTTTCTTTAAAACAAACATAAAATTGATATTATCAATATCAATAGTATACTTTTTTGTATCTTGTGCTGGCTCTAACGAATTAGCAATTAATTTAAATGAGCATTTAGCGAGTCAGTGCAAACAGTTCAGTTCAGAACCAGTTAGCATCCCTAGTTTTTCTTTATTGTTTGGCAGCAAACAAATTCAAAACGCGATCTTAACTTATTATTAACAAATAGCGGTTCAAATAGTCGTTTTAAGGTTTTAATTTAACTTTTAAGCTGCAATTTTTAGCATGTGAATTCAGACATTCGACACGAGAGATCAAATAAGAATCGTTTGGCTGCGTTATTCACGCATTCGTTCAGCAGTTGTTTCTTTTTTTTTTCGGCTAGCCGCCAATTTTTACAGTCTCAAACTCGAGCGTCCCGTATCAATTGCTATATATAAATCGATCAAGCCAGCATTGCAACAACGAAACACAATGCCTCACTCGAACAACAACACAAATTGCAATATTGTTGCAAACGAATTCAAGGGCCTAATCTCAAAGCTCAAGGAGGGCGTACATCCCAAGGACTCGCAGGAATTGATGGGTAAATAAGAAAACTCTCATCAGGAGCCAGCCTTATCATACCTCTCTTTCTATTTACCAGATCGAATGGTGCCCCTGGCCGTGCAGTATATTAAAAAATGCAGCGATATATTTGATAGTGCGCCGCCGTTTCCGGAGATTGTTTGCTTGGACAAGATTATGACGATATTGGAGTCAAATCCAATATGGGGAGACGAGGACAAGCCTGGCTCCGTATTCCACGAGCATTACATTGTGGCCTCCTGCGAGGTGAGTTGTAGGAGTCAATTGCATGATGAACTCATGACCGCATACTCTTACTAATACATACTCTCATACCCTAGACTCGTTCTCAATCTGCATTTAGGGTATAATGTTTGCTGAAAACATATGAAAAATATACTATTCATAAATAGGATCTCAATCTATTTCTATCTAGGATTTCAACCATTTACCGCTAATGACTTACAATTATTCTAAATCACTCGAAAATCATTATTAAATGTTATGAAAGCAATGAAAATTGATATCAAGCTTCAGTCATATGATCTCGCATCTGGCATATTAATTTCCCTAAAGTAAACAGAAATAAGAAAACTCTAATTTGATGTATTCACGAGATATAGGGTATTTTCAAGTCAACCAATCTAACTTGCATGGTGTTTTTGTTACTTTTGTTATAGATTGAAGATCATCGTATGCGAGATCTATTGGCAAATCTTATACTTTTCAGTCTGGAAAATGATACGTCGTACGTAAAGGAGGATGGTGGACTGCAGCTGTCAAGTCAGCGCTCGAAAACAGACACCACGAGCAGAAGCACATGTAGCCACATCCTTCACTCCAATGGCATAAGCCTCAATGGCAACAGAAATGGTGTGGCCGTGAAGTCATGCAGCTACTCGTCACAGAATAGAGTTGGGCTGGGCACCTTGCCATTGCCAAACTACATTTTTGAGATAACAAAGCAGCATAACATCAATTCCGATCACAATATTGTGCAGAATGCGATCTATTCCTTTCTAGGCGTGCAGGGAAAGTACCTTAAAAAGGACGTTATTACAGGACGGTTTAAGCTTGATTCCCTTGCTACGAAGTCCATTTCGAGTGTGCAGGCTGGCATGCTTTTGCGCTTGTCCGAGCTAGGGTATTATCATGATCGTGTCTCCAAGTTCGCGAACACAATGACCGGCTATAATGCCATGGGCATCATGGGTCAGGCATTTATGGCGAAGTTGAAGCTCGAACTGAGTGAATTTCATGGCCGTGTGGCAATTCTGCAGGACCAGCTGAATGTGTTTCGGCAGGCGCAGATGCGGGACTATGTCGATCGCGGTCAGAGCTGGTTGGACAGACAGCCCGAGCATTTGACCCTATTCAAGCTTCTCTGCTGGTATATGGAGCCACTCCGCCGTATGCAATGGCTCACGAAGATCGGCGATGCCTGTCAACTGAAGAAGGGCGGCGATCTGGCATCCGTGATCTACACATTTCTTAACTATGGTGATCCCATGGTCAACAAGCTGGCCTCTGATCTGTTAGCCGTGAGCTGTGCCCCGCTGGTGCGCATGATCTCAAAGTGGATGCTCGAAGGCGGCATCGAGGATAGCCATGGGGAGTTCTTTGTCGAATCACTAGACGAGGTCGGCGCCGATCGGCTGTGGCACGATAAGTTTCGCTTGCGGCACAGCATGCTGCCCAAATTTGTGACACTCGAGCTGGCCGATAAGATACTTAAGACCGGCAAGAGCATTAACTTTTTGCGGGAGATATGCAAGGTGGAGGAAGCTGTCAAGGATCGCAAGGAGCTGAAGTATGTCATTGATAATCATGGTGAGTTCACATCAAATCATATACTTTAATCTGAATTTCTAATTTATTTGCAATTCGAATTTCTTTCAGTTTCGCACATCTTCTCATATGTGCCGGACACGACGTGGCATGCGGCCATTGAGACGTGCTATTCGCAGACTTCCAAACATGTGCTGGACATTATGGTTGGACCACACAAGCTATTGGACCATCTGCAGGGCATGCGTCGCTATCTGTTGCTTGGCCAGGGTGACTTTGTTAGCATATTTATTGAGAACATGAAGTAAAGCACGAACGAAGTCCAAAGTGTGCCCAGCTTTATAGTTGATTTTCTTTTGCAGGGATGAGCTAGAGAAGATTGGCACCGACATTTACTCACATGATCTCTCCGCAATGTTGGATGCCGCTTTGCGTTGTACCAATGCCCAGTACGATGATCCAGATATTCTGAATCACTTGGACGTTGTGGTCAAAACGCCATATCCCGGCGATTGCGGCTGGGATGTCATCTCACTGCAATACACGGTTCGTGGACCATTGGCTACCATGCTGGAGCCCGCCATGCCCACATACAAAGCCCTATTCAAGCCGCTTTGGCGCATCAAGCACATGGAATTCGTATTGTCAACGAAAATTTGGAAATTACAAATGGGCAATGCCAAGGTAAGTTTTTTGTTTGCTTAAATAAATATTACAATGGACTTCCCGTTGATCACACACTAACAAACGATTCTAACGATTTATCGAACCTATCGAACTATCGATAAGGCAGCGCATTACCAATGAATCAAACTTGATCATCGGTGGTTTGGTAGGTGAGAGCTACGAGTCTCCGACCGAACTTCCATGTTGGGTACAGCGTCGACAAACTGACTGACAGACATGGGTCGTTTTAACAGAATATAATTAGTACAGACAGGTTCACGGAGTCATGCGACCCTTTTAGATACAACGTGCACGGGATATGCGTGTAATAGAGAAGACCAAATGTTAATTGCGATTATTTAGCCCCCACCGCACAATATAAAATTAAGTAGTTTAGTTATGGATAAGATTAGCCCACAATCTACTCCGTATCATTGAGAAATTACTGAAGCATTGCTGCACACTTGCTATTGCCGTCCTAGCCTATGATAAGGTCTGGGCTATCACTATCTGGGTATCTAGGCGTGGGTTTAAAGTGCACATTCCTGCTCCATATTTATTGCTAGCTATATACATATAAATGAAATAATAAGACTCCTCTTCTAGGCTTATATATTATTTGCTAATTACACAGTATAAACATACAAAAAAATATAAGAAAAAAACAAAACACACACGTTGTGGCAACAAGGCTGACGGATGTATCGCAATTGTGATGACAACAGAAGTAATGTGCGATTACGAGCGCACGTGCGTAACGTAGAAACTGGGGACTGTGCGGATGTTTTATGTGAAAGTGTCGATCGCCAGTTTACAATTTGGCGTCCGTCTTAAGCAGAGGCGCCAACTTCTGAGTCAACATAATGTTGCCGGCAATCTTCAACTTGCCCTTCATGAACGCTGCTTGGGGATTGAGCTTGCCGAGGGCAATGTCAACCATGTCCTCGTCGGAGACCGTCAGTGTGGTATCAACCTTGACGCCCTGAGCGGGTCCCTCGTAAGCCTTGGCGCTCTTGCAGTCAAGGGCTGTAAGTGTCAAGCAATTAGTTTGGCAAATAAATCTCAACAGCAGCCGGTGCTGAAGTGCACGCTATTTGAGTGCACTTTGAACTTTGCTAACATAGGCGGGCAGACAGACGTGTGATTAGCACACGTTGCGCACAATTACTTACTCCACTCCTTGACCACCTTGCCGTCCTTGGTGATTTTGTACAGAAATACTCCATTAACGGCCTTTGCCTTGGCAGCATTGTCCTTCAGTCCATCGATGATTTTTTTAAAAACGGCGTCCGATTGCAGAGACATTATTATAGCTGTTGTTGCGCTATTGAACTGCGATTCAGTTAATTAAAAAATAAAATAAAAAGCAACAAATAAGAGTAATTTGTAATGCGAAATTGAATTGAAAAGTGCGTTAAAATGTTTACACCTGAATGCAAAATCATCAATTGGCTAACAAACAACGGCATTCGTTGATATTTATGTGCTTTTTCTCTTCTAATTCTGCTTTGCTTACGCTTTCTTAATCTCGATACTCATTCATTTTTTGACTCACACACACACAGCACTAATAAAAAAATCGATAGCTGTGTTGGAGTTTGCACTCTCCTTCTCTCTCTTTTGACGTACTGTTAAATAACATGAGCACAGTTAATGGCGCTCTGTATTCGCACTGCGCACTGTACAAAGTGCGCCAATAATTTGAAGATCATGAATACTATATATGGCGAAATAGATAAGTGTTAGATTACGGTTTGCTTTGGCTAACAATTCCAATTCAATAATCAATTGGATACGTAATTATGTACATATATCAATTTAAATATATAAGCAATCAATTAATACAATAATATATAATATATATATTAATATATATATATATATATTATATTATTGTATTAATTGATAATGATAATGATAATTGATAATTGATATAAATATATAGAGCGGTTTTAATCAGTATTTATAAAATTAATTATATACTGAATATCAATGTACAATTTAGATTAAAGCTTTTTATGCCTTTGATACATTCTCAAACTTTTCCGGATCTAGGCCGGCGTTCTTCATCTGGACGGCAATGGAGAATAGGTAGTCATAGCACTCCGACCTGCGAAAATATATATTATTTCTGCAATTTAATCATACAGTTTATCGCTCACATAGTCTTGGCCTTTTCCCAAGTCTGACCCCATACGTAGACGCCGTGACGGCGTACAAGTACGGCACTGCATCCGGGATATTCCATCATCGCCGCATACATGCTGCCAGCCAGGTCTCGTTCGTGAGGAGTATTCTCGATGATAGGCACGATAAGCTGTTCGTCGTAACGCAAATAACGCTTGTCAGCTTCATTGTAGACGCCCTAAAAACAGAAAGATCACGAAAGCTAAGCACATCAGCATACAGATAGCATTGTACAGGCGCTACCACTGGCACCTTTATCATTTCCAAATGTGTACAGCGAAACGTTTTGCCTGGCCAGAGCAACGTAGCCATAACCGCGTGTTGGGAATGTGTGTGGATGACGGCGGCGGCATCGCGATGCCTGTAGGCCAGCATGAAGAGAGGCGTGCATTCACTTTTCTTCAGACCCTTGATCTCTGGCGGCAATTGCAAGTCTTTGCCATCTATGTCCTGTACGAAAAGATCCTCTGGCTGCATACGCTCCTTCTGTACACCCGATGGTGCGATATAAACTTCATTGCTATTTGAAAAGTCAGCCAATTTATCTTTCGTTATGTATGAGACAATATACATATATTTGTGTTGGACTTGCTTGAATTTAATGCTCATGCCGCCGCCAGTACCAGTGACCCACCCGAGATGATAGAATTGCGTGCATAGTGCTGGGATTAAGTTACGTGGGTGCTCGGCTGGCAAATCCTTAAAAATTGACAGAGCCATTGCAAAGTAGCGAAAATGATAAGGCAGCAGCAGTTGCTCAATTCCACACTCGCAATCGCATATGTAAACAATTGTCGTAATTGTTATCGATAGCGCAGCGCTATCGATAGTAGGAGTTCAGTTTAAATACAAATGGTTGACACACTAGTTTACTGCATTATAACTATGAAACAAAAATACTTTAGTACTAATGATAGTCTAGATGGAAACATCCATTTGTTCTTGAGTCTGTTTAATAAACTTTATTTGTGATATTCCTTAATTTTAGTCTCTGAACGTGTTTTTCAGGCACTGCGCTCGCTGGAGGGAGAAATTACCAAAGCCACCTACAGATTGCACCTGTTCACATCGGAAATTATGCACTTCGTTCATCAAATGCAATACTATGTGCTCTTCGAAGTGATCGAATGTAATTGGGTGGAGCTGCAGAAGCGAATGCAGCAGGCGAAGGCTTTGGATGACATACTAGATGCGCATTCCAAGTTCTTGAACGCGATCACCGTTGGGTGCTTTGTGAACACCTCAACGAACATGGAGAGTCATCTGGAAGTGGTCTATGAGAATATTATTTTGCTAGAAAATTGGCAGGCAAACTTTTATAAGGATTGTTTCGCTGAATTGGAGGCACGCGATCGAATGCAACGAGCAATTATCGCATCTGAAGGAACCGGACGATTTGGATTGACCACGGAGCAAAAGATGGAGCGCGACCAGGAGCGCAAGATATTCGAGCAGAAGATCTTAACGTCCTGTCGGACACTCGAAGGCTTTGCTGGCTCCTATGGCAAAGCAGTTGGCGGCTTTTTGCTGGCGCTTAACTCCAGCGATGAACCCAATCTGCAGCTCTTCGGCACACGTCTTGACTTTAACGAATATTACAAGAAACGGGATACAAATCTCAGCAAGCCGCTAACCTTCGAACACTGGCGTATGAGCAATGTATATGCCAATTTCAAAAGCCACATGGGTGGTCGCTACAGCATGCACCCACAAACAGCTTCACAGTTCGCTCATCAAGGGCATACGTCTTTAGCGTGGGACTAACAATCAATCACTCCTCAACCACAGCAACCCAGTGCCAATAGCAACAATTGTTTGAATTATACGGAAACTGAGCAAGCACTTCTTATGGCTCGACGATCCCGTTTGAATGTGTTGGCTTCAAATTGTTGCGATGTTCTGTAGATCGCATTATCATTTAATTAGATAAACTAAAATATTTAGCCACTGCACGCTAGCTACCTGTATCTTAAAAACACACACTGAAACAAAAAAAATGGAATATTCCCAAAGTATCTCTATGAAAGTATTCGTCAACTTGCTCAAGTCTTAACGCTTTTTGTAACTTGAGTAGGTAAGAAAGGCGAGCACAATTTTATTTTTCTCTTATGTAATCAAGCCCAATTGCTTGCTGTGCCAAAAGTATTAGAACACTCAAAATTAAGTTGTATTAAATTAAAACATCCTGCGCCTATTTTGTAGCCAGTTTTAACTACCTGCACATCCAGCCTTCGTCGAATCAATTAATGGAAAAGTATGCGTTTTTCTGTTTTGTATCTGATATAAATGGTTAATGCTATCGTACGATTTTGTTAATTATCTTATAATACGAGTATATTTTAAAAATAAGCAAGTCTTATATCAATGCCGTATAAAATGAAGTATGCGATTCAATTAATTGAAACGATTTTAAATGTTAAAATATTAAAAGCAACTCCACTAATTCTAAATAAATAGTTATGTATTTTAAAATTTAATTTACAAGACTTTATTTACAGCAGCTCGAATTATTAAAGAGTTTAAATGTCTTTGTTTATTGAATAAAGAGTGCTGGCGAGAAATTTGAAGTGATTATCAGAGTGACCGTAATAACCATTAAATAAATACTAAGAGCTATCCCTATCGATAGTTCGAGCGATATCTGCTGAATTTTTTTTATGTGTAACGATAAACAAATAGCACAACAAACTTGTAAGCGAGCGACAAAAGAATCAATTGCAAGAAATAACATACAAGAAAGCAAGCTGAGCCAAATCACTTGTCGCAAATTAAACGCTAAAATCAGCTAAACAAATAAACAACAAATACCAGCTTATCGGAAGGAAAAGGCGTCAACAGTTTGGATTCACAGCAAGTTTGGTCTGCACTCCGCGTTGGCAGTGATTTGTGCAATTGCAAAAGCAAAAGCAAAAGCGGAAAACCAAGAGCAAAAGAACGAATGAAAAGATAAAAGCTGACACTGCCGGCTGCTCATCTATTAAAAATTCATATTAATATTCGCTCTCTTGGTGTCTCTTGGTGCTTTTTTATTGTTGAGTTTGTAAATTACAAATTTGAAGCAAACATATTGCTGCTCTGGAGGCAAAGAAAATAGCAATAACAACGTAAGCAGCACACGCATCGACTACGACGACATGGCGTTAAAAAAAGTGAAGGGAAATTTCGAGCGCATGTTTGATAAAAACCTGACAGACCTTGTGCGCGGAATACGAAATAATAAGGATAATGAGGCAAGTGCCACAACACCAAATATTTAATATATATATATATATATATATATGTGTTTTTTTTTTTTTTTTTTTTAATTTGTTTTATTTACAATATGGTATACAATGAATTTATATTGGGTTTAAGAGTAGCGCGCGATGCTTGCGGGACTACCGTGAAGTATTGCTTCACAAGCGCTTTGCGCTATCTTAAACAAGGGGAGTTTGTCGTCTTCTTCGCTCGACCTTGCGTAGCTCCACCATGACTGAGGCAGCGAAGGAGCTTATCAACTTCCAAGCTGACTCTGACTCCAACATGATCTCCACCAGGTTCTCCGGTTTGATGGAGCGGCACACTGCTGCCTCTAGACCACGCCTCTCTACCAGGAAGCGTTCACACTTTTTTGAAGGGGTCTTCCGTTGCTCAGAAGCCCCATCTCTCGAACGTTTGGGCGTGTTGTTGCATGAGGCCGCGATCGCGGTGGCAGCCTTAAGGTGCCCATTATTTGTTTGGGGAGAGGTCTGCACCTCGCAGTTTTTAACTTTGCGGTTGCAAAACCGCTCCGCCGACTTATGCAGCTTGACCAGCCTGGCAAGCTCTTCCCTCATTAGGGCATTTATATGCCGCTGGCCTCCAAATAATGCCGTCAGGCCCTCTAACGCAGCTCCAATTTTTTGGATAGTACTCGTCAGAGTGGTTGGAGCCTCACACTCGACCAAAGGAGACTGGTCAGCAGAAGCCGTCTGCTGCTTCGCTATCTGCTGTTGCTGCGGTGATCGCTGCAACACAGCGGCATTTCGCTACTTTTCCTCACA
This sequence comes from Drosophila peninsularis, assembly GCA_035047485.1. Lineage (NCBI taxonomy): Eukaryota > Metazoa > Arthropoda > Insecta > Diptera > Drosophilidae > Drosophila > Drosophila peninsularis. Next base: position 307,305 of record JAWNPN010000003.1, read on the forward strand.
CGCACATACACTCGCACTCACAACCGAGGAAACGCGCTGCGACTGAAGCCGAACTTTCTTATTCTACTGCCCATCAAATCATTTGTAGCTGCTGTCGCCCAAATATATATATATATATATATATATATATATATACATACATACATATATACCATTGCAATTGTATTCAGTTCAACTGATAGCACGACACATTTCCCTTGCTCCCTATACAATTCTGATGCATCACATTCTGGGTAAATATTTAAAAATATTCTTTTCCTTTCTACTTTGAAATTGATTCGGTTAACCTATCACCTTGGGTCATGTAGATTGCCAATGAAATCTCTGTATGATTAGACATATTTTGAATTGTTATTGCATTCAACATACACACAGACTTTCATTGTGAATGCTATTGCAAATTTCATTTAAATTTTTTGAACGATTTGGTTTTTTCTTTTTTACAGGCCAAATACATATTTCAATGCATTGATGAAATCAAACAGGAGCTGCGTCAGGACAATATCAATGTCAAGTGCAATGCTGTGGCCAAGTTAACCTATGTAAGTTCGTATTTAATCCAAGCAGAAAAGCTGCTGTTAAATGACGTGGTAAGACAAGAATATGCCTCAATATAATTCTTATGAAAAGCTAACATTCCATGGAGAAGCGATAAGCGATAGCAGCTAAAGCTGCGTTCGAATATCTCTCAAACATTTTTTTATTGATTTATTTATTTATTTATTTTTTATTTACTAAAGTTAACTATAATTAAAATTAAAGCTAACTTGATAACTAAAGCGCTGGCTACTGAGGCCTTCGGCTTATCTCTCAAACATAATCTCCTTTATTTATATGAGAGTACTTTACTAAACAATATAACATATTATAGGTATCTCGCTCTCTCTCTCTCTCTCTCTCTCTCTCTCTCTCTCTCTTTTAGCATTCGTTAGAGCCTAATTTGACAGCCAAGTCGAATTGGTTTAGTCGAACCGATCGAATCGAATTGAATTAGTCGTCTATTATTATACTAAATGAACCTTAGCTTGGCTCGCCAATTGCGAGTCTACCTACCTACCTACCTATGCAAATAAACTTTATTGATTTTCTCATTCTCTCTATGTATGTCTTTATATTAATAGATACAAATGCTCGGCTATGACATTTCCTGGGCAGGCTTCAACATAATTGAGGTGATGAGCTCTTCGCGCTTCACATGCAAGCGAATTGGCTATCTGGCGGCCAGTCAGTGCTTCCATCCGGACAGCGAAGTGAGTGCCATCGGATGTGAATGCCAAAATTAAACTCTAATACTAGCTATATTCAATTGCAGCTTCTGATGCTCACCACGAACATGATACGCAAGGACCTCAATTCACAGAATCAATACGATGCGGGCGTAGCTCTAAGCGGCCTCAGCTGCTTCATATCGCCAGACTTATCCCGTGATCTGGCCAATGATATCATGACACTGGTAGAGTGCACAAACGAAAGAGTAGTTCGATTTGATTCAATTAACTTGTTGCCCATAGATGAGCTCGACCAAACCGTATCTGCGCATGAAGGCTGTGCTGATGATGTATAAAGTGTTCTTGCGCTATCCTGAAGCACTGCGACCAGCATTCCCCAAACTGAAAGAGAAACTCGAGGATCCAGATCCAGGTGCGTCCCATGCGCATTCATAAGTACTGTATAACTAAGATATTGTTTGGCTAGGCGTACAATCGGCTGCTGTTAATGTCATTTGTGAGCTGGCACGCAAGAATCCAAAGAACTATCTGCCCTTGGCGCCGGTGTTCTTTAAACTTATGACCACGTCGACCAACAATTGGATGCTGATTAAAATTATTAAACTGGTGAGTATTTGCAGTGCCTTATTTGTATTTTGCAATTTGCTATTAGTTTTCAATTTATTGTTAAAAAAAAAAGAGATCATATTAATTGTTTTGCTGTACAATAACATGTATACGAACTGAATATTTGTCTATCAAGTTAATTAACACAACTCCTACTCCTCCACTCCCTTACCTGTCCACAAATCAAAATATGAAAAACAAAATGAACAAAATCTAAAAAACAAATGAATAAACAGTTCGCGAGCCTCACAACAATTGAACCGGCGCTGGGACGTAAATTGACTCAGCCCCTAATTGAAATTATTTCCAGGTTTTTATCTGCGCGCTTTTGTTAATTGAAGCAAGAACCCACATATCAAAAAAATTATTTATATATATAAAAACAAACAAAAAAGAGCACGCGCTTTAACTTTATCATTTCTTAGTTTGATTTTATTCTTTTCACTTGACGCATTTCTTGTTTTCATTTCATTTGTATCCCAAGTTTCACTTCAGTTCGTTAGATCTCTCACAGTTTCTATTCACACCTGCTCACCTGCTCACCAGCTCAAAAGCCAATTTAAGAACAATAATTCGACAACCTTTGCTACACTCAAAATCCTAATTTCAACTGTAAATGTTTTTATCGAAGACATGATTCTCATGTTCCAATGCACTCGCATATATCTATATATTTATAACATGTATATGAGCATCGACTATTCCTGAGACGATTCAGATGCAGTCTTTCAGCATATGCATACATTATGGCTTTTTTATATAAATTATTAATGTTTATACATTATATTTTATTTTTACATGTATGTATTATAATTATATATTTGTTTTTTTTATATATATATATTTTGCCCGTTCAAAAAGTCGAATATATATATATATTATTTTATATATATTATTTTATCTTCCTTTTTATCAAATTTAATTTCAGCATAACTGTTAACTTTAACTGTTCCTTTATTTTATTTTTTATTTATTTATTTATTTATTTATTTTTTTTTATTTTTTTATTTGGTAATAATCTTATTATTTAGACTTATGTATTCAAAAGAGAGAAGAAAAGAAAAAGAAATGATTATCAATACAATCGTATGTATAATGTATATTGTGTATTATGGTATAATTTGTTGCTTGTTTCTTTTCTCTTTGCATATTTGCAGTTTGGCGCTTTAACTCCCTTAGAACCCCGGCTAGGAAAGAAATTAATAGAGCCACTCACAAATCTAATTCATAGGCAAGTTTTTATAATTTAACAAAAAACAAAAACAAAAACAAAAAACTGGAAAGATGAAAGAAAGATCGAGAGCTGAATCATCCACGTAATATCACAACAAAGATATATATATATATATATATATTAGTTAAATTTGCGCCCTCCCTTCAGCTCTATCGCTCTCTCTTTTGCACTTCCTCTCTTACGTTGAATGCTTCGTCCACTCTTCGAGCACCGACATTGAAATGAGTCGAGTTTATATATTATTTGGTTTATGTGTTATTTCTGTTAGTTATTGTACATACCTTTGTATTTCTATACTCAATTAGAACTTGTAAATATATATGTGTTCATTTAATTATTTTGTATTTTATTATGTTTAATTCTTAATTGCTGATTGCTATTGTTGTTATCGTTGTTATTGTTAATGTTATAGTCATTATTATTGTTGCTGTTGCTGTAATTGCTATTGTTGCTCTTGTTGTTGTTTTTGTTTTTGTTTTTTGTTGCTGCTTTTGTGCCGCTTTAATCGAACAGAAATCTTTGATATAACGCCACCCTAACCCGCCAATCCGTGTCCAACCGTCCAACCCCAACAGCACCTCGGCAATGAGCCTCCTATATGAGTGCATCAATACAGTCATCGCCGTCCTCATCAGCATCAGCAGCGGTATGCCCAACCACAGCGCCTCCATTCAGCTCTGCGTGCAGAAGCTGCGCATCCTAATTGTCGACTCCGACCAGAATCGTAAGTATAAACCTATATATTTATATGGCATATATCGAATATCTTAAGTGATTACTCATCTAGTAAAAGTCTTAGATACTGCACACATGAAATAGATACAAAGTTCTCTTCTATGGTATTCGACTGATATGCCTTCCTCGCGGACAACATCATCTAACTTCCGACTTACTCGGTTTACTTACAGTCAAATACTTGGGCCTGCTGGCCATGTCGAAGATACTGAAAACGCATCCGAAAAGCGTGCAAACGCATAAGGATCTGATATTGGCTTGCTTGGACGATAAGGACGAGTCGATACGACTGCGCGCCTTGGATCTCCTATATGGCATGGTGTCGAAAAAAAATCTCATGGAGATTGTGAAGCGATTGTTGGGCCACATGGAGCGCGCCGAGGGCTCAGCGTATCGGGACGAGCTACTCTACAAAGTGATCGAGATATGTGCCCAAAGTTCCTACCTATACGTGACCAATTTCGAGTGGTATATGACCGTGCTCGTCGAGCTCATCCAACTGGAGGCCGGCTCCAAGCATGGCCGTCTAATAGCCGAACAGCTATTGGACGTAGCCATTCGTGTGCCGGTGGTTCGTCAGTTTGCCGTCAATGAGATGACCAATCTGTTGGACACATTTACTATGTCGACCCAGAGCAACTCCATGTACGAGGTGCTCTATGCGGCCGCCTGGATTGTCGGCGAGTTCTCTGGCGAATTGGCAGACGCCGAGAAGACCCTCAACATTCTGATGCGACCGCGTCAGCTGCCTGGACACATCCAGGGCGTCTACGTACAGAATGTTATCAAGCTGTTCGCCCGCCTGGCCACTACCTGCCTCGAACTACAGGATATTCCCGGAATTGTGCGGGTAAGTCCACCCTGTTGCTCGTTAAGCAAGGATCCCTTATAAGATTCGTTATATCAATCCGTAAGCTACAGTTGAGCCTTAAGAGCATAAGAGACCAGCTGATGCACTTGCTGCTACGTTGATCATACGTTTTAAAATTCTCATTTTCTTTGCCCATTAACAGCCAGTGAAAATGGGGATTTATACAAAAATGTACCCCGAAGGTACATCGCCAACTCGATCTAGCCATGTCTGTCTGTCTGTCTGCTCGAATCCAGCTTTTTACATAAGGAAAAATTATTAAGAGTTCCTATCTAGAAGACTGAGCAAGCCTTAATTAATTGATATGCACTTTGATTCGTGTTATTACAGCTATGCGATCACGTGCTGGAAAAGTTGCAGCACTACAATGGGTCCCACGATATCGAGGTGCAGGAGCGAGCCAACTCTGCCTGCATGCTAATTGAGATGCTCCGGGAGCAGTTAACTGTGCCAACGGAGTATGTATCAAGGGGATCAATTCCAACGCTGGCCATTGAGATTGTGCAGGAAATAGCCCTGCTGTTCTCTGGCGAGCTAATACCTGTGGCACACAAGGCACAGCGCAAGGTGCCGCTGCCGGATGGACTCGATTTGGATGAGTGGATCAATGCGCCACCACCTGACGATGCTAGCAGCACGTCGTCCGAGCATGACAAGGATGAGTTATTCGTGAGCGCTGCTCATGACGGCCACGATGTCATCGGTGGTTACGGCGGCGGAAACGGTGGCCACTCTGGCGGCAAAAGACGCAATAGTCTTGAGCTGACGCCAGAGCAACTGGAGCGTCAGCGCATGACACGTCTCATCGAACAGTCGAACAATCCACATTACCTAAAGTCAGCACCGAATTCGGCGTCAGCGGCCATCGGGAACAGCAGCAACAACTCGAATGCCGATCAGTACGACAATATTGATGACATACCTATTACCGAGCTCCCACTAGACATTGAAGGAGTGCCTGCGCTGCGAGTGGGCAGTAAGTAAATACAAGTGAAATGCGTTAGATTTGATTAATTGTTGTAAGAACTATTACAGTCACGAAGCGCTCGGACAAGTATCTGAAGGAGCAGCAGGATGCGGCGGCGGTGCACAGCAAAGATGCCAAAAAGAAGCATAAAAAGAGCAAGAAGAGCAAAAAATCAAAAAACAAAGTTTCATACAACAGTAGCTCCGAGTCAGACGCGGGTAAGCAACTCCTATGTGACACAGAGCCTCAAGAGAAACAAATGCAACAAATAGATTAAATTTATCTTTTAGAACCGAAGCCTTTGCATATTGTGAACACCACGCTGGACATGCCTGAAGGCGTAACGCTGTCCGACAGCGAGGATAAGGACGGTAAATACGATCCAAATGATCCGCATCGTGCGCTCGATATCGAGCTAGACATGTAAGACCTTTTATAGAATCCAAATCAAAACAGTATTTCATTCAACTCTCTCAATAGGGCCGTCTTTGATACACCAGCAAAGGCATCTAAGACTGTGTCTACTAGCGGCAAAGAAACTGTAAAGGCGCAAACCGCGCTAGTCGTGACCAAACCCACAGAACCTGAAACGGGCGCAACGCATAGCAAAAAGGTTAAGAAGTCTAAGGACAAGACACGCGGCGATCGTAAAACGCGCAACGTACAGCAACAATTGCAGCCAGTTTCTGTTACCGACTTGATTGACACGGAGAGTAGTTCCTGTCGGAGAGCAACAGATAATGGTAACAACAACAATAACTACACTGCCCCAGCCGATACTGCTCACAGTCAGCATCACAAGAAAAAGAAGCGAGAGAAGAGCGAGCGAAGTGAAAAGAGAGCACACAAATTGAACAAGCTGTCATCGTATGATGAAGCGACTGCGAACACAGCAGGCTCGACGAACATTATCGACGTGGGAGAGACATCCGCTGCCCAGCCTGAGGACGATTCGTCAGCTGTTGACGCCAAGGTGCACAAGAAGCATAAGAAGGACAAATCACAACAGAAGGAGCAGCAGAAGGAAAATCGGACGCAAAAGTTGCCCGCATCGGACTATGTACAAATGCCGATGGGCATTTCGACGCCAAGCAAAGAGATTTTCTAGATAATAGCTAGCCAGAGACATGCATCAATCATTCCCCATTCACCATTCACCAATTTCCAATATGAAATATACATTAGTTAAGAAATTTTTAATTAAGTTTAATTAAAGGCCTACTCCTAATCCTACGACTAAATTATCGCTGCGATATAAAAACAAATTTAATTCAAACCAGATACTACTAGTAGAACAAGAGGAAACAAAAAATATGAATTAATATTAACATTTTAATTTTAATGGCCGCATTTGCCGCTGCGACTTGAAACAGAAATAGAGAAAATGATGAGCAAAGTAACAAACAAAAAAGGAAATATAAAAGTTGATGATTTCAATAATATTTCTATTTTTTAAATGAATTTGTAGCCCATAAGTGGGCAAGCAATTCCATTATACACACACAACAAACTACATACAGCATACCATTTGATCAAATCACAATTCAAATATTTTGTAAAATAAGCGAATTATTTACATGCTATAGACATGCTATACAGATAAATGGTATATAAACGTTGTACATATAGAGTACATACGTATAGACGTATATAAAACGCATATACATATATATACATAACTAAGAACTAAATGAAAATATTGGAGAATGTCGTCCACTTATTGAGCAAGCTGTTTAAATCGATAACTCAAATGTCTTGGGCGAGAGCTTTTACCCAGACATGCTACGTCGATGCCCTTGCAGAGCCTTAATTAAATTATCTCTGTCACGACCATCTGCAGGTGTGTCTATCAGTCTGTCCGTCCGTCGGTGGACTGAACATTTCATTTCGGAGACTTGTGCTTTGGCTAATACATACATATAAATGACATAATCACGTCCTAAGTGTTTGATTAAGCAAGTTCACCCACAAAAAAAGGTATAAAACATTTAATTTGTCATAACAGAGGTGTCTTGCAGCCCAAGCGCAGTCGCTACTTAAACTGCGCAGTTGGCAGAGTGTGTGGTTGAGCGTGCGTCTGTGTGTGTGTATGTGTTGCTTGTGATGTACACACATATAAAAGAAACAGAAATTGCGGAATAACGGTTCTTCGCTGTGTTCAAGGTATCCCCTAGTCGGCGGCACCGACTAGAGTTTTCTTGTTTTAATTTGAAGCTGAAAATAAATTGGTTTACTTACGGAGAATAGAAAGTGGCTGAAAGTTGATCCATGTCAATTTCGTTATCAAAGCCAAGACCAACAGTAATTTCGACAAAAAATACTTTAAGCCATTGCTGAGGACATTTATAGTAAGGATCGTAAAAGACACGCATATAAATGGGATTTATTACAATAACAACAATGATAAACAAATGTCGCAAATGCCGGTGGTGGCATCAAACTGTATAGATTCACGCCTGGGTCAGGCAGTTGGATACTTCTCGTGGATGGTATGGTGCCAGTTGTGGAGGTGGTATATGGAATACCAATGCAGCATTAGCTCTGTGGCGAACCCGAAGAGAACGCAGTAGGCCAGCAGCGCCCTGGCAAAGGAGTTCCAGGTGCTCAGGAGGAGAGTTCGTTCCGTTATCCTGAACAGCAGCACGGAGTTGGAGACAAACATCAGACAACAGGTGGATACCCATGGAAAAACTAGCATTACGAACAGCTTCTTGCCGGGCCTAATGATCCCATTGAACTCTCGGACGGGCAGCACGGCCATCACTGTGAAGAGCGCGGCGAGTAGAAAGCTCTGCCGGAACCCCTTGATTCCGGCGTAGAACTGATGTGAGCGACTCGGCTCGAATGTGATCACAATGGACACCTTCGGTGTTTGCAAGATCATCGCCAGCAGGACGGTGCCGTAGATGACCTTTGAAATTGTTTCCGACATATTCTACCTTAATTGTTAATTCACTTTTCACACAGATCGCCAGAATAAATTTTTTTAAATTTTGATTCGTTTGGAACGTAAATAATGTGTGTACTAGGACCCACTTCCACAACAATGATTGAAATGAACAAATACAACAAATCCTTGCCCGACATTCATTTCCCAACGTCAGCGATTGATGAATCGCTCCATCCAGGAGTGCCCGACTGAAAGATACTCTACCCATTCAATAAGTCTCGGCTGATAAAATCTGTATATACATTACGAGTAGAGCTATTACGCATTTGGCCTCTATAGGACTAACTGTCCTCAAGTGGCGTCCGAATGGATGGACGAATAGATGTGCGCAGATCACATGTCGATCACCTCATCTCTTTCTGATCAATGTAACTTATGATGCTCTCTTTCATTTCCATTCAAGTTCCAAGTGGAACAACATCCACCTTAATCTTAAAGTAAACGAAGCTCCTTAAGCTTGAAGTACTGGAATTGGAGCTGAGCCCTCAAGTTTTCAATGAGAGTTATGAACCAAGACTATTCAGTCGGTTCAAGCCATCACTTCTGAATGAGCATACAAAGAGCTATGAACCAAATCTAGAAAAGACTCAGACTCACGAACCGTACCGAATATTTAAGCCCCTTGATATAGAATTGTATTTTATTGAAACAAATTAGGATTCATTTGGTTGATTTTCATGTGTTTTATATGTACATATGTATATATTTTTGAGTTGCAACTAAATGCAGTTCTACTGTTTTTAAACGGTACAGTACTTAATTAACTGTTTCATTTCATTGCATTCTGTTTCACTTTGTTTATGATTAAAGTTCTTTGCTCTATGTCTCTCTTTCGCTTTTTCTCTCTCTCTCGCTCTTTCTCTCTCTCTCTCTCTCTCTCTCTCTCTCTCTCTCTCTCTCTTGCTCTGTTACAAATTCAAGCTTCAAGTTTGTGTGTGTGTATGTGTGTGGATTGTTCACATATCAATATTTGATGTACATACATATGTATGTAATAGAACCGTACTCCCACTCTCTCTTTCTCTCTCTCTCTCGCACGCTCTACATATGTACATATAGCTTTCGTTTTCTTCTGATATATGTACATATATACATACATATTCGTTGAGTAATAATGCAAGTGAGCGTTACAATAACTAAAACCAAACTTATCAAATATTTATTGTTTATTAATTGTATTCATTTGTATTAAACTCAATCACGATGTGAAATACCTTAGGCAGTGTCCGTCCTAAGGACTTGACTCGTTGGATAAATAGTTCCCCACCCATCTAGGTGCGTGCTAAATCGGATTAACCAGCATATTCTACATGTTTGCAGTGTGAAAATAGACGTGGCGATTCGGAAAGTTATATCTTGCAATGTTTTGGGGCTGGGGCTCAACTCCACTACCAAAAAAGATTGAACTCATTTCGCACTGTGAATGAGTATTATGCAGTCGGTATGGTCCCACAGCGACGTTCGCAGTTGTCTTTCCTTTTAACTTGCCTTTGTTAAGCATTACTACATACATATGTACATACATACAGTGGCTCACAGCTTATTTCGTGCAGGGGTGCAAAAAAACTTCAACAGCGTGTACCTCTTAAACTATTGAAGATATCAAAAAAATTTAAATGTAGTTTTATTTAGTGGTCATTTATAATATATTTAGCCACTTCATTGTTTTTCTTACTTATAAAATAACTATTATAACTAAAAAAAAAAGGAACATCAGTGGCTTTTTCTATGTCACAGCTTATTTCGTGCACTGCACTTTCAATGACTTTATTGCCAAAATTTCCGTGTTTTTGTCATTCAAAGTGCAGTGCACGAAAAAAGCTGTGACATAGAAAAAGACACTGATGTTCCTTTTTGTTAGTTATAATAGTTATTTTATAAGTAAGAAAAACAATGAAGTGCCTAAATATATTATAAATGACCACTAAATAAAACTACACTTAAATTTTTTTGATATCTTCAATAGTTTAAGAGGTACACGCTGTTGAAGTTTTTTTGCACCCCTGCACGAAATAAGCTGTGAGCCACTGTATGTAATTGTTCAGCTTAAGTGCTAATAAATAAAAGTTGCATATTTCCTTTCTTTTTGTCTTGAATTTATTTGTTAGTGTATTTTTTTTATCATTTTAAGTTTTTAGTTTTAAATTTGTAACTTTTAATTTAAAGCCTAATTTTAGAGTTGGTTTTTCTCTTTACAAATTTTGTAGCTCTTCATACAATTTTGTTGTTAATATATTTTTATACATACATATGTATGTATGTATATATATGTATATATGTATATATATTAATTGTTGGTATACTGCAGTCTTTACGGCAAAACAAAAACTATAATGCTATTTGATTATTTACGGGTGTGTGTGTGTGTGTGTGTGTGTGTGTGTGTGTGTGTGTGTGTGTGTGTGTGTGTGTGTGTGTGTGTGTGTGTGTGTGTGTGTGTGTGTGTGTGTGTGTGTGTGTGTGTGTGTGTGTGTGTGTGTGTGTGTGTGTGTGTGTGTGTGTGTGTGTGTGTGTGTGTGTGTGTGTGTGTGTGTGTATGTGTATGTGTATGTGTGTGTGTGTGTGTGTGTAAGTTTTTATTTCATTTTCATTTTAAATACGTAATAATAAAAAATATACATATGCGTGTATACTATATAAATATTTAGTTTTCTTTGCTTCTAGACTTAATGAAACCAAATACACTAACATACATACATACATACATATGTATGTAGTATGTACATATTTAGGCGTTCGATAGTTCTTTCTTCTACTCCTCCTCCTCTTGTTCTTGGGGTTATTCGAAGTGCAAATAAACGGTATTAACTTTTTAGCAGATGAACAAACGGTAAACAGAGAAACAGTTGTAAGTGGGTTTTATTGGTTTTCGAATATGGTTTCTGCTGGCATTTTAAAATCGAAGCTTGTACATACATACATACATATGTACATATGTATGTATGTACATACATACATACATACAGTTCGTCCAGGAACTCTTTACACACCGCAAAAAAATTAAATTTTTCGACTTTAGATCCATATATAGAAGCGTTTTATTAACATTTCTGAAATATTTTTAATGCTAGGTTGTTTTATGATTAATTTTAAGTTACATTATCAAAAACAGATTGCAAATCTAACAATGTGTAACAAAATAAACAACAAAAACAACGATGACTCATTTTTCAGACTGTCAAGAAACTGTTTACACATTGCCTTGTTCGCATCCATTTTGCTGAATTCTCAGATATAACGGTGCTTTACCGTTATCAATGCTTTGTGCGTCGCTTGATGCGAGTTTGTTTTGGCAAATCTTGTAATTTGGTTTTAAGATTCTGCTGGGTTTACACCGAATTGTGAATTATTTAAAATTGTAAAATGCCTGGCCAAAGATTAAGTTTTGATGTGGTCCAATTAATTTATTATAACCACAGTTTTCTACATCAAGAAAAACAATTTACGTCTTAAATCGCGCGGAAGAGGAAGCCCGACTTGGAGAAAAGGGTACAGGTGGACGTAAACGGAAGATTTACAGTCGGGCAGACCGGAAGATTAACTTAAGAATTGGGGCAAAGTCCGGATAATTTGAGTTTATAAACACCAACAAGCCAACATTCAAATTGTATCAAGATAATGACCCCAAACATAAAGAGCTTACTGTGCGGACCTGGCTTTTATACAACTGTGAAAAGGTTCTGGATACACCACCCCAAAGTCCCGATCTGAACCCCATTGAACATGTGTGGGCATATTTGAAGAAAAGGGTGGGGAAATGGGGCCCAAAGAACCGCGGACAACTAAAAGCTGCTATTACAGAAGAATGGCAAAATATTCCTGTAGAATATTTAACAAAATTGGTAAATTCCATGAAAACACGACCAAATACTAAAATTATAATAATTAGTTTTAAATTTAAGTTAAGAACAAATTCAGTATTTTGTGTAAACAGTTTCTTGACAGCCTGAAAAGTGAGTTATCGTCGTTTTTGTTGTTTATTTTGTTACACATTGTTAGATTTGCAATCTGTTTTTGATAATGTAACATTAAATTAATCATTAAACAACTTAGCATTAAAAATATAGCAGAAATGTTAATAAAAGGATCTATATGGATCTAAAGTCGAAAAATGTAATTTTTTGCGGCGTGTAAAGAGTTTCTTGACAAACTGTATGTGCATATAATCTTGTTGTTCCCTTTCTCGCTAATTACATTTAAGATAAGTTTGTTTGTTGTTGTTTCCTTTGAAGAAGTGGACTTCGCTTTTAAGAATCTCAACTTCAGTTTACGGTTTTGCTTGCCTTTCTGAAGAGTTGTATCATTGTATTATTAACAAATGTTCATTGTTTGTACTCAGATTGCGTGCTTTCGCTTACGTTGCGTACTCAATTCATTTTCCCCTCTCTCTCGCTCTCCCTCGTCCTTGCCCATGCCTTTGCTTTTGCCCTATCCTTCTACTCACACTGCTTAGCATTCTCACACAAAAATAACTTTTGGGTTGCTGCTAGGCTTCATCTTCGACTTCCTATTCTTTATCTTATACTTCTCGCTCACACTTTTATTTGTTCCCTAAAGGCAATTTTTTATTGTTGGGTTTTTCCATGCATCTATGCATATCTATGCAGACATGTAAGTTTGCGTGTATATATTTATATATGTATGTACGTTTATATATATTTACATATATGTAATTATTTATTATAATTTAGGCCTTCATTGATGTACAAATGAACATATGTACAATAAATTTTACACACTAGCAAAAACAAGTAACAATGTTCTAGTCGAGACGGCTCGACTAGGATATACCCTGAGCACTGCGAAGTGCCGATACTTCAAATATGCTATGCTTAGTTTACATATACATATATTGCAAGCAACACATACACGCACGCAGACGCACGCTCTAGCACTCGCTCTGCCAACTGACGTAGCGACTGCGCTTGGGCTGCAAGACGCTTATGTTGTGGAAAATGAAGTGTTTAATAACTTTTTTTCTAGAAGGACTTTCTTATTCAAACTTTTAGGGCATGATTATGTTATTCATATAGTATTTGAAATTCGGTTTTTCTAAAATCCAAAAATAAAAAAATGTTTGTATTCATAATAGGAATCTACACAGTGAATTTCATGTCTTAAGCTCTTACGGTACGCAAAAGCGAAAAAAGTTATCGAAATTTATCGATAACAAGAGAACGGGAAGAGTTATCGAATTTTTGATAAAACTCGTTCTGCGTATGGTATTCACGAGTATACATGTCAAATTTCAGCTCTCTAGCTTCTGTGGTTTACGAGATCGCTGCGTTCACACAGACGGACGGACAGACCGACAGGACAGGACTATCAACTCAGCTCATTGAGCTGATCAAGAATATATATACTTTGTGGGGTCTGCGATGTCTCCTTCCGCCTGTTACTTACATTTTCACAAAAACAATATAAACATTACTATATTCCCATTTTCAATGGGCTCAGGGTACAAAAAAAAGAAGCAAAATACATTCAAATTAAAATATTCTTTGTAAAATTCTAGTTAATATCGCCAAATTGATATCAGTAGTATATGTATGCATGTACATATGTGTGTGTATATAGTGTAATTATTTTAGTTTTGCTTTCTCTGCTAATGATTTATACTCTATGCATAAAATTTAACGATATGAATGAATTTTTTATTTTCAAGGACTTCCGCGCTGCGGATGTTGGCTAGTGGAATGGAAATAATAAAGAGAAGAATCTATGTATGTATGTACATATGTACGCAAACTAAATTTCGGAATGCAGCAATTAGAATATACATACATATGCTCGAAAATAACTGTCGACCGTTTCTCGTTGTCTGCAAATAAGTGTCTTTTCCTGACCCTTTACGAAAAGTCTCAGCGAGCTTCCGATTTATTGGTTCTTAAATGAGCTCGCTCGCTCGCGCTCGGAACGAAACCGTTTTTATACCCAGTGCCCATTGAAAATGGGAAATCGTGGTATAATGTTTTTGCGAAAATGTATGTAACAGGCAGAAGGAGACGTCGCAGACCCCACAAAAAAAATATATTTTTGATGAGCTGAGTTGATATAGCCCTGTCCGTCCGTCCGTCTGTGTGGCCGCAGCGATCTCGTAAACCACAGAAGCTAGAGAGCTGAAATTTGACACATATACTCCTGAATACCATACGCTATACGAGTTTTTTTCAAAATTTCGATAACTCTTCCCGTTCTCTTTTTATCGATAAATTTCGATAACTTTTCGTCTCTTTTACGTACCGTAAGAGCTAGAGACATGAAATTTACTGTGTAGATGCCTGTTGTGAATGCAGACATTTTGTAATTTTTGGATTTTGGATGCCACGCCCCTTCGCCCTAAATTTGCAAAAAACGCATTTCAAATACTAGAGACTTGTGCTTCGGCACATACACACATATGAATAACATAATCATGCCCTTAAAGTTTGAATAAGAAAGTCATGCTAGAAAAGTTATTAAACACTTAATTTTCCACAACATAAGCGTCTTGCAGCCCAAGCGCTGTCGCTACGTCAACTGCGCAGTTGGCAGAACGTGTGCTTGAGCGTGCGTCTGTGTGTGTGTATGTGTTGCATGCAATATACATATGTATATGTAAACTAAACATAGAATATTTGAAGTATCGGCACTTCGCAGGGCTCATGGTATCTCCTAGTCGAGACGTCTCGACTAGAGCATTCTTACTTGTTGTTGTTTATTTTGTTACACATTGTTAGTTTTACAATCTGTTTTTGATAATGTAACTTAAAACTAATCATTAAAAAACTAAGCATTAAAAATATTTCAGAAATGTTAATATAAGGCTTTTATATGTATATGGATCTAAAGTCAAAAAATTTAATTTTTTCCGGTGTGTAAAGAGTTTCTTGACAAACTGTCATGGGAAATTAAATGTTTAATAACTTTTTTTCTACTGACTTTTCTAATGACTTTCTTTCAAACTTTCAGGGCATGATTATGTTATTCATTGTGTGTATGTGCCGAAGCACAAGGCTCTAGTATTTGAAATGCGTTTTTTGCAAATTTATGGCGAAGGGGGCGTGGCATCCAAAATCCAAACATTACAAAATGTTTGTATTCATAACAGGCATCTACACAGTGAATTTCATGTCTCTAGCTCTTACGGTACGTAAAAGAGAAGATAAGTTATCGAAAATATCGATAAAAAGAGAACGGGAAAAGTTATCGGATTTTTTTAAAAACTCATACAGCGTATGGTATTTCAGCTCTCTAGCTTCTGTCGTTTACGAGATCGCTACGTTCACACAGACGGACGGACAGATAGACGGACAGGACTATCAACTCAGCTCATCGAGCTGATCAAGAATATATATCCTTGTGCGGTCTGCGACGTCTCCTTTTGCCTGTTACATACATTTTCACAAAAACATTATACTCTGATTTCCCATTTTCAATGGGCTCAGGGTATAAAAACGGTCATCTGTTATTTGAGTATGTGTGTTTGTGTGTGCATGTTAAATATATTGAATTTATTAACTACATTTTTGTTTTTAATTTCTTTTTCTTCATTTTCATTTAAACAACACAGGAACAAGTTCAAATTCTTAATAATTACGAAGAAAAAAATAATATGTTGTAATGAACGGCCAGTAGACAAATTAGATGTTTCTCTGCCTTTTCCATATACATACATATGTATGCAATGTATAAAGTATAAATTTAATGAATTAAATGTAATTTGTTTTAGCATATTTTGCTTTCTTTTCTTATTGGTTTACAATTGACCAGATATAAGTGTAGTATATATGTATATACATATATATATATATATATATATATATATATATATATATATATATATATATATATATATATATATATATATATATATATATATATATATATATATATATATATATATATTATATAGCTCTGAATATTTAATAAGCACTTAATATATAATTTAAAAAAAAAAATTAAAAAAAAAATGAAATAAAATAAGTCGCTTACAATAATAATAATGCACTACATTTAAGTTCATGCTAGACTTTTTGTTGTCTGTTAAGAACTTAAAATTTGTATAAAATGAAATGATGATGTCATAATCAAATAAGTTAAATTTAAAAAAATTAAAAATAAAACTAATTTAGTGTGGTAGTTAAGATTTTATCATTTGATGTTTTTGTATTTCTTTGTTGGGTCGCTATGCGCAATGCCCGCCGTTGAATTGTGACGTCAGCGCCGCATTACATTTTCTTTTGCTAAATATGTTAAACGCGGCTGTACAGCAAAGGATTGAAAGTTTTCCGTTTACCATTGAACTAAATAAATGTAAGTGAAAACATAGGACTCAAGTTATTCAATTGTGTTATTGTTTTGCTTTTGTATTTGTTAAATTTGCAGTAACAGTATTTATTAGGCGGTGGTTTCCTGACATACGTAATTACATACATACATACATACATGTGTCTACCATACAAATTGGTATCAAGCAAGCAATCGATCTTATCTGTATGTATTTTTTTATTTTTATTTTTTATTTATTTATTTTTATTTTTTTGTGTGTAATAGTTGCTTAAGTTCCAGTTTCCACTTTTGAGTTCGTGTCGCTGTTGCAGGTTATCGTAACTGCAGTTCTTGAGGGTTTCAATACGTATATGTAAATGATATATGTATTTATTTATACGTATGTGTATCGCACATATTTTCTGATATTTGTTGCATGTAGTCTAAGTATAAGTGATCATTCATATGGTAAAGTCAATTTATACCATTTCGTGTCGCTGATCTAATCGCGATGTCTGTAGTCTCGCTGTACATCCAACTACGCACATTGCTCTGTCTAAACATAATCTGCAAAGGGAATAGAATTACAATTACAATTATGTCAGTGTATTCAATTTATTTTCAACATAGGGAGTGTATAAAATATCCATGGATATACATATGTGTGCACTTTTAACCAACAGGGTCAAATTCTCAAATGCAGCTAAATGTATCTTAATAAAATGGTCAGTAAATAAATATTAGGGTTTGCTTCAGACTTACCTTAAATATAAATATTTGGCTCTTGATTTATTTTTATTATAGAAAATATTTGATTTGGATTTTGAATTCGCCGTGTGTTGTTGTTGTTGATGCTGCTGCTGCAGTTGCTCAGTTCACATGCACAGCGTTGTGTATGTTTGTTTATGTGTGTTTTTGTTGCTGTTGCCTATTAACATTGTGTGAAGCTTATGTTAAATGCATTTAAAGAGCACATAAGAAAAACCATAGCATGCATAATTGTCTGTATGTGTATGTGTTTATGTGTTTGCATGTTTTGCTAGTTTCTTAGAGTCTCTCCTTTGTAAACTCTTCGATAAATTTGCCATAGGCTACTTTTGATTCAACAAATTCGCTCGTTCAATTCCATTGGATTTTCTTAAAAGTGCATACCCAGGTCGTTGTCATCCTCCTCGATCAGATCGTCCACTTGGAAATCCGTTGGGGAGAATGTCTGGCGCTTTGCATAGAACCCAGTTGCGGCAGCTGCAACGCCTATTGTAGCCGCATTGCGTGCCCGCGAGCTGCTCTGCTTCAAAATCACATCGGTGGCCATCGATGGGCACCGATGGGCACCCATCGGCTTGGTTAGGCGTAGCTGCGCCGTTGCGGCTGTAGTTGCCGAGCTGCTCGCCATTCCGATTGCGCTGAAGTTGGCGCTATAGCTGCTGCTGTCAATGGTGCTGGTGATGGTGCTAATGCTGGTGTTGCTCCCAGCACGTCCCATGGCACCGGTAGGGCCGGTCCCCGTTGATCCAGGATCGTTGTAGCGCGGACGTTTGTTCTGCAGCTTTGTCGCCCAGCATTCGGTAGCCCGACGACGTGCATTGGCGCAGACGTTGTCTCCGCCACTGTTGCTGCGGCTGCTGGCCATGTTTCGACGGTCCATTTGCGTCTCGTCCTGCTGATAGGTATTGCGACCCGTTGTATATATGGAGGTAGAGGAAAGGCTGCTGCAGGCATCCGTACGTGTGGCGCTGGTGTTCAATAACAGATTATCTTTGCCCTGACCCTTGTTCTCCGACGCCAGTTGCTGCTCCTGTTCGCTTAACACATCACCGCCACTGCCGCCACCCAGGGCGCGGTTCTTTTGACGGAGGTGCTGCAGCTCCTCGGCGGAGCGCTGCTTACGGAACTCGTGCACCAAGGGATATATGTGCTGTATTGCGGATTCCACGTCATTCACGCTGGCGGCTATGCGTACAGAGGATTGACATTAATAAGGAACTGCTCTGGATTTATTATATCACGAAGTCAACATGGAAGTCGGTCTTCCATACCAAATTAATGTCATCTGGGATTTGCTCACCTGTTACCGTTATGCTGCCCGTGGAGAAGATCTTGAGCGTTGCCTTCGGCTCGCGCATTTTATACGTTACGCCTGGATGCAACTCGGGCTCATAGCTGGCATTATCACGGTGTCGTTCCGAGAAGTTGACTATCTTGATAGCCCAAGGCATGCTGCAGGTGCCCAGCACATTCACAATCCGGAAGTTCTGAAAGTGCGTCGGAAATCCGAGTTTACTCAGGCAGCGCGCATATCGCCGAGCTGCAATCTTGGCCTGCAATCAAATCATGGTGAGTCCAGGTGACGCAAGGATAAAGAAGGTTCTGTTATTTATTGCCTTACCTGCGACTCAGAGGTGGCGCCCGTGCACGTAATCCGGCCGGATGACCAAATAGAGGCCGTTGTATAGGGGCGACGAAGCTTCATGGTAACCATTCCGTTCTCACGCCTATACTCCACATTGGACCCGTTTAGAGCGATCTCGCGCAGCTTCAGATGACAGCGCACACTGAACGAGCAAACCACATTGTTGATCACAATGTCCAGCTCCGGTTCAGCATCCGGATCGGTAGATTTGCATGCGTTCGAAGTACCCATCGGGGCCGTAGGATCACCCTGCTGCTGTGGTTGCTGTAGTTGATCATCCTCCTGCTTGATTTCGATAATATCGCCATCGTCTTCCAGCTGCAGCTCCTCATGCTGCAGTTCATCAATCACAGTCACTGGCTGTTGTTGTTGCTGCTGGTGTTTTTGTAGTTGCTGCTGCTTGTTAATTAACACCCTGTTACCGTTAGGAACTGTTGTTGTTGTTGCTGCTGCGGTTGTTGTTGCCGCTGCTGGTGTCGTTGCTGTTGTCGTTGTTGTTGTTGCTAGCTTTGAAGTGGCAAAGATGAGGGGCTTAGTGCCGTTAACCAACACCATCGTATCACCATTGAGCAGCTTGCGTTGCCCAACACTGGTCTGTAGCTGCTGCACCGGCTGCAGTTTGCTAAACTGCGAAAAGTAACGCACTGTGCCTGCCGTCGTACCCGTGGAAGCAGTCACGTTCGCCACATTGCTGCCGCCGCCGACCAGGCTGTTAGTGGCTCCTTTGGCTGTGGTCACCACGCCCACGCCCATGCCCATGCCGACGCTCACACCGTTGGTCACGGCACCGCTGACCGTTGTTTGCCGTGCGGCTAAATGATAGCTGGATGCAGGCGTTAAGTAGACACGCTGCGCATTGGCCAGCACAGTGCCAGCGACGCCGACGCCAACGACGGTGCCGCTGCCGTTGGCTGCTTTGAGGCCGCCGCTCAAATTGCCCACTGGAATGCTTACCATATTGTTTTGCATCAGGCTGCTACCCCCCCACCTAATTGCTTACACTTGTGTCCTTTTCTGCTTTGTTATAACAGTTTGCACTCCCCACTCTCTCCCTCTCCGTGTGTGTGCGTGTACGTGTACGTGTCAGAATAGCAAATTATTATGCAGTTTGGGTAACGTCACTATTGTTGTTATTCCTGCTGGGTGCTCATCGCTGCCCACTGCTACGCTGCTGCTGCGTGCTTCTGGCAGCGGTTGCGGCGGCAGGGGCGGCAGCGCTAACGGGGCTCGAAACTAACAACTGTTGCGCTTAATACTGAATGCCGTTGCTTCTGGTAGTTACTGGAATTCGCAGCTGCAACTGTTGCCAGGGTTGTCGTAGTTCAAGATTTTTTTTCTTCCTGCTGCTGCTGCTTATGCCCGCCTGTCGCGTGTTCTGGCTTTCCTATTTCTTGACGTTCGCGAAAGCGTGAGAGAGCTAGTAATTGTTGTGATATTCGCTCTCTGCTGGAGTTGCAGTTCTCTTTTTGTTCCGATCTCTGGTCGTAGTCGCTATCGCCGTTTATGTTAGCTTACTTAGAGCGTAGCCAGTTAATTCTTCTCTTTTTTTACTTTCGCGCATACAATTTCTTATGGTAATATTCTAGTTTTGTTGTTGCTTTTATTTGTATTTGTTGTTGTTGTATATAAGGCTAAAGTGATTTTTGTTAATTCCGTAGTTTGAATGATGACCACAAACAAATACTTTTCTTGTTTTGTTTATTTTTTTGTTTTGTAGATTTAAATTAGGTTTTGATTTGTGGCTGTTATTATTATTAATATTATTATTATAATTATTCCTAGTCTTCCGTTCTTTCTCCTTTTTGATGATTTTAGCTTAGGCTTTTGTTTTGTTTTCTTGTTCCTTGTTAACAGTCTGCAATGTAAAAATCAAATACCAAACATTTAAATATTAATATTAATAACAATAAAACGTAACAGTTAAAACCAGAATGCTTTGATATTTACTTTTTCCCTTAACACTTGCCCAGCTTAGACATATAGTAATAGATGTCAAACCTCAACTTGACAATTACTGCAGATACTGCAACAGGTAGCTGATACTGACGCTGATGTCGGCGCAGCGCCGCCTGCAGCTGATGCATGCAAAATAAAATATCAATGAATCGATGATCGACATAGCTATCGATATTTATGTACAGCATGTAAATAAATACATACACGCCTATGTATATGTACATTTAAGCAGCCTACACACACGACACAATAATACATACTATTCATACATATTATACACATCAAAAATACAAATCAGCTGAGCACGTCTAACAGCTGTTGCTAACAGCAGTCTGTTTGTTAATAGTTCATAGGATCGTAAAGCAGCTGCAGTAGCAGCGACAGCAAATTCAACCTTAAGCCAGTTACGTTGCCTGGGGTGGCGAGGATGGTACTAAATGTATTTATATGCATGTAAGTATACGTGTACGTGTCCGTGTACGTGTATGTGTGTCAGTGGAAACTATTAGGCGATGCGTCGATTTGTTATTTGCCGGTGCAGCTTTTGGGTCAAGGACGGCATGCGAAAAGTGGCACACACGGCATAAAAATGTAGCGCGATGTCAATTGAGCACAACGTTGACGCCACAGACCCATACTGTGTCTGCTGCTTGCAGCGCGGCAGTTTATCATGTAGCATCCAAAATCAGATGCACTTGCTCACCCGTACACCGACCGGAATAGCACACATGGGAGTGCAAGTGCGATAGCAGACGTGAAGCCGCTGTGCTATTTTTAGAGAGGCCAAACGGAAGGACAGGCAGACGGATGGACAAGCAGTGGCAAGCGACAAGTGCAAATCAAAAATTTTTATTGTAAATTAGCGCAAATTGTAAATGTAAAAGAAATACATATATGGACGTCGCAGCAGCTTTAATTGTAACTTTACATTCAAGAATAAGGTACAACCAGTGTTGCTAAACGGATGAATTTATATACACTGTGCAACTAAAGTCACCGTACCCCAGATACATTTTCACAAAACTGGCTGTAACTTTGTCAAATTTTGACCAAATTTAAAAATTTTGATGGGGGCTTATAAAATATCTATTATATACACAAAACAATTTAAATAACAGTAATATTTTATTCCAATCAAATATTATTACGAAACAAGTAAGAATGCTCTAGTCGAGACGGCTCGACTAGGAGATACCATGAGCCCTGCGAAGTGCCGATACTTCAAATATTCTATGCTTAGTTTACATATACATATATTGCAAGCAACACATATACGTACACACACAAACTTTTAGGTCATGATTATGTTATTATACCCTGAGCCCATTGAAAATGGGAAATGGTACGTAAAAGAGACGAAAAGTTATCGAAATTTATCAATAACAAGTAAGAATGCTCTAGTCGAGACGGCTCGACTAGGAGATACCCTGAGCCCTGCGAAGTGCCGATACTTCAAATATGCTATGCTTAGTTTACATATACATATATTGCAAGCAACACATACACACACACAGACGCACTCTCAAGCACACGTTCTTCCAACTGCGCAGTTGACGTAGCGACAGCGCTTTGGCTGCAAGAGGCTTATGTTGTGGAAATTAAATGTTTAATAACTTTTTTTCTAGAAGGACTTTTTTATTCAAACTTTCAGAGCATGATTATGTTATTCATATGTGTGTATGTGCCGAAGCACAAGTCTCTAGTATTTGAAATGCGTTTTTTGCAAATTTAGGGCGAAGGGGGCGTGGCATCCAAAATCCAAAAATTACAAAATGTCTGTATTCACAACAGGAATCTACATAGTGAATTTCAGGTCTCTAGCTCTTACGGTACGTAAAAGAGACGAAAAGTTATCGAAATTTATCGATAAAAAGAGAACGGGAAGAGTTATCGAATTTTTGAAAAAAAAAAACTCGTATAGCGTATGGTATTAAGGAGAGATTTACGAGATCGCTGCGTTCACACAGACGGACAGACGGACAAGGCTATATCAACTCAGCTCATCGAACTGATCAAGAATATATATACTTTGTATGGTCTGCGACGTCTCCTTCTGCCTGTTACATACATTTTCGCAAAAACATTATACCCTGATTTCCCATTTTCAATTGGCTCAGGGTATAAAATGTACAAAAACTCAACAAATTGAGGTTACAAAAGTACTTTTATTGTTTTGCAGTGTCTGGCGCCATCGTTCTTCTTAAAAGTAACGGGGACTTGTGAAATATGTACGCAATATAGTCAACTTTCATTCTACACGCTGTGCATAACTTTTGTTGGACGAAAATTCCATATTTAGAAGTACAAATGTCACTTAAAGAGTTAATTCTAGAATAAAGGGGCGGACCTTGCAGCTCGCAGCAAATGTCATATACATATCCAGAGCCAAGTCCGCCATCCAAACCGCATCAAAAAAAATTCTCGATCTGGCCGACCATGTGCACTATCAGATCGCGACAAGTGCCAAATAAAGCATATCGTGAACAAGGATCCATTTTCACATTGCATCAGAGATGAGCAACAATGTCCAGAAGAATGTCCACCCGCAAACCATTCGTAGAGCCATAGAATCCTTCGACTTAAAGTCGTACGTTCTTCGTAAGAAACCATACGTAAACTTCACGAATAGAAAGAAGGGTTTGGAATTTGCTAAGGCCTATGTAGACAAGGTACTTGATTTTTGTCGTAAGGTAATCTTCTCAGATGAATCCAAATAAAATATTTTCTGTCGGACGGGCGCCGTGTGGAGAAGACCTGGAGAAGCTCTTAAGCCGAAAGATACAAAAAAGACGGTTAATCACAGCGGCGGGGGCCTTATGGTTTGGGTTTGCACAGCAGCATCGGGCGTTAGAAGTCTAGATATTGTTGATGGCCTGATGGACCAATATAAATATATTGACATCCTGAAAAAAAAATTTGAAAATCATCGCTGAGAAACTTAGTTTAGGGTCTGATTTTTACTTCCAGCAAGATAACGACCCTAAACATAAGGCCATGAACACGCGGCTTTATCTAGCCTACAACACGCCTCATTTATTGGAGACGCCCCACAGAGTTCCGACATAAACCCAATAGAGCATGTGTGGACTATGCTTGTATAATGTATAATGTTTTTGTGAAAATGTATCTAACAGGCAGAAGGAGACGTTGCACATATACACAAAGTATATATATTCTTGATCAGTTCGATGAGCTGATTCGATATAGCCCTGTCCGTCCGTCCGTCTGTGTGAAACTAGAGAGCTAAAATTTGACATTTAGACTCGTGAATACTATGCGCAGTACGGGTTTTATTTTAAAAATTCGACAACTCTTCCCGTTATCTTGTTATCGATAAATTTCGATAACTTTTCGTCTCTTTTACGTACCATTTCCCATTTTCAATGGGCTCAGGGTATAATAACATAATCATGACCTAAAAGTTTGTGTGTGTACGTATATGTGTTGCTTGCAATATATGTATATGTAAACTAAGCATAGAATATTTGAAGTATCGGCACTTCGCAGGGCTCATGGTATCTCCTAGTCGAGCCGTCTCGACTAGAGCATTCTTACTTGTTTAGTAATAATATTTGACTGGAATAAAATGTTACTGTTACTTAAATTGTTTTGTGTATATAATAAATTATTAAATAAGACCCAATCATAATTTTTAATTTGGCCAAAATTTGAACAAGTTACAGCCTGTTTTGTGAAAATGTATCTGAGGTACGGTGACTTTAGTTGCACAGTGTACATATGTATGTATGTACATACATTTTACAATCTAATTTCAATGAAGAAGACAAGCGATTGCTCGAATATTTATAAATTGTTATATATGTATATATATATATATATATATATATATATATATATATATATATATATATATATATATAGCTGCTGATTATGAGTCATGTGTAAATAGTGTTTAAATAGAGATATGATTCAATATAATAACAATTTATTAATAATATGTATGTCATATACATATGTATGTATATTTTTTATGTTTTTTTATTGGGTCACACATGTATTCATATGAAATAAGGATACATATGTACATACATATGTATATATTTTTATTTATATACATATGTATGTATACATACGTACATACATACATATACATATATGTATATGGATGTGCTTGTGCATGCGTAAGTCGCATTCTGTTGCTGTACCCACTTTTGTCCGCCTATTTTTAACTGCCGCCAGCCAGCGCCAATGCCAGCCCATAGAAAGAGCAGAAATCAGTTTTGAGTCAAGTAATGCACTTAGAAATACCCTACCCATGTGATATCAATACGCTGATGTCATATAAAAAAGGAAAATAAACAACACTTATGTTTGTACATATACATATGTATGTACATATGCATATGCATGTGAACATACACACAGCCATGCTAGTACACAAATACACGCGCGCAGTATGGAATGGAATTTGAGAGATGTATTTTAGTCAATACATACATATGTATATGTATGTATACCCTTCATATTCAAATTGTTGTATACAGCGTATAAAAAAATATACATATACATATGTACATACAGTGGCTCACAGCTTATTTCATGCAGGGGTGCAAAAAAACTTCAACTTCAAAAAAATTTAAATGTAGTTTTATTTAGTGGTCATTTATAATATATTTAGGCACTTCATTGTTTTTCTTACTTATAAAATAACTATTATAACTAACAACAAGTAAAAATGCTCTAGTCGAGACGGCTCGACTAGGAGATACCCTGAGCCCTACGAAGTGCCGATACTTCAAATATTCTATGCTTAGTTTACATATACATATACTGCAAGCAACACATACACACACACAGACCCACGCTCAAGCACACGTTCTGCCAACTGCGCAGTTGACGTAGCGACAGCGCTTGGGCTGCAAGAGGCTTGTGTTGTGGAAATTAAATGTTTAATAACTTTTTTTCTAGAAGGACTTCTTGATTCAAACTTTCAGGACATGATTATGTTATTCATATGTGTGTATGTGCCGAAGCACAAGTCTCTAGTATTTGAAATGCGTTTTTTGCAAATTTAGGGCGAAGGGGGCGTGGCATCCAAAATCCAAAAATTGCAAAATGTCTGCATTCACAACAGGCATCTACACAGTAAATTTCATGTCTCTAGCTCTTACGGTACGTAAAAGAGACGAAAAGTTATCGAAATTTATCGATAAAAAGAGAACGGGAAGAGTTATCGAATTTTTGAAAAAAACTCGTATAGCGTATGGTATTCAGGAGTATACATGTCAAATTTCAGCTCTCTAGCTTCTGTGGTTTACGAGATCGCTGCGTTCACACAGACGGACGGACGGACGGACGGACGGACGGACGGACAGACGGACAGGGCTATTTCAACTCAGCTCATCGAGCTGATCAAGAATATATATACTTTGTATGGTC
Source organism: Drosophila peninsularis (assembly GCA_035047485.1). Lineage (NCBI taxonomy): Eukaryota > Metazoa > Arthropoda > Insecta > Diptera > Drosophilidae > Drosophila > Drosophila peninsularis. The sequence goes on from JAWNPN010000003.1 coordinate 333,916, forward strand.
TGCGACTTCTCCTTCTGCCTGTTACATACATTTTCACAAAAACATTATACCCTGATTTCCCATTTTCAATGGGCTCAGGGTATAAAAAGGAACATCAGTGTCTTTTTCTATGTCTCAGCTTTTTTCGTGCACTGCACTTTGAATGACAAAAACACGGAAATTTTGGCAATAAAGTCATTGAAAGTGCAGTGCACGAAATAAGCTGTGACATAGAAAAAGCCACTGATGTTCCTTTTTTTTTTAGTTATAATAGTTATTTTATAAGTAAGAAAAACAATGAAGTGGCTAAATATATTATAAATGACCACTAAATAAAACTACATTTAAATTTTTTTGATATCTTCAATAGTTTAAGAGGTACACGCTGTTGAAGTTTTTTTGCACCCCTGCACGAAATAAGCTGTGAGCCACTGTACATGTATGTATACAGACAGCTACGCGAAAATAGGAAAATCGGAAGCATTAAAAAGCTAAAAGAAATATAATATAATATACATAAATGCACAATAAAATGACAAATATGTACATATGTACATACAGTTTGTCAAGAAACTCTTTACACACCGCAAAAAAATTAAATTTTTCGACTTTAGATCCATATATAGAAGCGTTTTATTAACATTTCTGAAATATTTTTAATGCTAGGTTGTTTTATGATTAATTTTAAGTTACATTATCAAAAACAGATTGCAAAACTAACAATGTGTAACAAAATAAACAACAAAAACAACGATGACTCATTTTTCAGACTGTCAAGAAACTGTTTACACATTGCCTTGTTCGCATCCATTTTGCTGAATTCTCAGATATAACGGTGCTTTACCGTTATCAATGCTTTGTGCGTCGCTTGATGCGAGTTTGTTTTGGCAAATCTTGTAATTTGGTTTTAAGATTCTGCTGGGTTTACACCGAATTGTGGAAGGAAGCTCGACTTGGAGAAAAGGGTACAGGTGGACGTAAACGGAAGATTTACAGTCGGGCAGACCGGAAGATTAACTTAAGAATTGGGGCAAAGTCCGGATAATTTGAGTTTATAAACACCAACAAGCCAACATTCAAATTGTATCAAGATAATGACCCCAAACATAAAGAGCTTACTGTGCGGACCTGGCTTTTATACAACTGTGAAAAGGTTCTGGATACACCACCCCAAAGTCCCGATCTGAACCCCATTGAACATGTGTGGGCATATTTGAAGAAAAGGGTGGGGAAATGGGGCCCAAAGAACCGCGGACAACTAAAAGCTGCTATTACAGAAGAATGGCAAAATATTCCTGTAGAATATTTAACAAAATTGGTAAATTCCATGAAAACACGACCAAATACTAAAATTATAATAATTAGTTTTAAATTTAAGTTAAGAACAAATTCAGTATTTTGTGTAAACAGTTTCTTGACAGCCTGAAAAGTGAGTTATCGTCGTTTTTGTTGTTTATTTTGTTACACATTGTTAGTTTTGCAATTTGTTAATAAAAGGCGTTTATATATGGATCTAAAGTCAAAAAATGTATGTATGTATGTATGTACAAACTGTATGTATGAACATACTCTCATGCAAATATATACTTACACACTATATTGCATTTTATGACATCTAGCACTGATAAGCTGATCTACATACAGACATACATATGTACATATATACATACATACATACACTATTTGATGTATACACATATGTACATACATACATATGTATGTATGTAATACATACTACGGTTTAACAATTTAGCAGAGGTACGCCGTAGCCGATCGCCCGGGCTTCAACAAAAATACTTGCTCACATTCTAGGTTAATGAACTGAGACATACGTACATACATACATATGTATGTACATATGTATGATATACTTTTATACATACAGTGGTTCAGTGGTTATTTAAAGCAGCACCATAAAAAAGTTTGTTGGGCTATAAAATCATAAAATCTAAACTATACGGGATATCCAAAATATTTACACGCTGGTTGTTAGTGTGATGTTTAATACAAAATGAAGTCATTTATTTTTTAAATATTTTTTAGTATTTAATAATGCTTAAAAACTAAACAAGAGTGCTCTAGTCGAGACGGCTCGACTAGGAGATACCCTGAGCCCTGCGAAGTGCCGATACTTCAAAAATTATATGCTTAGTTTACATACACATATATTGAATGCAACACATACACACACACAGACGCACGCTCAAGCACACGCTCCGCCAACTGCGCAGTTGACGTAGCGACTGCGCTTGGGCTGCAAGAGGCTTATGTTGTGGAAATTAAATGTTTAATAACTTTTTTTCTATCATGACTTTTTTACAAGTCTCTAGTATTTGAAATGCGTTTTTTGCAAATTTAGGCGAAGGAGGCGGGGCATCCAAAATCAAAAAATTACATTTTTTATCCGGAGCCCATTGAAAATGGGAAATCAGGGTATAATGGTTTTGTGAAAATGTATGTAACAGGCAGAAGGAGACGTCGCAGAGCATACAAAGTATATATATTCTTGATCAGCTCGATGAGCTGAGTTGATATAGCCCTGTCCGTCTGTCCGTCCGTCCGTCCGTCCGTCTGTGTGAACGCAGCGATCTCGTAAACCACAGAAGCTAGAGAGCTGAAATTTGACATGTATACTCCTGAATACCATACGCTATACGAGTTTTTTCAAAAAAAAAATTCGATAACTCTTCCCGTTCTCTTAATATCGTTAATTTCGACTTTTCTTTGCTTTTGCGTACCGTAAGAGCTAGCGACATGAAATTCACTGTGTAGATGCCTGTTGTGAATACAGACATTTTGTAATTTTTGGCTTTTGGATGCCACACCCCTTCGCCCTAAATTTACAAAAAACGCATCTCAAATACTAGAGAGTTGTGCTTTATCACATACACACATATGAATAACATAATCATGCCCTGAAAATTTGAATAAAAAAGTCCTGCTAGAAAAAAAGTTATTAAACATTTAATCTCCACAACATAAGCGTCTTGCAGCCCAAGCGCAGTCGCTACGTCAACTGCGCAGTTGCCAGAGCGTGTGCTTGAGCGTGCGTCTGTGTGTGTGTATGTGTTGCTTGCAATATATGTATATGTAAACTAAGCATAGAATATTTGAAGTATCGGCACTTCGCAGGGCTCAGGGTATCTCCTAGTCGAGCCGTCTCGACTAGAGCTTTCTTACTTGTTTATTCATAACAGGCATCTACATAGCAAATTTCATGTCTTTAGCTCTTACGGTACGTAAAAGAGACGAAAAGTTATCGAAATGTTATCGATAAAAAGAGAACAGGAAAATTTATCGGATTAAAAAAAAAAAACTCATACTGCGTATGGTATTTCAGCTCTCTAGCTTCTGTGGTTTACGAGATCGCTGTGTTCACACAGACGGATGGACAGACAGACGGGCAGGGCAATATCTAATCAAATCATCGAGCTGATCAAGAATATATATATTGTGGGGTCTGCGACGTCTCCTGCCACCTGTTACTTACATTTTCACAAAAATATTATACCCTGATTTCCAATTTCAATGGGCTCAGGGTATAAAACAATAAAAACAAAATATAGAGAGAGAGAGAGCAAAAATGCTAACGGCCGAATTGCCCACCGGTTTAACATATACAAGCATACACACTCACACACACAAATGGATGTACGTACATGCCTGAGATGCATAGATATGGGAGAGTCTCTGAGAGACTGAGACCGGCATCTTGTTGCCGGCTATTCATCATCGGCACCAAATACATACATACATACATATGAGTGTCTGTATGTTTGGATGTTTGTATTTACAGATGTACATATGTATGTATGTTTGTGTAGGTACTTGACCAACTTTTTATCGGTAGCCAATTTCAGCAGGCACTTACCTCTTAATAGTCCTTAGTTTTTTGTTGGAAATCTCGACCAAGGAGCCTAGAAAAATAAACAAACATATATAAAAATACAATCAATTGTAGAGCATTGTCATATAATAGGTCTTCTATAATTATATCAGTGATTATTCCCCTATTTCCTTCTATTAACATTACTAATTTCTTGCACATTTCATATATGTATTAATATTTCCCGAACAGTTATTAAAGACAATATTTATAATTAAAGTAAAGCAAAAACTTTAGCTGTTTAATCAGAATTCAATATTTGTGACTTTCAGCTTTCTTGCGTCACACACCCACACCCACACACCCATACACCCACACACACACACACACACACAGGTCCGTCATCCTATACGCAGCGCCAATCTGGTCAAGAGCAACTCGCAGCTACAGTCAAGGTATTCGCTCCACCTACCGGCTGAGCGCAGTCCGAGTCAGCTGCAGTTTCCGAACAGCCACTGATGATGCGACGGTCGTCATAGCAGGAATGGTTCCACTGGAGGACTTGGTCGCCGAAGCTGTGGATCAGAGTACTCAGGAACCCACACGCGGCTCACACAATGCTGCTAGGGCAAACAGCATCTCACGATGGCAGAGAAGATGGGATAGCTTGGCGAACAGACGATGGACGCACTGGCTCACCCCGGAGCCATGGCTCAATCGTAAGCATGGCGAGATAAATTTTTATCTTTTGCAGATTTTCTCTGGACACGGGTGTTTTCGGAGTTACCTGAAGCGGTTCGGACATGACGACTCTGATGAGTGCAACTGGTTTGGACAAGGACTGGTGGAAGCCGCCAAACACTCAATCTTGGAGTGTGGACGCTTTGAGGAAGAGAGGCGTGGCCTAGAAGCAACCGTAGGCCGCACCATCAGACCGTAGAACCTGGTTAAAATCATGCTCGAGTCAGAGGCAGCTTGGAAGTTAATAAGCTCCTTCGCTGCTTCGATCATGGCGGAGCTGCGAAGAATCGAGCGAAGCAGACGGCATACTGCCCCAGTTTAAGATAGCACAAAGCGCTTGCGAAGCATTACTTTACGGCAGTTCCGCAAGCACCGCGCGCTACTCTTAAACTCAAAAGTAAAATGTAAAACTAGTTGTAGAAACAATTTAAGTAACAGTAACATTTTATTCTAGTCAAATATTATTACTAAACAAGTAAGAATGCTCTAGTCGAGACGGCTCGACTAGGAGATACCCTGAGCCCTGCGAAGTGCCGATACTTCAAATATTCTATGCTTAGTTTACATATACATATATTGCAAGCAACACACACACGCACACAGACGCACGCTCTAGCGATCGCTCTGCCAACTGACGTAGCGACTGCGCTTGGGCTGCAAGACGCTTATGTTGTGGAAAATTAAGTGTTTAATAAATTTTTTTCTAGAAGGACTTTCTTATTCAAACTTTTAGGGCATGATTATGTTATTCATATGTGTGTATGTGCCGAAGCACAAGTCTCTATTATTTGAAATGCGTTTTAACAAATTTATGGCGAATGGGACGTGGCATCCAAAATCAAAAAATTACAAAATGTTTGTATTAATAACAGGAATCTACACAGTGAATTTCATGTCTCTAGCTTTTACGGTACGCAAAGGAGAAGAAAAGTTATCGAAATGTATCGATAAAAAGAGAACGGGAGGAGTTATCGAATTTTTGAAAAAAAAAACTCGTACTGCGTATGGTATTCACGAGTATACATGTCAAATTTCAGCTCTCTAGCTTCTGTGGTTTACGAGATCGCTGCGTTCACACAGACGGACGGACGGACAAACGGACAGGGCTATATCCATTCAGCTCATCGAGGTGATCAAGAATATATATACTTTGTGGGTTCTGCGATGTCTCTTTCTGCTTGTTACATACATTTTCACAAAATCATTATACCCTGATTTCCCATTTTCAATGGATTCAGGGTATAAAACGGAAACATGCCTTCACAGTGTGTACATACATATGTATATATACATACGTACGTTTGTATGTTTCTATGCTTATTTATGTTAAGCTGATAATTATATTTTTCGATAAGCCGCCCCCAAAGCTTTTGATATCACCCGGCGTCCGCTTCTCCGCATATTTTTAACATTGCAATTTATATCATGTGTGTGTGTGTGTGTGTGTGTTTTTTTTTTAAATCCCCTTAGCCCATTGAAAATGGGAAATCAGGGTATAATGGTTTTGTGAAACTGTATGTAACAGGCAGAAGGAGACGTCGCAGACCACACAAAGTATATAAATATATATTCTTGATCAGCTCGATAAGCTGAGTTGATAAAGCCCTGTTCGTCAGTCCGTTCGTCCGTCCGTCTGTCCATCCGTCCGTCCGTCTGTGTGAACGCAGCGATCTCGTAAACCACAGAAGCTAGAGAGCTGAAATTTGACATGTATACTCGTGAATACCATACGCTATACGAGCTTTTTTTTCAAAAATTCGATAACTCTTCCCGTTCTCTTTTTATCGATACATTTCGATAACTTTTCTTCTCCTTTGCGTACCGTAAGAGCTAGAGACCTGAAATTCACTATGTAGATTCCTGTTTGTAATTTTTGGATTTTGGATGCCACGCCCTCTTCGCCCTAAATTTACAAAAAACGTATCTCAAATACTAGAGACTTGTGCTTCGGCACATACACACTTATGAATAACATAATCATGCCCTGAAAGTTTGAATAAAAGTCCTGCTACAAAAAAAGTTATTAAACATTTAATTTCCACAACATAAGCCTCTTGCAGCCCAAGCGCAGTCGCTACGCCAACTGCGCAGTTGGCGGAGCGTGTGCTTGAGCGTGCGTCTGTGTATGAGTGTGTGTTGCTTGCAATATATGTATATGTAAACTAAGCATAGAATATTTGAAGTATCGGCACTTCGTAGGGCTCAGGGTATCTTCTAGTAGAACCGTCTCGACAAAAGCATTTTTACTTGTTTTCTTATGTACATGCATATGTACGTAAGTATTTCAATGTAATGTAACAATGATAATATTATTATGGGCCGGTGTTGAAATATGTCCGCCGACATGATCCATATTTGAACGGATCCCCATAAAAAAGGGGAGAAAAAAGAAGAGAAAAAACGCTTGAAGTCCCGTTCCTATGCAGAGGCAAAACGCAACCCCATATGTTGGTGTCTCCCATAATTCAAAGATGTCAATGAACCGCTCAAAAAGAGAAGCTGCTTGCAGTGGGATGGGGGAACTCCAAGTCGTTGACATTTTCGGGTGCCTATATTGTACATACATACATACATACATACATACAGTTTGTCAAAAAACTCTTTACACACCGGAAAAAAATTAAATTTTTTGACTTTAGATCCATATATAGAAGCGTTTTATTAACATTTCTGAAATATTTTTAATGCTAAGTTGTTTTATGATTAATTTTAAGTTACATTATCAACAAGTAAGAACGCTCTAGTCGATACGGCTCGACTAGGAGATACCCTGAGCCCTGCGAAGTGCCGATACTACAAATATTCTATGCTTAGTTTACATATACATATATTGCAAGCAACACATACACACACACAGACGCACGCTCAAGCACACGCTCTACCAACTGCGCAGTTGACGTAGCGACTGCGCTTGGGCTGCAAGAGGCTTATGTTGTGGAAATTAAATGTTTAATAACTTTTATTGTAGCATGACTTTCTTTCAAACTTTCAGGGCATGAATATGTTATTCATAAGTGTGTATGTGCCGAAGCACAAGTCTCTATTATTTGAAATGCGTTTTTTGTAAATTTATGGCGAAGGGGGCGTGGCTTCCAAAATCCAAAAATTACAAAATGTTTATATTCATAACAGGCATCTACACAGTGAATTTCATGTCTTTAGCTCTTACGGTACGTAAAAGAGACGAAAAGTTATCGAAATGTATCGATAAAAAGAGAACGGGAAGAGTTATCGAATTTTTGAAAAAAACTCGTACTGCGTATGGTATTCAGGAGTATACATGTCAAATTTCAGCTCTCTAGCTTCTGTGGTTTACGAGATCGCTGCGTTCACACAGACGGGCGGACGGACGGACGGACGGACGGACAGACGGACAGGGCTATATCAACTCAGCTCATCGAGCTGATCAAGAATATATATACTTTGTATGGTCTGCGACGTCTCCTTCTGCCTGTTACATACATTTTCACAAAAACATTATACCCTGATTTCCCATTTTCAATGGGCTCAGGGTATAAAAATTGAATTAAATAAATTGAATGAAATAAAACAAATTGTATAAGTGATCGTGAGTCAAGCCGAATATAATATTCGTTTTCTATAACTTTTCTATCTGATAAAAGCAAGAATATATTAAATTTCTGTCCAAGTAATGCCCATTGACGAATATACTTACTCGCCCGTGATTTAATGTGAAGTGTCCCTAAAGAGATCGGTTACGAAAAAGCTAATGACTAGTTTTGACCCGTATAGGGAAGTAAAGAGAGAAATAAGAAGTGATAGTGAAGGTGAAAACGAGTGGGAATACGATCAAGTAGGCTTCAACCAACAGTTAACATGGACATGAACCAAGTGCAAGCGGTCGTAGCGAATGCGGTCAGTCAGGCATTCGCGGCGCAAGAAATCAGATTTAATGCGCAGTTTAATTTACTAAAACAAGATATTCAAAAATTACACATAGAGGCACCTCAGGTCGAAACATATTAGAGGATTAGCGTAAATCTAGACATCCGGTGCGATATAAAATTAGACATTATAAAATCAGTGCCAATGTAATCATGCCAGTGGCATGGAGACAATCCGCCACAGATGCCTTTGAACTTTTTCAGCCATTCGTGGGTAGTAGCGCGCATTACCAAGCGGTAACTATTATTCGGAACAAAATTAGAAGTACAGCAAGAGCACTATTGGTGTCACATAACACTGTATTAAATTTTGACGCCATAATAGCAAGGTTGGACTGCACATACGCAGAGAATACTTCACTTAGGCTCTTACGCCAGAACCTGGATATGGTCAGACAGGGAAATTCCAGCCTCATGGAATACTACGATGAGGTTGAAAGCAGATTGACATTGGTTGCGAATAAGATCGTGATGATGATGCGTCATCATCAAGCGGATACAGCAAAACTCCTCAACTGAAATCACTGAAAGCTGTGGTATTCCCGGCTCAGCCCAGAGATTTGCCAAATGGAGCCGGAAAAACAATGGAGCCGAATATGGCCAAGATAGAAACCCATATTTTTTCAAAAAACAAAATTTGCAACAGCAAAGCAACAGTAATCAGAATCCTAAAGAGGACAAAAGGTCAGCACCAGAACCAATGGATACAGGATCTGCCATGACTAAGTTTAGACAGCCTACAGCATTTGGACTGAATCAAGGGGCTGACACCCCGATCGAAAACTGGCAGGCTCAAAAAAAAAGCAGGGTTCTGAACGGCCAGAGACGTCAGCGTGTGCAGAACACCATTCAGCGAGCGAACAATGACCAAGATCAAGATTATTATAGGGCAGCCGAAGCCGCTGTCGCAGAGGCCCATGATGAAGCTGAAACAGCAAGTGACAATGACTTGGTAAATTTTTTAGTGACCGGTTGCCGTTCGTCGAACGACAGCTGGCTCGGAGAAAACTAAAAATATTGATTGACACAGGAGCGGCCAAAAACTACATCAAGCCCGTAAAGGAGCTAAATATGTAATCCCGGTCAGCTCCCCTTTAACGGTTAGTTCCGTCCACGGTTCTAACAAAGTAACCCATAAGTGTTTAATGAACCTATTCGGGAAATCAGCTAATTTTATTTATTAGACTCCTTAACACCATTTGATGGTATTATAGGTTTCGACTTACTAACGTAAGTAGGAGCAACCCTAGATGCCGAGAATGTACAATCAATTATGGATCTGCATCTGAAAAGCTACAGCATCATTATTGTGATAACGTCAATTTCACCAACGTGAATGATATTGTTGTACCGGAAGTCGTAAAAGCTGAGTTTAGGGGTATGATTTTGAACCGAGCTAGAGCATTCACGACCTCTAACGAGGCGTTGCCGTTCAATACATCTGTTGTGGCTACGATCCGTACAGAGGACGATAAGCCAGTATATTCAAAACTATATCCGCATCCCATGGGGGTCAATGACTTTGTAAAAAAAGAAATTAACGATTTGCTGCAGAACGGCATCATAAGGCCTTCAACGTCACCCTACAATAACCCAACATGGGTCGTTGACAAAAAGGGTTTAGACGAAAGTGGGAACAGGAATAAGCGACTGGTAATTGACTTTAGGAAACTAAATGAAAAGACCATCGCAGATAAGTATCCAATGCCAAACATATCCATGATATCGTCGAACTTGGGTAAAGCCAAATACTTTACGACGTTAGATCTTAAGTCCGGCTATCACCAAATTTACTTGGCAGAGCAAGATCGCGAGAAAACAGCTTTCTCCGTAAACGGCGGAAAGTATGAATTCTGCAGACAACCGTTCGGATTGAAGAATGCGGGAAGCATCTTCCAAAGAGCGATAGACGACGTGCTGCGTGAACAAATTGGAAAATCTTGTTATGTTTACGTAGACGACGTGATAATTTTTTCTGAAAATTAAAAGGATCATGTAAAGCACATAGATTGGGTTCTAAAGAGCCTATGCGATGCTAACATGAAAGTTTCGAAAGAGAAAACCCATTTTTTTCAAAACAAGCGTAGAATACTTTGGGTTCATCGTGACTCTAGGTGGCGTTAAACAGACCCGGAAAAGGTAAAGGCTATGCAAGAATATCCAGAACCGAAATCCCTGTATGAGCTTAGGTCATTCCTAGGATTGGCCAGCTACTACATGTGTTTTGTTAAAGACTTTGCAGCAATTGCAAGGTCATTGACAAATTTGTTGAAAGGAGAGAATGGGTCCGTCAGTAAACACATGTCAAAGAAAACAACCATAGATTTTGGTAATCCAGAGCGAGATGCGTTCGAAAATTTAAGGAATGTTGTAGCCTCAGAGGATGTTACTCTCAGATACCCAGATTTCAGGAATTTCGATTTGACAACGGATGCCTCTGCTCATGGCATTGGCGCAGTACTGTCTCAGGACAACATACCCATAACAATGATTTCGAGATCACTAAAGGACAGTGAATCACATTATGCCACCAACGAGAGGGAATGATTAGCTAAAGGTTGGGCCCTGGGAAAATTACAACAATACCTATATGGTACAAGGAACATTAACATATACACAGACCACCAGCCATCAACGTTTGCGGTGTCTGATAGAAACCCAAATGCAAAGATAAAAGGATGGAAAGCGTATATCGACGAGCATAACGCAAAGATCCACTACAAACCGGGTAAAGAAAACCATGTAGCAGACGCACTCTCGCGACAGAACGTGAATGCTCTGCAAAGTGAAGTAGTATCCGATGCAGCAACAATTCATAGTGAATTATCTGTAACTTTTACAATGGAAGCTACTGAGAAACCTTTGAATTGTTTCAGAAACCAGATAGTTTTAGAGGAATTAAGGTTCCCTCTAAAACGAAACTTCATATTCTTTGGCGAAAAATCACGCCACAAAATTCACTTTACTGATAGAAACGAAATCCTAAAGGAAGTTAACGCAGTTGTTAATCCTAGTGTGGTCAATGCTATACACTGTGATATGCCGACGCGGGCATTCATCCAGCATTAGTTAGTGAGAACATTCCCGTCAACAAAGTTTTGGTACTGTAAAAATATGGGAACCGACATAGTTGACAAAACCGAACAAAGGGACATTGTCAAAGCAGTGCACAATCGGACGCACAGAGCCGCACAGGAAAACATCAAGCAAATTTTAAAAGAGTATTACTTTCCGAAAATGACCAGGCTGGCTAAGGAAGTTGTGGCCAACTGCAGAACTTGCACTAAGTCCAAATACGACAGGCACCCGAAAAAACATGTGACATGTGTCGATAAGTTTTCTAAATTCGCAATAGTGCAACCAATAATATCACGTACCACAACAGACGTGAAAGGCCCTATCATCCCAATTATAAATCGTGTATTGTGATAATGATGCAGCATTTAATTCCGAAACCACTACATCACTGTTAAAGAACAACTTTGGAATCGAAGTGGTAAATGCGCCACCATTACATAGTACTTCTAATGGCCAAGTGGAACGATTCCACAGCACGTCGGAAAATGCTAGATGCATTAAGCTAGAAAGAAAGATCGACGATACGATCGAAGTTATCCTTCTTGCAACTCTAAAGTACAACTGTTCACTGCATTCAGTGACAGGCAAGAAACCGATAGAAGTGATACATTCATCGACTGATGAATTTAGGGAAGCCATTAGAGCAAAGATTGAGAAAACTCAACAGATACAACTGGACAGAAACAATCCACAAAGGCAAAAACAAGATATTTGAGCTAGGAAAAAAAGTCTACATCAAATCCAACAAGAGACTTGGAAACAAGCTTACCCCCTTGTGCTCAGAAGAGGTAATACAAGCAGACCTAGGAACGTCTGTACTCATTAAGTGGAGGGTGGTCCACAATAAGTTAGTATTAGAACTAAAGAAACACAGTAGGGTGAATCCAATTTTTTTTTTCTTGCAGGCTTATTTGGTCGATTTTATCCCTAAAAGGTATAGTAAACGCTCGGATCACCGAATATTCTCATTCAAATTACATACCCATAGTAGATGGAAATGTAATGATTTGGAAACAACATGACTATGCACGACACTCAAGTAATTTGACCGAATTTTTAAGTATGATAGAAGAAACAGAAAAATTGTCCGAGTACTTTCCCCAGGCTCATATGAGAAAAGCATTGAAGTTAGATGCTAACCATACTAAAAGCCTTTTGTCCGTTTTAGAGGTGCACCACAGAATTTCCAGAAGCTTGGATTTCCTTGGAACAGCACTTAAGGTAATGGCCGGCACACCGGACGCTAAAGATTTAGAAAAGATCAGAATGACCGAAAGAAGATTAATCGAATCAAACAACAAACAGGTAGTAATAAATACAAAATAAAGCAGATAAATCAATTAACCGATACAGTAAATAAGATAATTAAAGCAAAGAAAAATTATCTAATAGACACGTCACATTTGTACGAGGCATTATTGGCCAGAAATAGAATGTTAATAAATGAAATCCAAAATGTAATGCTCAGAATCGCTCTTGCAAAAGCCAACATAATAAATCCAACAATCTTTGATCACAATGATTTAAAATCTGTGCTTATCAAACATCCCGCAGAAGTTCCTATAGTTAGCCTGATGGAGGCATCTAATATTAAAATTTTCCATTCCGAAAATATTGTCCACATTTTAATCGAATATCCCAGAATTAAGTTTATATGTAGAAAGGTCAGCTGCAAGACACACCGTAACTGAATGCGACAACGACGTTTTAGCGGTATCAAGCTGCACCACAACAACTTACGCCTCGATCTGCACGTTGGCAACGCATGACACCTGCGCACGCGAATTGCAAGCCGGAAGCACAGCCCATTGTAACACGCAGCCTAGTCACCTGGAGCGTATTAAAATGACGGTATCATGGTCTTAATCGAGAGTCCTGAAAGTATCAGCACCGATGACGGCGCAACAGTTTCAGTCAATGGTACTTTCCTCATCATATTCGAGTGCGTAGCTGTCATAAAAGGAACAAAGTATGTGAACCGGCGCGAAATCATAAACAAGACGCCGGGCATAGCAGCTTCGCCGGTATTGAAGATCATTGGCCTCGACCCCTGAGCATGCCTTTACTACAAAGGATTAACAACCACATAATATCATCCAAGAACTTCAGGAAGAGGTAACATCGGCCGGGTCGCCTAAAGCATGGTTTGCTGCCGCAGTTGGGTTCAGCCTGAGTCTTAGCGGTTCCATTCTCCTCTACCAGAGTTTGAAAAGAAGACGAGCCTCACAGAAGATATTGGCGATCGTGGACAGATAAACGGGGACGGTCATACTTCTGAGGGGGGAGTAGTTAACGAGTGGCCCTCGCACATTGTTATGTAACATAAACAAAAGCAACAAGTAAGAATGCTCTAGTCGAGACGGCTAGACTAGGAGATACCCTGAGCCCTGCAAAGTGCCGATACTTCAAATATTCTATGCTTAGTTTACATATACATATATTGCAAGCAACACACACTCATACACAGACGCACGCTCAAGCACACGCTCCGCCAACTGCGCAGTTGACGTAGCGACTGCCCTTGGGCTTCCAAAGGTTTATGTTGTGGAAATTAAATGTTTAATAACAGAAGGACTTTTTTATTCAAACTTTCAGGGCATGATTATGGTATTCATATGTGTGTATGTGCCGAAGCACAAGTCTCTAGTATTTGAAATGAGTTTTTTGCAAATTTACGGAGAAGCGGGCGTGGCATTCAAAATCCAAAAATTACAAAATGTTTGTATTCATAACATACATAGTAAATTTCATGTCTCTAGCTCTTACGGTACGTAAATGAGAAGAAAAGTTATCGAAATTTATCGATAAAAAGAGAAGGGAGTTATCGAACTTTTGAACATAAAAAAAAGCGGACGGACGGACGGACAGACGGGCAGGGCTATATCAACTCAGCTCATCAAGCTGATCAATAATATATATACTTTGAGTGGTCTGCGACGTCTCCTTCTGCCTGTTACAAACATTTTCACAAAAACATTATACCCTGACTTCCCATTTCCAATGGGCTCAGGGTATAAAAATGTTAGCCTGCAGTTACACTGAAGTTGCCGTCTCAGCGAAAGCTCAGTTCAGCACCCTAGATGCGACGGTCAGCCGACGGTAACCTGACATCTTGCACATGTGCAAGATCAGCGTTATCACTTATGCCCAGTCGGCTTGCCGGCTGTAGTTTTGTAGCTTTAATTACATATATTTCGTAGCTTTGTAGTCCTTAGCAACTAAGTACCGTTGGTTAAGCTTATGCCCCAGCTTGCTGGTGGTTCCTAAGTTAGTTTTGTTCTTACAACGAAAGCGAAAGGTTCGTTTAATAAACTCTGCTCCGGCAACAAGCCGTTAACACTTGGAAATAATTATTCCTGCATTGCTGTGACACAAGCTCAGTGATATGAGAGACAAGTAATCTCTCCACCATAATCATCCTAACGAACGGAACCTTTACTCCCACATCAACAGCTGAAGCTCTGGAGATCGTCTACAGCAACGTGGGACAACGCAACTATTTAATATACATACTGTTCGCGCACACATATGTACATACATATATACACAAACAACAGCCAGCATTGGGGAGTGCCAATTTCGATCGCATTTATATAAATGTGTGCGTATGACCGAGCGCAGCCACAGCATTTGCCTCTATTCAATGGGTATGACATACTTCCGAGTTAGCAGCGGTAAATAATAACATTTAAAACAAAAACAACTGTAATTTCATACATAGATACATGCATATGTACGGTTGTTTGTATGTATATACATATATTCTCCTAAAATGAAGGTGAACCAATGGACAATACAGATATGTGTGTATGCACATATGTATGTGTATACATATAGGCACAGACACAAGAGACATGAGCACAACAAAGAAAGCGGAAACAATGGGGGCAGAAACAGCAGAGAGAATGAGAGATACGAAGACGAGCTTTACAGAAAGTAAAAGTCGAAATCAATTGTATTTTCTGCTTGTCCCATACACACTTTTGTGTAGAAGCCGTCTTCTATTCACATATTTGCAATATACATAGGTGAGGATTACGTACATAGATACAGACACCATAGAGCTAACTGTCACCGCACGCGTACGCTGCGGTTGACTGCCGCTGTCGACTGCGAAGATCTTTTAACATTGACATTCGTTTCTTTCTTCTTCTTCTTTCCCCACTTGAATTAATCTCTCCCAACTCCGTCGTACGCTCTCCCCATGTTTACTGTGTTTGTACGCATGTGTGTATGATAGCACTGAAAAATGATACAGTTTGTCAAGTAACTCTTTACACCCCGCAAAAAAATTACATTTTTTCGACTTTAGATCCATATATAGAAGCGTTTTATTAACATTTCTGAAATATTTTTAATGCTAGGTTGTTTTATGATTAATTTTAAGTTACATTATCAAAAACAGATTGCAAATCTAACAATGTGTAACAAAATAAACAACAAAAACAACGATGACTCATTTTTCAGACTGTCAAGAAACTGTTTACACATTGCCTTGTTCGCATCCATTTTGCTGAATTCTCAGATATAACGGTGCATTACCGTTATCAATGCTT